>CM045728.1:48079849-48182349 GCA_024760905.1 Plotosus lineatus
GTCTGTGAGATCATTCGTACGAGTGGGCGGATAGTGCTTTCCCTCTGTACGTTAGACTTCCCCCAAATGCACATGCAGAGAAGTTTTAAAAGAGGCAGGAGGCTAACATTTCATGTCATGGAGGAGGTGTGTGCATGTTTTTGGCCCTCCCTGGTTGGTGGTGGTCGTGTGATGGGAAAGGCAATACGTGAGAGGTGGGAATACTGGATGGGTACGACTAAATTAGGGGGAAAAATTCTGGAGAAAAAGTCTACAGTAACTCAAATTCTAGGGATCCCTTGCTACTTCATGCTTCAATTCATGCGGCTTCTGTGCATCGCGGTTTTTTTTTTATATACAGTATATTAATCGAATTAAAACAATAAGGAAATTAAGGAAGAATAGGGGAAAAGTTAAGGAAAATGCCAAAAAACAAGGCCAATTATGCAAAAAAAAAAAAAACCCCAAACAAACAAAAACAAAAAAACAACCCAAAACCCCCATCAAAAGTGCTTACATTTTTATGTGAGGTGCGCATCTGTATGTGTGTGTATTTATATTTTATTTACATATTAGGCATTATTTTTTAATGTTTAATTGTTATTATAAGCATTTATAGCATTGAATAAGTATTTATTGATATTATATACACATATACATGTACGTATACGTCAGTCGGGGATGGGGTGGGGGTTTGGGTGGGGGAATCCTACTTCGCAGATTTTGATGGTCGCATGGGGCCGGTGGCGTAGTGGTTAGATCACTGAGCTCACGATCGGGAGGTTTGTGAGTTCAAATCCCACTGAGACCCCCACTGTGCTAAGACCCCTGGGCAAGGTCTCAACCACAAGTGTGCCTCTGTTCACCCAGCAGTATAAATGGGTACCAGTAAAATTATACTGGGAAGGTAACCTGCGATGGACTAGCGTCCCATCCTGGAGGAGTTCAACTCCGAGTTGCTTCGTGCTACAGAAACCGGGGATAAGCACCGGCCGGATGAGCCGCTATGGCTCAGATGTATAAAGCCCAACAGACTTTCCCTACCTACCATATGCACATATACATGTACGTTTATGTCAGTCAGGGGAGGTTGATCCTACTCCGTGAAATTTGGTGGTCGCGGGGGGATCTCGGTCCCAATTAACTGCAGAAAGTGAGGGATCCCTGTACTACACTTTTCAACGAACACAGAATGCAGAACACGCACTGAATATTCAGCTGGTAGAAGCTACAATAACAGAAGACTTACATCTTTTAAGGACAGCAATCTGGGGATATAGAAAGCTTGGACTCTGAAACCGGACAGGTGGAAAAACATTGCCTGATCTTTTCTAATCTTCAACAGAGCTGTTTCTGTTAACTGGATTAAGTTCTATCTGTAAGATTTGATGCATCATGCTGCTGCCGTGTAGCTTTTCAATAGAAGTTCAGGTAGTCACATCTGGACACACAAATGGATGAAACATTGGGAGTAAAAATGTATCAGATGAAAAATGTTGCACAGCATCTGTGTCACCGTGACCTTGAAAATACGGACACTTAAGCATCTCCATGCTGATTTGTGTGAAAGTAGGCCAATTATTGCTGGAGATATCAAGCGTAAATCATTTATGTCCACCGACCCGCATACATGATACCATAATACGTCCCGGTTACCGGATAGACAGGCATTTTAAAAAGCATTTTCGGAAGTTAGTGGTGAGGCAACTGTCCAATAATATGCTCTGACTAACTTTGAAACAAATAATTTTCTTTGACAGTGCTTTGGTGGTGCTAACATTTACTTATTCTTCTTCTTTTACTTTCGGCTGCTCCCTTCAGGGGTCGCCACAGCAAATCATCCGCCTCCACCTCACCCTGTCCTCCGCATCTTCTTTTCTGACTCCAACGACCTTCATGTCTTCCTTCACCACATCCATAAATCTCTTCTTTGGTCTTCCTCGAGGCCTTCTGCCTGGTAGTTCCAACCTCAGAATCCTACTGCCAATATACTCACTATCCCTCCTCTGTACATGTCCAAACCATCTCAATCTAGCCTCTCTGACTTTGTCTCCAAAACATCTTACGTGGGCTGTTTTATTCTGATATACTCATTTCTGATCCTATCCATCCTCGTTACTCCCAGAGAGAACCTCAACATTTTCATCTCTGCTACCTCCAGCTCTGCCTCCTGCCTTTTCCTCAGCGCCACTGTTTCTAATCCATACAACATCGCTGGCCTCACCACCGTCGTGTACACTTTTCCCTTCATTCTTGCTGACACTCTCCTGGCACATCACACCGGACACTTTTCTCCAACCATTCCAGCCTGCCTGCACACGCTTCTTCACCTCTTTTCCACACTCTCCATTGCTCTGGATTGTTGAGCCGAAGTACTTAAAATCCTCCACCTTCGTTATCTCTGCTCCCTGTAACATCACCGTTCTTCCTGAGTCCTTCTCATTCACACACATGTATTCTGATTTTCTGATATATATATAGAACATCTGCCTTACTTGAACAGTGTGTTATTTTGTCTTTCCCGTGTTGAAAAGTGGATAAGAGAAGTGATCTCTGTGTCATGTCATATTTATACCTCAGGGAAACAGGAAGTGATAAATTACTGAGTAAATGTGCCTAGATATTCTAAACAACTTTGGAAACTACTGTAGAAATGACAGACATACTTCAATTACGTTTTATTTCCTAGGAATTGTCAGGGGTGCCAATAATTGTGGAACAGGCCATTTTATGAAAAATAATTACTTATTAGTCATGGATTTCAAACCCCCTCCCCACAATACAGGGAGCCCTCACTTTCCACGGTTAATTGAGACCAAGATCCCCGCGATCGCCGAATTCCGCGAAGTAGGATCGACCCTCGACTGACATGTATGTACATGTTTATGTGTATATAATATCAATAAATACATATTCAATGCTACAAATGCTTATAATAACAATTTATTATTTAACATTCAAGTAAATAAAATATAAATACACACACATACAGATGCGTGTGCATGCACTCAGGTGCGCACCTCACATAAAAATGTGAGACGTTTTGATGGGAGGTTTTGGGTTGTTTTATGTTTGTTTAGGGTTTTTTGTTTTGTTTTGTTTTTGCATAATTGGCCTTGTTTTGCAGAAATGCAGCCGTGAGGGGGGGGCACAAACCAGTGTCTCTCCCTCACGCCGGTCCCAAGCCCAGATAAATGCAGAGGGTTGTGTCAGGAAGGGCAGCCGGCGTAAAACAAATGCCAAATAAACTATGCGAATCACAAGAAAGAATGACATACCGGATCAGTCGAGGCCCGGGTTAACAACGACCGCCATCAGTGCCGTCAACCAACAGGGTGCTGATGGAAATTGGACTACTGTTGGTCGAAGACGTCGAAGAAGGAGAGGTGGGAGGCGTGTCCGTTGCCAGAGAGAGAAGAGGAAAGGCATGAGTCTAGGACTGAAAGTAGGGACTTTGAACGTTGGAACTATGGCAGGAAAAGGTAGAGAGCTGGCTGACATGATGTAGAGGAGGAAGGTGGACATACTGTGTGTTCAGGAGACCAGGTGGAAAGCTAACAAGGCTAGAAGCATAGGAGCAGGGTTTAAGCTGTTTTATCATGGTGTGGATGGGAAGAGAAATGGAGTCGGAGTCATCTTGAAGGAGGAGTTTGTCAGGAATGTTCTAGAAGTGAAAAGAGTGTCAGACAGAGTGATGAGTCTCAAGTTAGGTGTGATGGTCAATGTTGTTAGTGCTTATGCCCCACAGACAGGATGTGAGCGAGAAGAGAAGGAGAGATTCTGGAGGGAGTGAGATGAAGTGATGCAGAGTACCCCCAGAGGTGAAAGAGTGGTCATTGGGGCAGACGTCAATGTTGGTGCAGGAAACAGAGGGGACGAGGAAGTGATGGGAAGGTTTGGTATCCAGGACAGGAACGCAGAAGGACAGATGTTGGTAGATTTTGCAAAAAGGATGGAAATGGTTGTGGTGAATACTTTCTTCCAGAAGAGAGTAGGGTGACTTATAAAAGTGGAGGTAGGAGCACACAGGTAGACTACATCTTGTGCAGGCGATGTAATTTAAAGGAGGTCAGTGACTGAAAAGTAGTAGCGGGTGAGAGTGTTGCCAAACAGCATAGGATGGTGGTGTGCAGGATGATGCTGATGGTGAGGAAGGTGAAGAAGACAAAGGCAGAGCAGAAGACAAAGTGGTGGAAGTTGAAAAAGGAAGAGTGTCGGGTTGTCTTCAAGGAGGAGTTGAAACAGGCTTTGGGGACTGGACAACTACAGCTAATGTGATCAGGGAGACAGGTAGGAGAATACTTGGTGTGTCATCTGGAAGGAAAGTAGATAAGGAGACTTGGTGGTGGAATGAGGAAGTGCAGGAGTGTGTACAAAGGAAGAGGCTAAGAAGAAGTGGGACATTGAGAAAACCGAAGAGAGTAAACAGGAGTACAGGGAGACACAGCGTAAGGTGAAGGTAGCAGTGTCAAAGGCCAAACAGAACGCGTTTGATGACTTGTATGCTCGGTTGGAAAGTAAAGAGGGAGAAAATGATTTATACAGGTTGGCACAGCAGAGAAATAGAGATGGGAAGGACGTGCAGCAAGTTATATTGATAAAGGACAGAGAGGGAAATGACTGATGACAGAAGTGTGCTGGGAAGATGGAAAGAGTACTTTAAAGAGCTGATGAATGAGGAAAATGAGACAGAAAAAAGAGTAGAAGAGGTGACTGTTGAGGACCAGGAAGTAGCAAAGATTAGTAAGGGTGAAGTGAGGAGGGCATTGAAGAGGATGAAGAATGGAAAGGCAGTTGGCCCTGATGACATACCGGTGGAGGTATGGAAGTGTCCAGGATAGGTAGCAGTAGATTTTCTGACAAGAACATTTAACAAGGTCTTAGAGAGTGAGAGGATGCCAGAGGAATGGAGGAGAAGTGTGCTGGTGCCCATTTTTAAGAACAAGAGAGACGTGCAGAGTTGTGGCAACTACAGAGGGATAAAGTTGATGAGCCATACGATGAAGTTATGGGAAAGAATAATGAAAGCTAGACTAAGGGCAGAGGTCAGCTTTTGTGATCAGCAGTTTGGTTTCATGCCAAGAAAGAGCACCATAGATGCAGTGTTTGCCTTGAGGATGTTAATGGAGAAGTACAGAGAAGGTCAGAAGGAGCTGCATTGTGCCTTTGTGGATCTGGAGAAGGCATATGACAGGGTGCCGAATAGAGGAACTGTGGTATTGTATGAGGAAGTCTGGAGTGGCAGAGAAGTATGTTAGAGTGGTGCAGGACATGTATGAGAGATGTAAGACAGTGGTGAGGTGTGCTGTCGGTGTGACACAAGAGTTCAAGGTGGAGGTGGGACTGCATCAAGGGTCAGCTCTCAGCCCCTTCTTGTTTGCTATGGTGATGGACAGGCTGACAGACGAGGTTAGACAAGATTCCCCATGGACTATGATGTTTGCAGATGACATTGTGATCTGTAGTGAGAGCAGAGAACTTCTTCTTCTTTTCCTTTCGGCTTTTCCCTTCAGGGGTCGCCACAGCGAATCATCTGCCTCCATCTCACCCTATCCTTTGCATCTTCTTCTCTTACACCAACGACCTTCATGTCTTCCTTCACCACATCCATGAATCGTCTCTTTGGTCTTCCTCTGGGCCTTTTGCCTGAGTAGTTCCAGCCTCAGCATCCTATTACCAATATACTCACTATCCCTCCTCTGTACATGTCCAAACCATCTCAATCTAGCCTCTCTGACTTTGTCTCCAAAACGTCTTACATGTGCTGTCCCTCTGATGTGCTCATTCCTAATCCTATCCATCCTCGTTACTCCCAAAGAGAACCTCAACATTTTCATCTCTGCTACCTCCAACTCTGCCTCCTGTCTTTTCCCCAGGGCCACTGTTTCTAACCCATACAGCATCGTTGGCCTCAACACCGTCTTGTACACTTTTCCTTTCATTTTTGCCGATACCCTCCTATCACACATCACACGGACACTTTTCTCCAACCATTCCAACCTGCCTGCACACGCTTCTTGACCTCTTTTCCACACTCTCCATTGCTCTGGATTGTTGAGCCTAAGTACTTAAATCCTCCACCTTTCTTATCTCTGCTCCTCTAATCTCACCGTTCCTCTTTGGCCCTTGGCATTCATGCACATGTATTCTGTCTTACTGAGGCTAATCTTCATTCCCCTCCTTTCCAGGGCATACCTCCACCTCTCTAGATTTTCCTGCACTTGTTCTCTGCTCTCACTACAGATTACAATGTCATCTGCAAACATCATAGTCCATGGGGAATCTTGTCTAACCTCGCCTGTCAGCCTGTCCATCACCATAGCGAACAAGAAGGGGCTGAGAGCTGACCCTTGATGCAGTCCCACCTCCACCTTGAACTCTTCTGTCACACCGACAGCACACCTCACCACTGTCTTACATCTCTCATACATGTCCTGCACCACTCTAACATACTTCTCTGCCACTCCAGACTTCCTCATGCAATACCACAGTTCTTCTCTCGGCACCCTGTCATATGCTTTCTCCAGATCCACAAAGGCACAATGCAGCTCCGTCTGACCTTCTCTGTACTTCTCCATTAACATCCTCAAGGCAAACACTGCATCTGTGGTGCTCTTTCTGGGCATGAAACCAAACTGTTGTTCACAAATGCTGACTTCTGCCCTTAGTCTAGCTTCCACTATTCTTTCCCATAACTTCATCGTATGGCTCATCAACTTTATCCCTCTGTAGTTGCCACAACTCTGCACGTCTCCCTTGTTCTTAAAAATGGGCACCAGCACACTTCTCCTCCATTCCTCTGGCATCCTCTCACTCTCTAAGACCTTGTTAAATGTTCTTGTCAGAAAATCTACTGCTACCTCTCCTAGACACTTCCATACCTCCACCGGTATGTCATCAGGACCAACTGCCTTTCCATTCTTCATCCTCTTCAATGCCCTCCTCACTTCACCCTTACTAATCTTTGCTACTTCCTGGTCCTCAAGAGTCACCTCTTCTCCTCTTTTTTCTCTCTCATTTTCCTCATTCATCAGCTCTTCAAAGTACAGTGAGAGCAGAGAACAAGTGCAGGAAAATCTAGAGAGGTGGAGGTATGCCCTGGAAAGGAGGGGAATGAAGATTAGCCTCAGTAAGACAGAATACATGTGCATGAATGACAAGGACCCAAGAGGAACGGTGAGATTACAGAGAGCAGAGATAAGAAAGGTGGAGGATTTTAAGTACTTAGGCTCAACAATCCAGAGCAATGGAGAGTGTGGAAAAGAGGTCAAGAAGCGTGTGCAGGCAGGTTGGAATGGTTGGAGAAAAGTGTCCGGTGTGATGTGTGATAGGAGGGTATCGGCAAGAATGAAAGGAAAAGTGTACAAGACGGTGTTGAGGCCAGCGATGTTATATGGATTAGAAACAGTGCTCCTGGAGAAAAGACAGGAGGCAGAGCTGGAGGTAGCAGAGATGAAAATGTTGAGGTTCTCTTTGGGAGTAACGAGGATGGATAGGATCAGGAATGAGCACATCAGAGGGACTGCACATGTAAGACGTTTTGGAGACAGTCAGAGAGGCTAGATTGAGATGGTTTGGACATGTACAGAGGAGGGATAGTGAGTATATTGGTAATAGGATGCTGAGGCTGGAACTACCAGGCAAAAGGCCTAGAGGAAGACCAAAGAGACGATTCATGGATGTGGTGAAGGAGGACATGAAGGTCGTTGGTGTAAGAGAAGAAGATGCAAAGGATAGGGTGAGATGGAGGCAGATGATTCGCTGTGGCGACCCCTGAAGGGAAAAGCCGAAAGGAAAAGAAGAAGAGGCCTTGTTTTGCAGAATTTTCCTTAACTTTTCCCCCTATTCTTCCTTAATTTCCTTATTTTTTAATTCGATGAATATTAAAAAAAAAAAAAAAAAAAAAAACACGATGCACTGAAGCCGCATGAATTGAAGAACGAAGTAGCGAGAGATCCCTGTATTTAGTTTCATTTGAAGGTTCCATTTTTTCTACAATTTTCAGTGTCAGAGTAGCTTCTACATTTTTTATACCCTGTGAGAACACCATCTATGACAAACAATATGCATTTTAACAAACAAACACGGAACAAAACCACATCAGTATTCTTGAATATGATTAAATACATAATGGACTTAATTATTCGTAAACTACTGTTAATTAAAACCCGCGAACTTACCGCTGGCACTCTGGGGTAGCTGTTCCTGGACTGCTGGTCAAATGAACTAGAAGGGTTGTTTATATTCACAAGTGAGTTACAGCCACAGTGGCCTGGGTTGCCGGGCTGCCCTTTCTCCCCTTTTGGCCCCACCACGTATAGCCCTGAAGAAGAGAAGGGCATTTACACTCAGTACTGTCATGGCTTCTGTGTTCAGCTGAACTTTTTTAATTGCCTAAAAATTGTTAAGGGTTATAACGCAAACAAAAACTGTTCATAAGTATGGGCACATTAAGGCTGTCGTCACCATGTCTGTCTGCAATATGAAAAGTAAAGAACAAAGCACAATGATGTATGCACTTTTAGGAAAACAACTAATGGCCAGAAGGTGTGATGAAGAGCGCACACTTTAATAACACTCCCAAGAGTGTTTTATTCCTCTCATACTACTGCAATTTCTCCAAGATTACATTATTTATTAATTAATATTGTGCTTTTTATCCCTTTATTCTTTACAATGATGTTTAAGAATGGTACTTTAAAGCAGTTCTTGCTAATTGTTGACTTGTGAACCTCTCATTTAATCACTCACTCATGTACTTAACTACTTAATCCTGTTAGGGTCACCGGCAGGCTGGAGGCTATCTCAGACGACACTAGAGAAAGGCTGGGTACACTCAGAACAGCTCGCTGGACCCTCATAGGGCCAACATACAGACAACCTTTCACATTCACACCCGCTCCTAGAGGCAATTTGGAACAGCCAATTAGTCTAACATGCATGTGTTTGGACTGGAAAAATGGAAACCAGAGTACTCGAAGGAAACCCATGCAAGCATGGGAGGAATGTGCAAACTACACATAGAAACACCTGAGCCCAGGACGCAAAAACCACATTCTAAAGACATGCATGTTTGGCAAATGTGTTAAAACATTGTGTGTGTGTGTTTTGCCCTGTGATGGTCTAACAAGCTGTTCAGGGTGTACCCCACCTTCACCCATTGTTGGCCGAAATAGGCACGCTTATCCTAGTGACCCTAGAGGATTAAGCTGCTTGGCAATTTCAGTTGCATTGTTTACATGTGACAGTACAGCGAGACGGCAACATGTAATGCTTATTGTTTTCAGCAAAAACTTTGCATTCGTTTTCGTTTTATTTTTTTTTTTAATTCGGAGTTTGTTTCTCTACAACAAAGCGTACAATCTCACCCTATCCTTTGCATCTGCTTCTCTTACGCCAACTACAGACGCTCCCCAACTTACGAACGAGTTAGGTGCCAAAAGGCTGTTTGTTGGATGAATTTGTTCGTAAGTTATTACGGGGCATTCTTTTGAGGGGAACGTATTTTTAAACCTTGTATAAGTAACCTACACGAGTTTGTACTGTATATAATCTCCCTCTCTCTCTCTCTCTCTCTCACTCACTCACGCACACACACACACACATACACACACACACACACACACACACACACACTCAGGCGACACTACAACTGGACAATTGCTCAGTTTCCGTATTTAAACTCCTGGTTCCTCTCAAGCACAGCACAGCGGATCTGATCAGATTTACAGAGTTTCACTCTTATCCACTTCATTATAATACTCGAGTAAATTTATTTCTTCTTTGAAACTTTTGGCATGAGTTCAGATATGTATCGGTTATGCTTCTCTTCCCAGACCTCCAAGAATGTCTCAGCCACGCCCCTCTGCCGGAGCCTAGTATTAAGTGTACCCCAGGATAATGTTTAATCATAAATGTTTAATCATATTTCATACTTATATTTATGATATATCTTACTATAGATTTTATTCCATTCTTATTTGTACTTGTTCTTCAATTTAATTTCACTCTCACTTTCACTTTTGACCTCGGAAATCCCAGTTCGTATCTCCGGATGTTCGTAAAACGAATGTTCGTAAGTTGGGGAGCGTCTGTACCTTCATGTCCTCCTTCACCACATCCATAAATCTCCTCTTTGGGCTTCCTCTAGGCCTTCTGTCTGGTAGTTCCAACCTCAACATCCTAATACCAATATACTCACTATCTGTACATGTCCAAACCATCTCAATCTAGCCTCTCTGACTTTGTCTCAAAAACCTCTTACATGTGCTACACACAACAGTCCCTAGAATTCACAAAGAATGACCAAACTGGTTTGGTGGAGAGGAAAATATGGTGACTTCATGGCTCGGTATAACTATGGTGAGCAGGAGGTGGATGGGTACAACAGCAGGATCTGGACAGTTAAATATCAGGAAGAAAAAATATTCCATGCTCCAACTAATCAGTGGTGAGTCTGTACCCTCGATAGTCTCAGATTCCCTGTTTGTGGCTGGCAGTAGTAGAACCTAATGTGGTCTTCTACTTTTGTAATCCATCCACCTTTTGAAATTTTGGGCATGTTGGGATACTTGTCTGTTCAGCATGATTGCAAAGAGTACACTTCCGGGCCAAAAAAGTTGCACACTCTAAGATTTATTTATTTGTTTTGGCGAGCTTTTAGGCTTGATTTCAGTGCATAATCTCCATGGAATTGTTTGAACAAACCTGAGCAACATAACTTTTTTTCATCCAGTGTTGTGTTTATTCTTCACTAACATCTTGAACTGATGAGAGAAAAATTGAACCACTCCATAAAGTCTTCTCCAGCACATTCCGAAAACTTTCAGTCGGGTAAAGGTGAGGACTCTGGAGTGCCAATACTTATTTGAAAATGATTCCTCATGCTCTCTGAACCTCTCTTTCATTATTTCTGTGCCATCCGGGAAGAAAAAGTCCATTGGTGTGATAATCTGTTCATTCAGTACATTCAGGACATCAGCTGACTTCATTTTATTGCCACATTAATGTTGCTGAGCCTAAAATCATCCTGAAGCAACAATATCATGAAGTTTACATGCTGAGATCAAAGCTAAAAACTTTCCAAGAAAATATATGTGGGGTATTTTTGGGCCGGACAGTGTACAAGTCCCTCTTATCTTCCTCGCATGTCAAACTAATCTGGACATTTTCCTCTGACCATTCTTGTCGATAAGGTATTCCTTCCCACAGAATTTTCATTCACTCAGTTTTGTTTTTCACACCATTGATGAAGGGCAGTGGTGGTCTAGTGGTATAAGGTGCCGGATCGCTGATCCAAAGGTTGGGGGTTCGAGTCCCACTCTCCACAAGGTTGTCACTGTCCCCCCCAGTGCAGCTAACTGGGTTATCAAAGGCCGGCCATGTCTCTCACTGTCTATGGTGTGAAGCATGTAAAAGAACCATTGCTGACTTTCGACAAGAGTAGGCTGCAAAGCCGTCAGTGTGTTTCTGCCCTGCGATGGCCTGGCGAGCTGTCCAGGGTGTACTCTGCCCTCGCCCTGAGTTGGCTGGGATGGGCACCAGCCTCCCTCCGACCCTAATTAGGATGAAGCGGTTACAGAAAATGAACTGAACTGAACAACATTGATGAGATGAGAGATGAAAAAAATGAGAGAAATTCCAGGAGAGCAGCAGCCAATCATGGAACAATAACCATATCACATTTAGATTTACATGGATCACAAATTCAACCTGCTTTGATGTGGACCTATTAAGATTGATATCGACCTTTACTAAAGCTTTTGACCTTTATCTACATGATTTTGTGCACTGTGCTGCTGCCACATGATTGGCTCATTTGATAATTGCATAAATGAGAAGATATACAGGTGTTCCGATTAAAGTGGATGGTGAATGTATGATGGGCTTCGTTGACATTAATTTTTTGAAGTTCCTGCAGACTCCAGGTATAAAATAGCATCACTGACCTTTATAGTATACAGACCAGAAGCTAGAGTAGTGCCATCTTGGCAATAATGCTGAAATGTTGGTGGAAGTATCCCATTAGCTCTAATTTAATGATTTATTTCGTCTGCGCTACATCATGACCAAAGGGTTATAAAAAAATGAGTTAATTGGAGACTTTAAAGGCTCTGGGCTCTAAACTTTCTTACTGTCTTTCACAGAGGCTAGTCACGTTAATGAACTTGTTACATAATGTTTGTGTGTCAGTGTTGGGCTTGGCTGTTGTCTGCCTCTCGATCACTTTAAAGACATGATGTCATGCCTCTGGACTCAAGCAGAGCAGATCAGGTTGCTCCGATGTTAAAAGGAACACTTGGAGTGTCACTGATTTAAAAGGTTCCCCAACTTCTTTTGACAATGTAACTTGGAGATTTGTGCCACTATCGAGTTATTTAAAGGCTCCATGCAAAAGTCAGTCCTACCTATGAAAGTACACCACTGGTGCCTAGTTTTATGTCCATATATGTGGGTATATGTACTTGAGAAAAAAGTCTCCAGTTATATTCATCACACTTATTCCACCTCTCTGTGGTAGGTACACAGTTCCATGTTCTGTCACCATAGAAGTGGTGATCCCCAACACTTACCCGAAGCAGGCAGACCAGGAGGACCTGGAAGACCAGGGGGTCCTTGAGGGCCTGCTGGTCCCATTTGTCCCGTGAGACCAGTGTCTCCCTTCGGACCCTAAATCAAACGTCACATGATTATATATAAAGATTATAATTGACATATAAAGGGTAAACAAAGTTGAACCAAACTGTATTTTCGGACCAAGAGAGATGCTTGGGATATCTGTATCTGGTGGAATTCCTCACCTGCTTTCCTCTTTTTCCTGGTTGCCCAGTCGGTCCTCTTCGTCCCGAGATACCAGACTCTCCTTTTGGGCCCATTTCACCCTAATTATAGGTCACATATCATCTGTCAATATTCCTCATGAGTAATTTGTGAGCATAAAGATGAAACCTGATTTCCTCACCTTCTGGCCAAGCATTCCTGGCAGACCCATTGCACCCTGAAACACAGCACAGTGCACAGTTGGGCACAGGAAATCTACATCGTCAGATTTCACAGCTGAAAGAAAAACACTAGTCTAACCTTCTGACCCTTAAGGCCAACTTCACCTCGGTCACCTCGTGAGCCCTATAACAAATTGGCAGGAAAAGATTAAAATTATTAGCACTCTATGGTTTTGTGAAGTCCAACAATGACTCGAACTCCTATGACAGTTTAATAAATATACCTTTTCTCCTTTGTAACCCGGCAACCCCTGCATCACAGAAAATAAAAGTGCAGGAAAACATAATTAATCTTATAATTGTTAGAAATTCTGAGTTATTCTCATTCTTATTCTCTATATAGGTGTTTCAGCTCGAAGCAACACAAACCCTGGCTCCTATTGGTCCTCGTGCTCCAGGCAAGCCCATCAGTCCAGAGTCACCTTTCTCCCCCTGAAAAGAACATGATTTTATAATGCATCACTGCCACCATGTAGACAACAATAGAATGTAATTTCCTTGTAAGTACTGTTTTACATTCTATTATAGAGGATTCAGCTCACCTTGAGCCCACTCGGTCCTGGCCAACCACTTGGTCCCTGTCGTCCTGGTAGCCCTGGGGAGCCAGTACGCCCCTGCAACAATGCAAAACATGTTACAGGCCAACTTCGGACTAAAAGTGAAATGGCTCCAGTTTTATATATTAGGATACAAGCACATATATGTCACAGCACATTGCAAAGCCAAGTGCAGAGTAAGCAAATACACCAATCAATCAGCTATAAGACTAACACCACCCGACTGGTCTGCAGCGAGGCAGCCCCATAAACAGTATAAAGTCAGTGCAGTCTATAATACATGAACAGTTTCAGCAGTTTGTGCTAAAGTAGCTCTTCTGTGGGATCAGCCCAGACCTTTCGATCCCTACACACATCAGTGAGCCTTGGGCCCTCGTGACACTTTTGCCAGTTCACTGGGTGTCTTCCTTCAACCACCTTTGGTCGGTACTCACCCCTGTAGACCAGGCACCTGCTGTATGGAGATTAATAGACTCAATCGTTATGCCATCACAAAGTGGATACTCAGATTTTTATTGCCCATTTTCCCTGTTTCCAGCACACCAACTTTCGAGAAATTGACCATTAATTCTCTGCAAAATGCATAAAGCTTCTTCCCTGCCACTGTATTGAGATAATTAATGTTATTCAGTTTTTCTGTCACTCACTGGTGTCATAATGTGTTTAATGTCATGGCTTATCGTGTATAAATAATAATAACAGCAACAACAACAACAAAAAACATTCTCAGAGATGTTAAAGCATTTCAGAGTAGTGACTATCCCTTAATCTCGTCCTCGTTCAGATTTAGGACACTGTCAGAATTTATTGGAATTTGCTTAAAAGCCCAAACACTAAAAACAATGTGAGCAAGTCTTGAGTGCATCTAAAAGGCTGAGTAATATTGGGGAGAGAGACAAAGAGAGAGAGAGAGAGAGAGAGAGAGAGAGAGAGAGCGAGCGAGCGGGAGAGACCATAATGCTGCTGGCTTTAATTAAATGATGTGCAGGGAGCCGGAGACGAGGCTTGTGGGAAATGATTTATGATAGCTTCAGCAATAAGCTAAATTACACTGCAATACTGCAAGCTACTTCCATCAGGGTCATCGTCCTCTTTCCTCTCTTATAACCCCGTTGTACCATTTGTCCTCGATCCATTTGGCCACTGATGCTTGTCACTCAATCCAGTCAAGAAACTACACCTGTCCACCAATGGAATTTTGAGAGAAATCAAATAGAACATTCCATTAAGGGTTGAATTTGGCTCAGGCCCATTAGGGTGACCACCATTCGCTGCTTCTATTATTGTTAAGTATGGACACACATGGCTGTCTTAATATACTAATCAACCTTCCAGTGACATAATTATTAATGCAACTTATTGATGTTATGCCGACAGCAAACCTTAACCCTGATCCTAATTTCTAATAAAATGTCCCCGCAAGGTTGAAATTTCTTGTGTCCTTCTGTCAAGGTTGCATTTCACTGCAATTGCATTAGCTTATATATTGTATGTGGGTGCAGTGTAAAGCATGGTGTGTGTGTGTGTGTGTGTGTGTGTGTGTGTGTGTGTGTGTGTGTGTGTGTGTGTGTGTGTATGTGTTGGGCCTGTTAAAGGGTGCAGAGACCGTGTCCTACCTTTTGTCCGGGTCTCCCAATTTCTCCCTAATAACACAGAGGAGAGGATTACAATTACAAGACCATGTGACCGAAGGAACGATTTTGCGCATGTGTGACAATTTATTGAAAGTGTAAAAGTCCGAGATCAAGTGTTAAGAAACTGAAGAAGGTATATAATTTTAATGGAAATAAAAAAACTGGCAATGTTTATTAATCTAATTGTGCCCGGTGCATGGGGACATACACACTTGCAGACAGAAATAAACAAATAGTTTCAGACAGACTTTGTGTTCAATTCCATCACACATCACTAACAATCATTATTGTTTTTGGTAGACATGATATTTCCACATGGCAAATAATTTACTATCAGGTGTAGTAGAGTAACATAATCCAACAGACCCAACAGTCATGACATGCATGCAGCTGATTCTATCGAAGTGAAAGGGGCGTGTTCAAAATAATAACAGTGTGGAATTCAATTAGTGAGGTCATTCATTCTTTGAAGAGCAGGTGCCAATCATTGCCCTTATTTAAGGTAGAAAGGCAGCAAATGGTGTACATGTTGGTTATAGCATCTCTCTATGATATCCTGAGGAAAATGGGTCACTCCAGGCATTGTTCAGAAGAACAGCATGCCTTGATTAAAAAGTTGATTGGAGAGGGGGAACATATAAAGAAGTGCAGAGAATGATCGGCTGCTCAGCGAAAATGATCCGGAATACTTTAAAATGGCAAACGAGACCTGAGAGACATGGAAGAAAGTGAAAAACTACCATTCGAATAGATTGAAGAAGAGCCAAAATGGCAAGGACTCAGACAACCATCAGCCCCAGGAAGATCAAAGAAGGTCTAAAGTTACCTGTGAGTACCGTTACAATTAAAAAAGCAAAATTTGCTTTCATCCGAAAAAAATACTTTGGACCACTGAGCAACAGTCCAGTGCTGCTTCTCTGTAGCCCAGGTCAGGCGCTTCTGCCGCTGTTTCTGGTTCAAAAGTGGCTTGACCTGGGGATTGCGGCACCTGTAGCCCAGTCCACTGCTTCCACAGGTCCCCCAAGGTCTGGAATCGGCCCTTCTCCACAATCTTCCTCAGGGTCCGGTCACCTCTTCTGGTTGTGCAGTGTTTTCTGGCACACTTTTTCCTTCCCACAGACGTCCCACTGAGATGCCTTGATACAGCACTCTGGGAACAGCCTATTCACTCAGAGATTTCTTTCTGTGTCTTACCCTCTTGCTTGAGGGTGTCAGTGATGGCCTTCTGGACAGCAGTCAGGTCGGCAGTCTTACCCATGATTGCGGTTTTAGAACGGCCAATTAACCTACTGTGCATGTCTTTGGATTGTGGGAGTAAACCGGAGCACCCGGAGGAAACCCACGCAAGCACGGAAAGAACATGCAAACTCCACACAGAAACGCCCAGGCTGGGAATCAAACCCAGGGCTTCTTGCTGCGAGGCGGACGTGCTAACCACTACGCCACTGTGTCGCCCCCATATATATATATATATATATATATATATATATATATATATATATATATATATATATATATATATATATATTTTTTTTTGAAAAGTCTAATATTCACTTTTCTTCAATACAGTAAAGGAATAACAAATTTGATACATGTTTTTCTTCATGTTTTGTTTTAAAGCATTTGCATGTATGTAAATAAAAGCTATTATAAGGATTTTGAGCTTTATTCACTTTAAACACACCGCTATTATTTTGAACACAACTGTAAATGGTAAGTGAATGGGCTCCTTCAAAGTTTTCGCATCATGGGCCTGACATTTACATTTACAGCATCTAGCAGATGATCTTATCCAGAGCGACTTACAGAAGAGCTTTAAAGTCTCTATCAGTGAATATATTCTAATACTGGTTTATTCTAATACAGACTAAGTATACCTCGGTCAAACCCAGTCGGTAGGTGTTATGTTATGTGTGTGGGTTTTTTTGTTTGTTTGTTTTTTACCCTTTTTGTCACGAAACTGAATCCACACAAAATCTGAATCTTAAAAACAAATATTTGCAGAGCATGGAAACAGAGCTGTGTTTATTAAACAGTTCAGCCTGGAGCTGCAAGGTTAATGTAGCCGACAATAAGGGAAGTTATTTCATATACGCCAATCATCACACAGTCGCTTCAGGAACATCAGCTAACTCACTGACACTATTTGTGCGTAAACATTTCAGTATTCGTCATCTACCATGTCAGCCATGTAGTTTTTTGTTAAAATGCAAAACAAAGAACAAAAGCTCTGATTTACACTGATGGCATTATGCAGACACAATTCACAATCCAAAGGGACTTACATTTTGATTTAATTTGTGTTTATTTAAATAAGGATGAGATTTTAGGGCCTTGTTCAAGGGCTTAGCAGTGAGAACTTGGTACCAGAACTTGAACCTTATACATGGAGCCACCGCTGCCCATATTTGCCCCCCACCCCAACCCCCACGCCCCCAAAAAACCCAAACAAACAAAAAATGTATGTACATACTCGCATACTCTGTGTGCATATTGAGTACCTTTTCTCCCTTTGGTCCCTTTGCTCCTGGTAACCCAGGAGGACCCTGTGAATGGAATTAAAATTGAATTTTCTCAAAATAAAAGATTCCGAACTGAGATCTGACTGTTTTGACACATTCAAAGATCAGTTATTAAAGATATCTTCTGTTTTCAAGGGTGTGTAAAGAAAAGTTTCTGTTCACTTGCCACTTGTCAAGAAGCCATGAAATACATGATATATATCACATATCACACAGACAAGCAGCCGCTTTATTTAGGATATAGCAGAGGAGGACTCGGGGCACTATGCTGAGCAGTGTCTCGTTTCTAGGAAAGGATGCGTGGATCATAGACAGTCAGTGGAAAAAACCTATTTCCGTCCACTCTAAATGTGGATCATTAAGTTGCCACCATGTAGTGGAAGGGGATGGGGATTCGTGGTGCTGGCATTGACGGGATGGGAAGGACCTGGCACATCCGTTTTACTGCACAAAACGAACTACAGGAAGTCACACGGTTCTCATATGCTGATGAGGGTTAGCACCATTGCATTGATAAAATGAGAGGAAACATCTGAGCAGGATGCAACATCTAATTAGATAGCATTGTACAAATTTCAGAACTCTACATGTAATGTAGAGTGACACGGTAGCTCGGATAACCAAGTTGATCCTGAGCTGGAGATCACATGACCGAATTAATGATCTTAGTATCTTAGTATGTGAAATGTTTTTCAAAATAATTTTACAAAGCTGGTAAACTGCATGACTATAAATATCACTTATTCCAGATGTGGGAAATGTAGACGTCTTGGAAATCTATTTTTGTGACTGTAATATATTAAATATATAAAGGCACTAAATTGCAGGTATTCAAATAAACAAATACTCCTCTAAACAGGAATGGAGGGAATACAAGTGAGTAAAATTAGCTGTTGCTTTGTGCGAACTATGGAATCAAATTCATTCATTTTCCTTAACCACTTAATCCTAATTAGGGCCCCGGGGAGGCTCGCACCCATCCCAGCTGACTCAGGGCGAGGGCAGAGTTCACCCCAGACAGCTCGCCAGGCCATCGTAGGGCAGAAACACGCTGACGGCTTTGAAGCCTACTCTTGTCGAAAGTCAGCAATGGTTCTTTTACATGAACCTCTCACCATAGACAGTGAGCGACATGGCCCGCCTTTGACAACCCAGTTAGCTGCACTGGGAAGGACAGTGACAACCTTGTGGAGAGTGGGTTCTTGAACCCCCAACCTTAGGATGAGCGATCCAGCGCCCTGCACCACTAGGCCACCACTGCCCCAGAATCAAATTCTTACAGAGAAATTTAACATGAGATACTCTATATACATGTATACAATGGACCGGTGGTGTAGTGGTTAGAGCGTTGGGCTCATGATCGGGAGGTTGTGAGTTCAAATCCCACTGAGACCCTCACTGTGCTAAGACCCCTGGGCAAGGTCTCAACCACAAGTGTGCCTCTGTTCACCCAGCAGTATAAATGGATACCAGTAAAAATATACTGGGAAGGTAACCTGCGATGGACTAGCGTCCCATCCAGGAGGAGTTCAACTCCTGATTGCTTCACGCTACGGAAACCGGGGATAAGCACCGGCCTGATGAGCCACTAGGCTCGGGTGTAAAAACCCAAACAGTTAATCAATCAATCAATCAATCAATCAATCAAAACTGTATACACTCTAGACACCAAATCCAAATGGTCTCAGCCATTATCAATACACCTCATATCCATTAGGGTTGTGGGGGAAGCTGGAGCCGATCCCAACTGATTTCAGTCAAGAGGCAGGGTACACCCTGAACAGGTCACCAATCTATGGCAAGGTTAATACGTACACAACCAACTGTGATTCACAGTCACATTCACAACCCATGGACAATTTAGAGTTGTTATCTGATCTAATGTGCACGAATGAATTTTAATGTGAAGAAAACCAAAGTATCCAGAGGAAAGCCACACATACACAGGGAGAAGATTCAAGCCACTGGCTAAGAACCCTAAACTTTGTTGATGTGAGGTGACAGTACGATCCACCGAGCCGCCATGCCCCCATCCCAACATTATTTGCTTTGAAATCAGTTGGATATTACTGGTCACAAAATACCCCAAGAAAGTCCAATGTTCTGGGTATCAGGTAAAACAAAGAGCTGCAGGACATCAGAACATCAACGACATACTGTATATTGCCAGTAGGGAAGCAGGGGCAGGCCTAGTTATCACTTTAATGGGAGACCTCCTGTAAAACTCAGGTGTTTGGGGGGGTATAAGGGAAGGATGCATATTACGTTTAGTCAACCATGAGTACCAGGACCTTATGCTCAGGGTCAGCTGACCGGGAATGACACATGAAAGAAGGTATTACTACTGACTGCTTTGTAATCTCTCTGTATTAGTGGTGGTAGAGGTCGTACCTGAGGTCCTGCAGGTCCGGCTGGTCCGGGTGGTCCCACCTGGCAGACAGAGCCTGTTGACTCTTTGTCCTCTCTCTCTGTCTTTCTATCTTTCCATACATCGTCATCATCACTCTAAAAGATACAACATAGAAAGCTTAAATCCATGGGCTCAAGCTACAGACCTGGGTCAGTGTCTGCTTTTGGAACGCATGTCCAATTTTATTTACTTTTAAATGTAAGCCAACGCCTTTGAATGAAGAACATACACACAAGGGAACTCTAGCTGCCTAATGGTTTTAGAACTATGACAAGATCCATCTGCTGATCTGAATCAACACCTCCTCGTTTTTACGCTTAGATAAAACAAGCATCTGAGGGGACCACAGGATTCATGGAACCACTCCAAGGACAAATCACCACGGCTGGTGCAGGAGTCACATGACGTACCCGAGGCTTGTGCCACAACGAAGGGGGTGGGGGGAACAACGGAGGTGGAGGTGGAGTCAGTAAACAGCACGGGTTAAATTTCTTCTTGGGTTCCACTGCTTCCAGATCTGTGGCTGAGGAACATGAGAAACATGTCAACAAACAGGCAGCACAGGAGCACAACGAGCAGTGCCTGGGTATGGAGTATAACAGCCAGAAATGAGACTGTCAGACATACAGAACAACAACCCAAAGAGCAACTATCAGTCAATGACTTTTTGATTTTTTTTTTCTCTAATATTTCCAATATATCACACATGGTCAATGCAACAGATGCATTCAAGCAACACAATAATGCATCGTAAAAGCAGAACTGAATGATAATGCTTCTAAATGCTCACATTGAACCCCCAGTACTGCACTGGTAATAATTCTCCAGTTCTCCAGCTGCAAAAACATTAATCTGCTGTCAGTGCTGTTTGTCTTACAGATATTTGCAGTTAGGCTATTTACAAATTCATCGATTCATCTTGTTCACATATAACTGATTAATATTATCAGTTCTGCTCATGCAGGCAGATATTTATAATCAACAGACAATTAAACTAGACTGACAGTCTAAAAAAAAAAAAAAAAAAAAAAAAAAACAACCTAGAAGAGCTCTCATGTATTCTACCTGTTCTGCATCATCAGCTGAAAGAGTAATTACCATTATTAGCACCTCAACAAACCACAGTGGCATAAATTATAAATATAATATAATTAGACCTACAGATGTGGCAAGTTCGTAAGAAAATATTTCTCATTACAGAGCATGTTCTTATAAGCATATAGTCATATTCCTTTTTTTTAAATTAAACCTGTGTATTTAGATAATGCACAACTGGCTGCAAAAAAAGCAAAAGTATAAAACAGGTAATAGACACTTTCCCTCCTGAAGATCTTGAGATAGATTCAACCAAGGAACAGAATCATAACTGCAAGGTAACATTTCATCCATGTTCTCGGTGCCCAGACGAAGCATGCAAAATCTGCAAGCTCCAGGCATCTATAGATTTTAAAATGATGCTCCAAAGCACAAATCTCAATCTTGAGTGCTCATACCTGCTGGATGGGAGAAAATGCTGTCCATGAAGGATTGTGATGAAGCATAGTGAAGAAAGAGAGGTAAATACAGTCCAAGGGTGAAAAGAAACATGCTGCTTGACTGCAGAAAGGTCTGTACCTCCAACAGCTCTGACTACTGAACTGAGGCTTCACACCACTACACTCCCCCCCCCCTGTATCTCTCTCTGTCACACACTCACACGCGCTCCTGCCTTCTTCACTCTCCAAAAGCCTTTGGGAAAATCGAATGCCAGCCCATGCCACGGTTAAAATTGTTCCTTTGCATTGGTCCTGTGCTAAATAAAGTGGTCAACTGCCCTTTGTTGCCAATATTAGCTTTTTACTACGGGCACTGCCTTTGTGTCCCCTGCCGAGCCTAGAAAAAGAAAGTAAAGTCACATGCCACAGTATGTTATATTACATTTACGAAATTGGGCAGAGGTCCTGATTTGGAGAAAATTACTTTTTCCTCTTGCTTGTTCATTTTTTGGTAGCACAGCCATGTAGTGGTTAGCACAAATGTCTCACAACAAGAAGGCCTGTATTTGATTCCTGGGTTTGGTCATTTCTGTGTGGCGTTTGCATGTTATGTCTGTGCTTCGTGCGAGTTTTTTTTCTCTGGGGACGTCGGTTTCCTCCAATAGTCCGAAAAACATACACAGTAAACTAACTGGCTGTTCCAAATCACCCCAAGTGTGAGTGTAAATGGTTGCATGTGTGCTGGGACTGCAGTGGTCTGGTGAGCTGTTCAGGATGTACCCCATCTTCGCCCAGAGTCAGCAGAGAACGGCTCCAGCCTACCCGAGACCCTGGATTAGAATTAAACGGCTAAGGAAATAAACGAAATCATGTTTTATCTTATTTATAGAACCAAGCAGTTGATGGTTTATATAGCTTTTTTTTTTTTCTTTACAGGGCTTTGAACCATTAACCTTCTCAAGAGTAAGTCTTAAAGCACTGAACCACCAGTATGTTGACACTGAGGTGATTTTATGTCATGCGTCACGGCTCACATCCCCGTATACACGAGGCATCTGAACTAAAATAATCTCATACAGATGCCTGTACGTATTATGCATATACAATATAATTACAGCTTATAGATAATCATGCAATCGACAATAACAAAACAGAGCACATCCTGCCCCCGTGTGATTCTGTATACTGACTGAATAATGGTAGAAACCTAGTGGCCTTTTCTTTCCCACAGAAATAATGACAAGGCACTTACCCGGAGGGCCACTTAATGCCTGCAATGGGGATGAGACGTATTTAATGTAATTCATGGCAGGTGCCAATCCATCAGCACAAGAAAATACAGGCAGAGTATTTTAATAATCACATTTAATTTACAACACATCCCACGGAGGACATCAGAACCTTCTGCATTCATGTATATCTCGTACAGATTACAAGAAACTGTGCATCCATATTATTCAAAATTCCATTTCAGTGACTGAGACTGCAAGTATGGAATAAAAAGGTCAAATTAAAATTACATATTAAGTTTAACATCCATAATAAAATAGAAGAATTAGTTTAGAACATTAGTCCATTAATGTTGTGGTCCTTTGTGTGTTGTGGTTCTTGTTCTCCTGAGAGCTGTTTGGAGGATTGAGTCTCGTTGAAGATTTACTGCTGAGCCAAAGCAGTGAGGTAACGCTCTTTGACATACAGAAGCAGAGGACAGGAAGGCTTTAATTAATACCAATCAGAACTGAGCCGAACCAGAGCCCTTTCTCGCCTTTATACCTTGGACATCAAACCACCCCTTAAATTTCACATATATGAATAATTCAGAGCAGTAGGTTCTTCCATCTCACAGCACACTGTCTTACTCCTGTTTTTAAAAAGACAGTTGAAGCAGGCTCCACCCCAACCCCCATTCCTGCAACTTCGAACAAATACATATCTATATATTTATCAGTTATCAGATTTTTACAATTTCTCTCAATGAGTTGATGAACTGAATAAAAAGTGGTTTTCCAAGACTGCCTTAAAGCAGTGGTCTCAAACCTTGTTTGCACCAGGGACTGGTTTTATGTATGAAAATGTTTCCGCGGACCGGTTAGTCTACTCCATAGTCTTGTTTTGGTGGCTGTCACTGCAGAAAACCCCGCTTCACAAAATATATATGGTTGGAAACAGAAGAAGGGCTTTCAGTGCTTCTGTGGCAATGTCCAAAACAGTTGTTTTTCAAAATAAGACCCGGAAGCTCTTCTTCTTTTCCTTTCGGCTTTTCCCTTCAGGGGTCGCCACAGCAAACCATCCGCCTCCATCTCACCCGATCCTCTGTATCTTCTACTCTTACACCAAACTACCTTCATGATCCAGAAGCTCTAATAATAAAAAAAAAAAAAAGTACTGGTCCATGGATCATTTGATATCAAAATCTTTACATGGTATAAATTATAGGTTTTTTTTTTTTGTTTGTTTTTTTTTATCCGGAAACTCTAATAAAAAACTATAATTTATACCATGTAAAGATTTTGGTATCAAATGATCCAGGGACCAGTACCGGTCCACGGACCACTGGTTGGGAACCCCTGCCGTAAAGCATCCATATCTACAATATTTCATAATTATCTAAATGAGTGTTTGACAAGGTCAAATCAAAAGATGCATGCCTTT
Source organism: Plotosus lineatus (assembly GCA_024760905.1). Lineage (NCBI taxonomy): Eukaryota > Metazoa > Chordata > Actinopteri > Siluriformes > Plotosidae > Plotosus > Plotosus lineatus. The sequence goes on from CM045728.1 coordinate 48,104,080, forward strand.
TATGTACGAGTCTTTTACCATAAATGGAACAAGGCCCAACCCACAGTTGCATGGGGCATCATGCATGTGCAATGCAACCATAAGGCCACACAAATGCTTCACTCTCATATATGTGTGTACTGTGGTCAAGTGAGATGTGGCTTTTGTATTCAACACTTGTGCAAAGTTAAGGCAACCAATTTCACCATTTCAGTTGTGAGACTCCTTCTGTGCAATCTATCACTGTTCCTTTGAAAGGGATTTTTTGAACATAGTCCAGGAGAGCAACAACCCAGAGAGTTTAACATTTAACCACATTCAGCACATTCGTTCATTCAACTTATCAGCTGAAACCCAACAATGAACTGCTGTCTGAAAGCATAAATCCATAAAAGAATGTCTGTGTGCAGCATTTACCGGATTGAAAATGAATGTTACCTTAGAAAGCTTCACATCATGGTTATTCTAATTACATAAAGAGAAACTGGTCAATGATTATCGAATCAGAGGTCAGGCTTGAGTGAAAAAGCCTTATGTTTACAAAACGTCCCTGATGAGAACACATCTGGTAATAATTACATAGGGTGCGTGATTGGCTAGTTGTTGTTTACATTAGAAGCCCACTGCTGAAACAGCACGCATCACTGCCCATAACAATATATTTTGTGCTTTTCATTTTCATAAAAGCTCACTAAGCACAGGACGAGTCATTAGTAATGGAGAGCGTGCTGGCTGCTGTCCATCCGAGCACAGAGGAGAAGAGATTCCAGCACAACTCCTCTTCTTACACTCTTACAGATTGGCGCGAGTCAACCAGGGGAACTCCTAGACACACAGAGAGAGAAACACACATGTGATTTCACAGAGAGAATAAGAACAAACCAAGAAAGGAGCAGATTTACAAAACCATCTTGGCAAGAGCAATAAGCTGCGCTTAACTCAGAGACAGCTGTTCAGTTTAGTTATTGAGGACTAAAGCACTCAGTATATACCGTATTTTCTGGGCCATAGAGCAAACCAGATTACAATATAAGGCACAATTCCAATGAATGATGATTGAATGATCTCGGTCCATACACAAGGTTCACTGGATTATTAGGCACATTAAGCGAAGCAAGTCAGATAAGTGAAACTTTATTCAACTCATTCACAATAACTCTTAATGTTGTAACAATATAAAACAATAAACTCGCCTTTTCAGTTCATTCTTCTTCCACAAATCCATCAAACTCATCATCTTCACTGTCTGAGTTTAACAGTTGTGCGAGTTGGACAGAAAGCCCAAATCCCTGTATTAATTTTTATTATATTTTATTATGGGGTGCATTGCAAAGGACTTAGTATAGGGCTTAGTGCTGTGGAGCAGCTGTAGTGTAGTTGCTTAGACTTCTCGCTTCAGCTTCATCTGCAGCGGCCATCTAGCTGATTGAGTGAAAAGAAGGCCAAGTGCGTAAGTCCTTCCTGATGGTACAAACCTTCTGCCAAGTCAAGACTCTCACATTGTCTCCTCATGACACACCCTGGTAACTGGGCACCTTATGGCCCCAGGCTAAATATGTGAGGGATCTCGTAGCAGGTTGAGCCCCAGTGGTGCAGTATGCAGGCCCACCGGTGTGTGGACATGCCCTTATACTCACTAGTCAACCATCTGCTGCCTTGCAGATAAAGCCCTTGAGGTAAAGGCTAAGAGAAGGACAACTCTGACTTACAACCCCCAGCTATGGGCAAATAGCACCACTGCCTTGTGATAATCATGGGAGTGACAAAGGCTAAGGGAGACAGCCCTTACAGAAAATCCGGAGTGGAGCCCCGAAAGCGGTTGGTCCCCGCGTAGCGACACCTCCCGGCAACTCCTGTAACCAAGTTGGTACCAACTGTATTGGCTAGCCCCTTCCGTTGGATACTACCAGCTAGGCCGAGAAGGGGGATCTGTCAACTTGGCATCTCAGTTCCTCCACAACTCCGCCCTGGCCTGTGCCCTGGAGAAGTCACTCCAGTGCCACCTTCTGCGACAGCTCAACACGCGGAGATGCAGTTACTGGTTAAAAGCCAAGGCCTAATTGGTGTAAGCTCGGGCGCCTAGGGCTATCTGCCGACGGTGGGAGGGACCATCGAGTCCCACTGGCCAGCTACTGCTCGCCTTGAGCTGGGCAGCCCCCAGCCAGTAAGGTGCTGGCCCGCCACAGACCGCTTACTTCAATGGGTGCTTGAAGTGTAGTCCAAAAGCCGAAGCACGGACTGTAAACACTGAACCGGGAAATAACAAGAAACCAAAGCAGCCAGTACTGAGTCTGGCAACCTGGGTTGTCTGAACAATATGTCCTGGCCTCTCTGACAATCTCCAGCAAATCAAGCTGCCATCAACGACCGCGACCTGAGGAGGCTCAACATTGACATTGCAGCACTGCAAGAGATGCGACTCCCGAGCAATGGCATCCTGAAGGAGAAGGACTACAGGTTCTTCTGGCAGGGACAGGAGCCTGACGAGGATCGCCTATATGGTGTTGGATTCACTGTGCGAAACCCCTTTCTGTCATTTGTTGAACCGCTGTCCCCAGGCACTCTGTAAGTCCTCTCTCTTAGTCTCACAACCTCCTCTGGACCAACTACCATCATTATTGCCTACGCTCCGACGCTTTACTCTCCAGTTGAAGTGAAGGATGCATTCTATGATACGCTCGAAGCCAGGATCCAGCAAATCCCTGCCAAGGAGCACCTGTTTCTGCTTGGCGACTTTAACGCACGGATAGGGGCAGATCACAACTCCTGGCCCCTCTGCATTGGCTGCTTTGGCATTGGCAAGCTCAATGAGAACAGCCAACGCCTTCTTGAACTCCGCTCCTTTCATGACCTCTGTCTCACCAACACATTCTTCTCCATCAAGTCCTGCCACCGAGTGTCCTGGAGACACCCAAGGTCTCGCCACTGGCATCAGCTGGACTGCGTCATCACCAGGAGATCCCTGCTGAACCAAGTGCTGGTCACACGCAGTTTCCACAGCGCTGACTGTGACACTGACTATTCCCTGGTCGCCACCAAGGTACGTCTCTGCCTCAAATGTGTCAACCGCTCCAAGCAGAAACCCCGGCCCCACGTCAACACAGCTATGACTGCAGTGCCTGAACTGTGGGAACGCCATGCTGAAGCCATAAATGTAGCCCTGGCGGACTGCCCCACTGACTGTGCTACTGCAATGTAGAACCACATCCGTGAGGCTATGTTAGAGACCGCCATAGGCACTTTTGGGAAGAAGGTGGGGAGGAGTGCGGATTGGTTAGCAGGAGCGGCTGAGATGGAACCTGCCATCGCCACCAAACGTGCAGCCCTAATCGCTCACAAGAAGGAGCCCTCTGTGTGAACGCTTGCTGCACTGCAACAAATAATGCACAAAAGATTGCAAGGCCTTGTACCAACAACTACTGGCTTAACCTCTGCCAGTACACAGCTTTCTGCAGATCTTGGAAACGAGCGCAAAATGTACAAAGGCACGAAGAAGGCTTTTGGTCCCAGTGCCATCAAGAGCCCCCCACTCAAATCAGCTGGAGGCGACGTCATCAAGGATCGTGGCAAACAAATGGAGAGATGGGCTGAGCACTACCAAGAGCTCTGTTCGAGAGAAACTACCATCTCGAACACAGCCCTTGAGAACATCCCTCCACTGTCTGTTATGGATGAGCTTGACGCACCACCCACCATCGAGGAGCTCAGCAAGGTGAAAGACTCCATCTCAAGTGGCAAGGCTCCAGGCAGTGACAGCATCCCGCTTGAAATTGTCAAAACCGCAAAGGAGAGCTGGCTCTTGAAACACCTCCATTAGCTCCTACTGCAGTGCAGGGAAGACGGGGCTGTTCCCCAAGACATGCGTGATGCCAAAATCATCACCCTGTACAAGAACAAGGGGGAACAAAGTGATTGCAACAACTATCGTGGCTTCTCACTCCTAAGCATAGTTGGCAAAGCCTTTGCCCGTGTTGTCTTCAACAGCCTCCAACTACTTGCTGAATGTGTGTATCCAGAGGCACAGTGTGGATTCAGGGCAGCCAGGTCAACCATAGTTATGGTCTTCTCTGTGAGGCAGCTGCAAGAGAAGTGCCGGGAGCAGAGACAACCCCTTTATTTGGCCTTCATTGACCTGACCAAGGCTTCTGACTTGGTCAGCAGGGATGGACTGTTTGCCCTCCTCCAGCGAATTAGATGCCCCCCCCCCAAGCTTTTGAGCATGATCAAGTCGTTCTACCAGGACATAAATGGCATCGTCCAGTTTGATGGATCATCTTCAGACCCTTTTCCGATCAAGAACGGTGTGAAGCAGGGTTGTGTCCTCATGCCAACCCTTTTTGGCATCTTTTTCTCCCTGCTCGTGTGCTACGCCTTCTGAAACTCTGAAGGCAGAATCTTCCTCCATGCCAGGAGTGACGGAGGCCTCTTTAACCTGGCACGCCTCGGAGCAAAGACCAAGGTGCAGAGCGTTCTCATCAGGGAGCTGCTTTTTGCTGATGATGCTGGTCTTGTTGCCCACACCGAGGAAGTGCTCCAGTGTCTTATCAACTGCTTTGCTGGTCCCGGCTCTGAGTTTGGCCTCACCATCAGCCTTAATAAGACCGAGGTCATGAGCCAGGATATCAGCAGTGCTCTTAGTATCAACGTCGGCGGCCACATCCTTGAGGCGGTGGAAAAGTTCACCTACCTCGGATCGATCATCTCCAGCAACCTCTCTTTAGATGCTGAACCGAACGCCCATATCGGCAAGGCATCGGCAGTGATGGCTGGCGAAGCGAGTCTGGGACAACTCCATGATAACCACCAACACCAAGATAAGAGTCTATAAGGCCTGCATACTGAGTACTCTCCTTTATGGCAGAGAAGCATGGACCTTCTACTACTGCCAGGAAGGCCGGCTGAACGCTTTTCACCAACACTGCCTTCGCAGACTACTGGGCATCACTTGGCAGGACCATGTCTCCAACATCGACGTCGTGGCCCGAGTAGATGTGGCCAATATGTTTGCCATCCTGACCCAGAGACGCTTGCGATGCCTTGGCCACGTCACCCAAATGGATGACGGCTGCATCCCCAAAGACTTACTGTACAGGGAGCTAGTTACTGGAACCAGGCCAAAGGGATGCCCAGCTCTCAGGTTCAAGGATATTTGCAAGCGTGACCTGAAGGCTGGAGGCTTCAGCCCTTACAACCTGGAGTCAGCCGCCTCTGACCGCTCCGACTGGCGGACCACCACCCAGGATGTCATCAGGACAGCAGAGGAGAGAAGAGACAGCCGCTGGGGGAAGAAGAGACTCTGCAGTCAGTGGAGACTGGCCCCACCCCCACCACACTGCAAGGACTTCATCTGTAGTGGCTATGGCAGGATCTGCAGATACCATATCGGCCTCTACAGCCATGCCCGATGCTGCAGCTCCCTGACTGAAAATCCACAGCACAACCCCCGATCTTTAATATATTATTATAATATACTATATTATTTCTTATCCCTTTATGCTTGACGATAATTTTTCTTAACCCTTTATGCTTGACTAATTCATCACACAAGAATTAAGAGCCTAAAATTTTAATTTATATCACTACGGGCATCTGGGGAACGACTGTGACGAATGCGGTACGTTTCCTGTTGAAGCGGAGAATGGTATTGCGTCATTTTTTCCCGTGCTTTTTTCAGTTAGGCTCGAGACATCGTGAGTGGGTGACATCAGTGAGTCATCGTTCAAATTGTCAGTACTAAAAGCACAATGGGTCAAATGCCAGGTGAGATTCATGCATATAAAAAAATCGTCATAAACATTATTGGTTTCTGTGAAGAATATCATGGTATTATTTATCAATTCAAAGTGAGTCATGAGGTAAAGTCTGACCAAATTTCGTCATTTAGAAAACATAATCGTTGAGTCAATTTGACTGGTGAATCTTCTGCTTATTCTTCTTCTTTTCCTTTCGGTTGTTCCCTTCAGGGGTCGCCACAGCAAACCATCCGCCTCCATCTCACCCTGTCCTCTGCATCTTCTTCTCTTACTCCAATGACCTTCATGTCCGCTTTCACCACATCAATAAATCTTCTCTTTGGTCTTCCTCTGGGCCTTCTGCCTGGTAGTTCCAACCTCAGCATCCAACTGCCAATATCCTCATGCAATACCACAGTTCTTCTCTTGGCACCCTGTCATATGCTTTCTCCAGATCCACAAAAGCACAATGCAGTTCCCTCTGACAGTCTCTGTACTTCTCTATTAACATCCTTAAAGCAAACATTGCATCTGTGGTGCTCTTTCTTGGCATGAAACCAAACTGTTGCTCACAAATGCTGACCTCTGCCCTTAGTCAAGCTTCCACTATTCTTTCCCATAACTTCATCGTATGGCTCATCAACTTCATCCAGCTGTAGTTGCTGCAACTCTGTACGTCTCCCTTGTTCTTAAAAATGGGCACCAGCACACTTCTCCTCCATTCCTCTGGCATCTGCTCAGTCTCTAGTACCTCGTTGAATGTTCTTGTCATAAAATCTAATGCTACCTCTCCGAGACACTTCCATACCTCCACAGGTATATCATCAGGACCAACTGCCTTTCCATTCTTCATCCTGTTCTGTGCCCTCCTCACCTCACCCTTACTAATCTTTGCTACTTCCTGCTCCTCAATGGTCACCTCTTGTACTCTTTTTTTCTCTCTCATTTTCCTCATTCATCAGCTCTTCAATGTACTCTTTCCATCTTCCCTTGGCCTTAGCCACTGCTACTTTCGCCTTGCGCTGTGTCTCCCTGTACTCCTGTTTACTCTCTTCGGTCCTCTCAATGTCCCACTTTTTCTTAGTTGACCTCTTCCTTTGTACACACTCCTGCACTTCCTCATTCCACCACCAAGTCTATCTACTTTCCTTCCAGAGGGACGTAAAACTTTCGCCAAACTACAAAATGCAAACCGTAAACACAAATCTCATACTGGATCGGTCGAGGCCTGGGTTAACAACGACTGCCATCAGTGCTGTTAGCCAACAGGGTGCTGGTGGAAATCGGACTACTGTTGGTCGAAGACGTCGAAGAAGGGGAGGCGGGAGGCGTGTCCATAGGCAGAGAGAGAAGAGGAAAAGCACGAGTCTAGGACTGAGAGTAGGGACTTTGAATGTTGGAACTATGCAAGGAAAAGATAGAGAGCTGGCTGACATGATGCAGAGGAGGAAGGTGGACACACTCTGTGTTCAGGAGACCAGGTGGAAAGGTAGCAAAGCAACAAACCTTGGGAGCAGGGTTTAAGCTGTTTTTTCATGGTGTGGATGGGAAGAGAAATGGAGTAGGAGTCATCTTGAAGGAGGAGTTTGTCAGGAATGTTCTAGAAGTGAAAAGAGTGTCAGACAGAGTGATGAGTCTCAAGTTAGAAATTGAAGTCATGATGTTCAATGTTGTTAGTGCTTATGACCCACAGGCAGGATGTGAGCTAAAAGAGGAGAGATTCTGGAGCGACTTAGATGAAGTGATGCAGAATACCCCCAGAGGTGAAAGAGTGGTCATTGGTGCAGACTTCAATGGACATGTTGGTGCAGGCAACAGAGGGGACGAGGAAGTGATGGGCAGGTTTGGTATCCAGGACAGGAACACAGAAGGACAGATGTTGATCGATTTTGCAAAAAGGATGGAAATGGCTGTGGTAAATACTTTCTTCCAGAAGAAACAGGAGCATAGGGTGACTTAAAGAAGCGGAGGCAGGAACACACAGGTAGACTACATCTTGTGCAAGCGATGTAATTTGAAGGAAGTCAGTGACTGCAAAGTAGTAGCGGGCGAGAGTGTTGCCAAACAGCATAGGATGGTGGTGTGCAGGATGACGCTGATGGAGAGGAAGGTGAAGAAGGCAAAGGCAGAGCAGAAGACAAAGTGGTGGAAGCTGAAAAAGGAGGAGTGTTTGGTTGTCTTCAAGGAGGAGTTGAAACAGGCTTTGGGTGGTCAGAAAGTGCTTCCACATGACTGGACAACTACAGCTAATGTGATCAGGGAGACAGGAAAGAGAGTACTTGGTATATCATCTGGAAGGAGAGGAGATAAGGAGACTTGGTGGTGGAATGAGGAAGTGCAGGAGTGTGTGCAAAAGAAGAGGTTGGCTAAGAAGAAGTGGGACATTGAGAAGACCGAAGAGAGTAAACAGGAGTACAGGGAGACACAGCGTAAGGCGAAGGTAGCGGTGTCAAAGGCCAGAGGGCGTATGATGACTTGTATGCTCGGTTGGAAAATAAAGAGGGAGAAAATGATTCATACAGGTTGGCACAGCAGAGAAATAGAGATGAGAAGGATGTGCATCAAGTTAGAGTGATTAAGGACAGAGAGGGAAATGTATTGACTGATGACACAAGTGTGCTGGGAAGATGGAAAGAGTACTTTGAAGAGCTGATGAATGAGGAAAATGAGAGAGAAAAAGGAGTAGAAGAGGTGACCATTGAGGAGCAGGAAGTAGCAAAGATTAGTAAGGGTGAAGTGAGGAGGGCATTGAAGAGGATGAAGAATGGAAAGGCAGTTGGCCCTGATGACATACCGGTGGAGGTATGGAAGGGTCTAGGAGAGGAAGCAGTAGATTTCCTGACAAGAACATTCAACAAGGTCTTAGAGAGTGAGAGGATGCCAGAGGAATGGAAGAGAAGTGTGCTGGTGCCCATTTTTAAGAACAAGGGAGATGTGCAGGGTTGTGGCAACTACAGAGGGATAAAGTTGATGAGCCATACGATGAAGTTATGGGAAAGAATAGTGGAAGCGAGACTAAGGGCAGAGGTCAGCATTTGTGAACATCTGTTTGGTTTCATGCCAACAAAGAGCACCACAGGTGCAGTGTTTGCCTTGAGGATGTTAATAGAGAAGTACAGAGAAGGTCAGAAGGAGCTGCATTGTGCTTTTGTGGATCTGGAGAAAGTATATGACAGGGTGCCAAGAGAGGAACTGTGGTATTGCATGAGAAAGTCTGGAGTAGCAGAGAAGTATGTTAGAGTGGTGCAGGACATGTATGAGAGATGTAAGACAGTGGTGAGGTGTGCTGTCGGTGTGACAGAAGAATTCAAGGTGGAGGTGGGACTGCATTAAGGCTCAGCTCTGAGCCCCTTCTTGTTTGCTATGGTGATGGGCAGGCTGACAGACGAGGTTAGACAAGAATCTCCATGGACTATGATGTTTGCAGATGACATCGTGATCTGCAGTGAGAGCAGAGAACAAGTGCAGGAAAACCTAGAGAGGTGGAGAATGAAGGTTAGCCCCAGTAAGACAGAATACATGTGTATGAATTCCAAGGACCCAACAGGAACGATGAGGTTACAAGTAGCAGAGATAACGAAGGTGGGGGATTTTACGTACTTAGGCTCAATAATCCAGAGCAATGGAGAGTGTGGAAAAGAGGTGAAGAAGGTGTGCAGGCTGGTTGGAATGGTTGGAGAAAAGTGTCCGGTGTGATGTGTGATAGGAAGGTATCGGCAAAAATGAAAGGAAAAGTGTACAAGACGGTGATGAGGCCAGCGATGTTGTATGGTTTAGAAACAGTGGCCCTGGGGAAAAGACAGGAGGCAGAGCTGGAGGTAGCGGAGATGAAAATGTTGAGGTTCACTTTGGGAGTAACGAGGATGGATAGGATCAGGAATGAGCACATCAGAGGGACAGCACATGTAAGACGTTTTGGAGACAAAGTCAGGGAAGCTAGATTGAGATGGTTTGGATGGTAGTAGGATGTGAGGTTGGAACTACCAGGCAGAAAGCCTAGAGGAAGACCAAAGAGACGATTCATGGATGTGGTGAAGGAGGACATGAAGGCAGTTGGTGTAAGAGAAAAAGATGCAGAGGACAGGGTGAGATGGAGGCAGCTGATTCGCTGTGGTGACCCCTGAAGGGAAAAGCCGAAAGGACAAGAAGAAGAAGAAGAGGCCAGGATCTGTCTAACTTACGACCTGTTGACACCAATATCTAGCGGAGGGATGTCCGAACTACGGCCCGTCCATTTTTAATTGGCCTGCAAGAAATTTTATAAATACTAGTTACTTGTTGTCCCACTCTCTCTTAGCGAGGGCAGAATCCCTCCTGGATAGCTCACCAGCCATCACAGGGCAGAAACACACTGACGGCTCTGCAGCCTACTCTTGACGAAAGTCAGCAATGGGTCTTTTACATGCCAACTGATCAGGACAAGTTCTACTCCAAACTTAAGAAGAATCGTCCAGACTTCTAAACCACAGACAGTGAGAGACATGGCCAGCCTTTGAGAAACCAGTTAGCTGCACTGTGGGGACAGTGTCAACCCGTGGAGAGTGGGGCTTGAACCCCCAACCTTAGGATCAGCAATCCAGCACCTTTTACCACCAGGCCACCACTGCCACAACAATTTTATAAATAGAATAGAATATGGCCAGCACTTCAACTTTTGCCTGAGTGTATTGCAGTTCTTAGTTTTAACATCAGGGGGAGCTACTGTTGATCGAGGCAGTTGCTCCACCAAAAAGAACAATCACAAATGAAATTTACCCCAAGTTATTAAACATGGCAGAACCAAAGAAGCAAACGGTAGAAAGTGAGTGCAGAAAATTTCAGACATTGTGGGATAGTGAATATTTCTTGCTCCCACTGAGTGCAATGCTGTTCCCACTTTAGGTGAGTAAAAACATGTTCCACAGCACCCATGTTTTAATAAGCATACATGTGCAGGTACATATGCAAGAAATATGAATAATGCGCATCAATTCTGTCACTACTCTGCTTTTGTGCATCAATTTCTTATATGTGTTTTTTGTCAACACAGAGTGCACACGCAAAGTCAACTGATCTCATCCGATGCAGATTTGCTCCTTGATCAAGTGACATTTTTATGGATTTTTGGCACGAGTGACATCAGATCAGCACCACAGCTGGATGGCTCGATTTACATACTGAGCACAGCTGAAACTCAGCAGAATAATTTAGCAAAATTATATGCAGTCCTGTGATTAAGTCCAGTTCAGTCTGTTAATGTTGATAACCATTTCTAACGAACATTAATAGGTGTGTTGCTAAGCCTAATAACTTAAATAACAAGCTTGAAATTTATCTGTCCCATTTTCTCCTTTATTGTTGTTTCTCTGTACTGTCAGTCTTCTGACTAAGAAGAAATCTGAGACTGCCGTTCTGAGAATGAGCGACCAAAGCCTTTCCTGTATAAATCAATAAAGATCCATTTATGGAAAGCTGTGATGAAGGCAGTTTTGTCTTTAATTATATTCAACAATACAATATATTTGACCTTTTAATTGATTTTTTAACTTTAATACACTATAGTTAAGGCTATATATATCCAATTTCTAAGTAAGTGGCCCAGCCCCTTCTATATTCGTATGTGGCCCTCAGTGAAAAACGTTTGAACACCCCTGATCTAGCGGTTTAAGTTCTTTGGTTAATCCACCCCGAATGATGGTAAGCTCTGAATTAGTTTATTTCACTTGGGTTTTGACGGCATCAGCAAGATTTAGCCGCGCGGCACATATAAGGCGCACCGGATTATAAGGCACACAGTCAAAATTTGGCTTAAAAGGCTACCTGTTGTTTTCGGTCCGAGGACGGGTCTATGAGCACGTTAATTAAGCTTGGGGTGGTTGTCTCAGTCAAGCTGTGCTTTAGGGCAGTGCACAGTTCGTCTGCTGTCCTGACCAGATAACCGTGGCCACCAAATGCACACATGACCTGCTCATAATGTGCCTCAGGCAAGAGTGTCACTGGGGGAGCTCTGAAATACACAAAAAAGCATGACAATATCTTAATTAATACATACTGAGATAAGGGGGAATAATTCTCCGTCCTGTCCTATAGTGTTCTTCATAACCATCAACACACACACAACACACATTTTTCACCTTGGGGCAATTTGGAATAGCAAGGTTAGCTGGCTGTACATGTTTATGGACTGTGCGAGAAAACCCACACAATCCATACTCTACATAGAAATGTCTGAGACCGGGACTTGAACCAAGGACTTTTTTGCCTTGATGCTACTATGCTACTATACTACTTTGTGACCCAATGCTAATCATATGAATGTTGATTTGCTTGCATTGTGCTTACAATGTAACCCTTAGTGCTGAAGAAAGGCAAGCGCTCACAGGACTTCAGGATTGTTTTCACAGTTTAAACTGGAGTCAGTCCATGCTTGATAACCAACAGTCCTCTCAAATGCCATATACACTAATCAATCACGCTGTGCAGTGATTCTTAGTAAATTATACTGTGTATACAGGGGAAGCGGTTCATGCTGAAGGAGGAATTTCCAGCTTTACTAGCAGTCTACAATGTTTTTCAATATGGTAGGAACAAAGGCCCATTATTAAATCCAATATTTTCCAAATTTCATACTGTGCATGAGCAATAACTTTTCCAGCGTATAACTCTTCCAAATGCTCAAAATGAACCACCCCCAACATGAACACACTGGTCTTTGTGGTTCCAACATTAGTACAGATCACCAATGAGTACACTCTCTTTTTTTAGCTCTTTTATAAGTACATAGGCTTTTTAATATGGTCTCTTGGAGGCCTCTTTTTTTCCTGAGGTGCACTATACTGACCCCATACCTATGCAGTTTTGCTAACCTGTCTGAGTGTTAGTGAAGAAAGATAAGACTCACATAGTAGTCATGTCTCCCATCTTCTCCATTTCTCTCCATGTCTCTGTATTTACACCACTGTATATACCATTGTTATTGATGACAATGATGATGACTGGAAGCTTATACCTGTTCAGAAGACATATGATTTTGCACTGAATAATAAAATCACATAAATAATAGAACAGAATAAAACAGAATGAAACAAAACCAGGCTGCATTCATTTACAGAAACAGATCACAGCTCTTTTAACATATGCATATACAGAAATAGTGGTTACTATTTAGGTGGGTTTCAAATGAAGAATCCTTGACGCACTGATACACAGAAAATATGTACTCTATTAGGTGTTTTTTACTTGTATTTACAAACTTGCATTCTGCTCAAATGCATTTGAGAGTTTGCATTAACCTATTTGAGAAGGTTGCGTTTCGGTGTACATTTTGCTGTTGTGCGAATGGGATGGAAATGTATCAGTTCCAATCAGGCAAAGCTAACAGTATACAGATATTAAACTAACTGAATCAAATAAAAGCAGGCACAGCTGCACTTAATGTTACACCACATTTACATATGTCAGACAGTCGTCTGTTCGTTTTAATGGATTCATGGTATATATATATCCCAGTACACGTGACGCACAACACTTCATTACATGTTTATTCAATTTTACTCCTATCCCATTTTTTGCAGTACAATGGCAACCCCTGTGCAAGGATTTATTACAGTCCCCCCCCCTCCCCACAAACAATACTATAATAGGGAGGTTTGATGTGCACGTGACATGTACTGCACAAGTTTTCTCTACGTTTGGGTTTAATATCCCTTTATTATAAACAGATTAGTCTAGTTTTATTGATAAACTAGCATGTGTTCAAACTGTAAACAGACACATGCACATATATGTGACCTGTATGTCATATGTATCAAGTAGGAAATTTGGCATACTCAGCTATCCACATATTTGGAAAGAGAACTTAATATGCTTCAAAACAAGGTATAATACATGATAACATAAAAATTAACTGTTACGTCACTTTGTATGTCCCTAATCAGGAAATGCTACCTTTGGGAAAATAGTAACGACAGTTACAGAGCCAGTTTCTGAATATCTGCATTTGAAATACCAACCATCCATAAACTAAATTAATCCAGCTGTCGACTGATCAGCGCAATCTTTCTAGTGTCTTCCTAGCTACAGATGACCTTACACTGACTCATGGCTGTTTTGAGACATCTTATTGGTTTACCATTATATGATTCAGGGAGGCCTTCTGGAATTCCGTAAGTAAGGAGAGCATTCCAGAATTCTCCCCAGCCACTTCCTCATGCTCTTCTGGGGGAACACTGAGGCGTTCCCAGACAAGCCGAGAGACATAGTCCGTCCAGTGTGTTGTAGATTGACCCCGGGGTCCCTTCCCGGTTGGACATGCCCGAAACACCACACCAGGGAGGCGTTCGGGAGGCATTTTAACCAGATGCCTGAGCCACCTCAACTGGCCCCTCTCAATGCGGAGGAACAGCGGCTCTACTCCGAGCTCTCCCCGGATGGTAGAGCTTCTCACCTTATCGCTGAGAGAGCCCCTCCACTCGGCAAAGGAAGCTCATTTCAGCCGCCACTTGTATCCGCGATCTTGTTCTTTCAGTCACTACCCAAAGCTCGTGACCATAGGTGAGGGTTGGAACGTAGTTTGACTGGTAAATTGAGAGCTTTGCCTTGCAGCTCAGCCCAGCTCCTTCTTCACCACCATGGACCGGTACAGGCTCCGTTTAACAGTAGCGGCTGCAGCAATCCGTATATCGATCTCCCGCTCCATCCTTCCCTCACTCGTGAACAAGACCCCAAGATACTTAAACTCCTCCACTTGGGGCAGGACCTCATTCCTGACCCGGAGGGTGCATTCCACCCTTGTCCGACTGAGAACCATGGCCTCGGACTTGGAGCTGATTTTCATTCCGGCCACCTCGCACTCAACTGAGAATCGCTCCAATGAGAGATGGCGGTCCTGGACTGATCAAGCCAAAAGGACAGCATCATCTGCAAAAAGCAGAGACGAGATCCGATGGCCACCAAACCAGAATGTAAGTTGAAAGTGAATGTAAGTTGTTACAGTGACGTATGATGTATGACGTGTGACGCTCATACTGTACTATACTTCCATAAATACCATTACAGTATCTCATAAAACACCCCTAAATCAATTATTATAAAACATAACATTGTAAAATAATATCAAATTTATAAAATAATATTAACATTAATTTCAAATTAGTCACTTATTTATACTGAGTTACTTTACATGAAGCTTAAAGCAGCCAATCAACGCTCACAATATGAAGCGCTCAATACCGAAAGTAGTGTACTTGCAAAAGTAGTGTACTTGCTGTGGGTTATTCGGACTTCCAGTCTTTCAAGTCCACAAGGGTGCCGTTGAACTCATTTAGAACACAGCCTGCACTGTTGCAGTCTCCCAGCAAAGCGGAGAGCTCTTTCTTTTGTGCAAGTAAGTAAACTTTATTCAAGAGATGCATACAAAGAACAAGTACAAATCCTAATGAATATTAATATAAAAATAAGTATACACTCTTAGGATTCTGCTAAAAGATAATATAAAGATTGTGCTGATCTGAGCAGATAAATTCATCTCTGTGCATGAGACTTGCACCCATGCTAGTAGGCTTACACTTCTGACCAACCATATTTGCTTAGGATTACAAAAGTCCGCAAAACAGTGTAAACACAGAGATGACATCTCAACACAAGGCTATATAAAGTTCATTATTTTCTGTAATGTACTGATAAAAATTAAACTTTCATATACTTTAGATTCATTGCACACCAACTGAAATATTTCAGCTCTTTTATTGTTTTAATACTGATGATTTTGGCATACAGCTCATGAAAACCCAAAATTCATATCTCAAAAAATTAGTATATTTCATCCAACCAATTAAAAAAAAAAAAAAGTGTTTTTAATACAAAAAAAGTCAACCTTCAAATAATTATGTTCAGTTATGCACTCAATACTTGGTCGGGAATCCTTTTGCAGAAATGACTGCTTCAATGCGGCGTGGCATGGAGGCAATCAGTCTGTGGCACTGCTGAGGCGTTACGGAGGCCCAGGATGCTTCGATAGCGGCCTAAAGCTCATCCACAGTGTTGGGTCTGGTGTCTCTCAACTTTCTCTTCACAATATCCCACAGATTCTCTACGGGGTTCAGGTCAGGAAAGTTGGCAGGCCAATTGAGCACAGTAATACCATGGTCAGTAACCCATTTACCAGTGGTTTTGGCACTGTGAGCAGGTGCCAGGTCGTGCTGAAAAATGAAATCTTCATCTCCATAAAGCTTTTCAGCAGATGGAAGCATGAAGTGCTCCAAAATCTCCTGATGGCTCGCTGCATTGACCCTGCCCTTGATAAAACACAGTGGACCAACACCAGCAGCTGACATGGCACCCCAGACCATCAATGACTGTGAGTACTCGACACTGGACTTCAGGCATTTTGGCATTTCCTTCTCCCCAGTCTTCCTCCAGACTCTGGCACCTTGATTTCCGAATGACATGCAAAATTTGCTTTCATCCGAAAAAAGTACTTTGGACACTGAGCAACAGTCCAGTGCTGCTTCTCTGTAGCCCAGGTCAGGCGCTTCTGCCGCTGTTTCTGATTCAAAAGTGGCTTGACCTGGGGAATGCGGCACCTGTAGCTCAGTCCACTGCTTCCACAGGTCCCCCAAGGTCTGGAATCGGCCCTTCTCCACAATCCTCCTCAGGGTCCGGTCACCTCTTCTGGTTGTGCAGCGTTTTCTGCCACACTTTTTCCTTCCCACAGACGTCCCACTGAGGTGCCTTGATACAGCACTCTGGGAACAGCCTATTCACTCAGAGATTTCTTTCTGTGTCTTACCCTCTTGCTTGAGGGTGATGATGGCCTTCTGGACAGCAGTCAGGTCAGCAGTCTTACCCATGATTGCGGTTGTGAGTAATGAACCAGGCTGGGTTTTTTTTAAAAGCCTTAGGAATCTTTTGCAGGTGTTTAGAGTTAATTGGTTGATTCAGATGATTAGGTTAATCGCTCGTTTAGAGTACCTTTTCATGATATGCTCATTTTTTGAAATTGGAATTTTGGGTTTTCATGAGCTGTATGCCAAAATCATCAGTATTAAAACAATAAAAGAGCTGAAATATTTCCGTTGGTGTGCAATGAATCTAAAATATATGAAAGTTTAATTTTTATCAGTACATTACAG
This sequence comes from Plotosus lineatus, assembly GCA_024760905.1. Taxonomy (NCBI): domain Eukaryota; kingdom Metazoa; phylum Chordata; class Actinopteri; order Siluriformes; family Plotosidae; genus Plotosus; species Plotosus lineatus. The sequence continues at coordinate 48,120,902 of CM045728.1, forward strand.
AAAATAATGAACTTTATCACAATATGCTAATTTTTTTAGAAGGACTAGTGTATATTCTTCTTTTACTTTCGGCTGCTCCCTTCAGGGGTCGCCACAGCAAATCATCCGCCTCCACCTCACCCTGTCCTCCGCATCTTCTTTTCTGACTCCAACAACCTTCATGTCTTCCTTCACCACATCCATAAATCTCTTCTTTGGTCTTCCTCGAGGCCTTCTGCCTGGTAGTTCCAACCTCAGCATCCTACTGCCAATATACTCACTATCCCTCCTCTATACATGTCCAAACCATCTCAATCTAGCCTCTCTGACTTTGTCTCCAAAACATCTTACGTGGGCTGTCCCTCTGATATACTCATTTCTGATCCTATCCATCCTCGTTACTCCTAGAGAGAACCTCAACATTGTCATCTCAACTACCTGCAGCTCTGCCTCCTGCCTTTTCCTCAGCGCCACTGTTTCTAAGCCATACAACATCGCTGGCCTCACCACCGTCTTTTACACTTTTCCCTTCATTCTTGCTGACACTCTCCTATCACACATCACTCCGGACACTTTTCTCCAACCATTCCAACCTGCCTGCACATGCTTCTTCACCTCTTTTCCACACTCTCCACTTCTCTGGATTGTTGACCCTAAGTACTTAAAATCCTCCACCTTTCTTATCTCTTCTCCCGTAACTTCACCGTTCCTCTTGGGTCCTTGTCATTCACACACATGTATTCTGTTTTATTGAGGCTCACCTTCATTCCCCTCCTTTCCAGGGCATACCTCCACCTCTCTAGATTTTCCTGCACTTGTTCTCTGCTCTCACTACAGATCACAATGTCATCTGCAAACATCATAGTCCATGGAGATTCTTGTCTCACCTCGTCTGTCAGCCTGTCCATCACCATAGCAAACAAGAAGGGGCTGAGAGCTGACCCTTGATGCAGTCCCACCTCCACCTTGAATTCGTCGGTCACACCGACAGCACACCTCACCACTGTCTTACATCTCTCATACATGTCCTGCACCACTCTAACATACTTCTCTGCCACTCCAGACTTCCTCATGCAATACCACAGTTCTTCTCTTGGCACCCTGTCATATGCTTTTTCCAGATCCACAAAGGCACAATGTAGCTCTCTCTGACCTTCTCTGTACTTCTCTATTAACATCCTCAAAGCAAACATTGCATCTGTGGTGCTCTTTCTTGGCATGAAACCAAACAGATGTTCACAAATGCTGACCTCTGCCCTTAGTCTAGCTTCCACTATTCTTTCCCATAACTTCATCGTATGGCTCATCAACTTTATCCCTCTGTAGTTGCCGCAACTCTGCACGTCTCCCTTGTTCTTTAAAATTGGCACCAGCACACTTCTCCTCCACTCCTCCGGCATCTGCTCACTCTCTAGTACCTTGTTGAATGTTCTTGTCAGAAAATCTACTGCTACCTCTCCTGGACACTTCCATTCCTCCACAGGTATATCATCAGGACCAACTGCCTTTCCATTCTTCATCCTCTTCAATGCCCTTCTCACTTCACCCTTACTGATCTTTGTTACATCCTGCTCCTCAATGGTCACCTCTTCTACTCTTTTTTTTTTTCTCTCATTTTCCTCATTCATCAGCTCTTCAAAGTACTCTTTCCATCTTCCCAGCACACTTCTGTCATCAGTCAATACATTTCCCTCTCTGTCCTTTATCATTCTAACTTGCTGCACGTCCTTCCCATCTCTATTTCTCTGCTGTGCCAACCTGTATAGATCGTTTTCTCCCTCTTTACTATCCAACCTATCATACAAGTCATCATACGCTCTCTGTCTCTGTCCTCAATGGTCATCTCTTCTACTCTTTTTGTTCTCTCTCATTTTCCTCATTCATCAGCTCTTCAATGTACTCTTTCCATCTTCCCTTGGCCTTAGCCACTGCTACTTTCGCCTTGCGCTGTGTCTCCCTGTACTCCTGTTTACTCTCTTCGGTCCTCTCAATGTCCCACTTTTTCTTAGTTGACATCTTCCTTTGTACACACTCCTGCACTTCCTCATTCCACCACCAAGTCTCTTTATCTACTGTCCTTCCAGAGGACACACCAAGTACTCTCCTACCTGTGTCCCTGATCACATTTGCTGTGGTTATCCAGTCATTTGGAAGCACTTCCTGGCCACCCAAAGCTCGTTTCAACTCCTCCTTGAAGACAACACGACACTCTTCCTTTTTCAGCTTCCACCACTTTGTCTTCTGCTCTGCCTTTGCCTTTTTCACCTTTCTCACCATCAGAGTCATCCTGCACACCACCATCCAATGCTGTTTGGCAACACTCTCACCCACTATGACTTTGCAGTCACTGACTTCCTTCAAATTACATCGCCTACACAAGATGTAGTCTACCTGTGTGCTCCTACCTCCGCTTTTATAAGTCACCCTATGCTCCTGTTTCTTCTGGAAGAAAGTATTCACCACAGCCATTTCCATCCTTTTTGCAAAATCGATCAACATCTGTCCTTCTGCGTTCCTGTCCTGGATACCAAACCTGCCCATCACTTCCTCGTCCCCTCTGTTGCCTGCACCAACATGTCCATTGAAGTCTGCACCAATGACCACTCTTTCACCTCTGGCGGTACTCTGCATCACTTCATCTAAGTCACTCCAGAATCTCTCCTTCTCTTCTAGCTCACATCCTGCTGTGGGGCATAAGCACTAACAACATTGAGCATTACACCTTCAATTTCTAACTTGAGACTCATCACTCTGTCTGACACTCTTTTCACTTCTAGAACATTCCTGACAAACTCCTCCTTCAAGATGACTCCTACTCCATTTCTCTTCCCATCCACACCGTGATAAAATAGCTTAAACCCTGCTCCTAAGCTTTTAGCTTTGCTACCTTCCACCTGGTCTCCTGAACACACAGTATGTCCACCTTCCTCCTCTGCATCATGTCAGCCAGCTCTCTACCTTTTCTTTGCATAGTTCCAACATTCAAAGTCCCCACTCTCAGTCCTAGACTCATGCCTTTCCTCTTCTCTCTCTGCCTACGGACACGCCTCCCACCTCTCCTTCTTCGACCAACAGTAGTCCAATTTCCATCAGCACCCTGTTGATTGACAACACTGATGGCGGTCGTTGTTAACCCGGGCCTCGACTGATCCGGTATGGGGGTAATACTTCTGATTTGCATAACTGTTTGGTATTGGTTTTACGTCGGATGCCCTTCCTGACACAACCCTCTGCATTTCTCCGGGCTTGGGACCGGCATGAGGGGGAGAGACACTGGTTAGTGCCCCCCACCTCATGGCTGCATTTGTGTATATATATATATATATATATATATATATATATATATATATATATATATATATATATGTATGTATGTATGTATGTATGTATGTATGTATGTGTGTGTGTGTGTGTGTGTGTGTGTGTGTATGTATGTATGTAGTTTATAAACAATGAATGCAGCGTCATGACGTCAGCCTACTAGTAGGTACAATTTGAGGTTTTTGGGGGGGGGGAAAAAATGTAAAATCGAAAAAAAAAAAAAAACGTAAAATGGATGAACGTAAGTCGAGGAGCGTCTGTACTGTATTTTTGATCCCAGCGAACCATTTTCAACTTATTTTGGCTCTTAACTCAAGACATTACCTTCCAATTTAATTCATATTATACATGAGTGGGTTACATATTAGTTCAAGTAATGAAATCTTAATTTAAGCAAATTCTGAGTAGCAATAAATTTATAAACATTTCCCCAATTTTTTCCTAGTTGAAACTTTTTAGCACATCTCCATGGTGAAGGATTCCTGCATACAAATTCATAAAGAATTGAGCTTAATATGCTTTGTGCAATCACAATAACAAGAAAAGGTGTCAACATCAGAGCTGGTATTTTGCATTTACATGTGGGATAAATAATAAATGAACGGTTATGTAGTTGTTAGCATATCCGTCCCACTGCAAGAATGTTCTATGTTCAAGTCTTGGTTTCGGCAAGTGTGTTTCTGTTTGGAATTTTCTTCAAGTTTTCAGGCTGTTCAAGGTGTACCCTATATTTACCCAAAGTCAGCCTAAATAGGCTTCTGCCTTCCTGCAACCCTAATAGAATTAAGTGTTTTTTCCAAATGAATGAAGGAATAAATAAAGTGCCTGGCAGCGGCAACAATTATGGAAAGTTTGAGAAACAAATGTGTGTTAAGTATGTCATAAAAACTCAACATTTTCACACTGCCATGCAAGTGGACATCGTTTTAATTCTCTAGATGCAAATATCTAAGGTCCACCGGTCAGTATGTTTTCTTTCTGCACGGTCAGATAGACATCCATATGCAGTTCTACAAGCTATAACCCTGACCTATATGGTCCTGGTCACTCAATCACATGAGCTTACCTACCTACACATGGTCTCAACCTCCATTCCAGAGAAGCCAAAAGCACTGTCTCCCTCCACACACACCACTCTCCTGCCTGTGTGCTGGGCCTTCTCCAGTACTGCTGCTGCAATAGCAAAACCAGGTCCCACTCCCATGGTACCAAATGTTCCTGCATCCAGCCTGCAAAAGTGACAACAATATGACCTTATGGGAAACTAAGTTGCCAGAGATTTCGCTTAATATTTCACATTTTGGGTTCTTCACTGTTAATTCATGGATCATCAAGGGGTTGTGAGTGAAATAAGTAAAAACAAATGAGAGCAAGAGTGGTTTAACTTGGATGGTTGTATGCTCTGTCAATCACTGCAGTACTACCTAACTGTTATATAATGCACAAAAAAGCAGTGGTGGCTCAATGGTTAAGGCTCTGAATTAATGATTCGAAGGTCAAGTTCAAGCCCCACAACTACCAACCCTCCATTGTTGGGCCCCTGAGTAAGATCCTTATCTTTCAATTGGACCCTATACAATAAGCATCTGTTAGCTAATGTACTGAGGACAGTGGTGGCTCAGTGGTTAAGGCTCTTACTGTTCAGAAGGTTGGTGGTTCAAGTACCAGTACCACCTAACAGCCACTGTTGGGACCTTGAACAGGGTCATTAACCCTCATTTGTGCAGTTGTATAACGGATATAAAAATGGAAGTCACTCAAGATAAGGGTGTGCTTCTGTGTATTATGCTTCTCTATGAAGCTACATGAGAAGCAGATGTGGAGGTTAAGGCTTCCAAACTCTTGGACGAACTTACATTTGCCCCACCCACCCTGGCTGGTAGCTGTCACGTGATTATGAGAGAATTTACTATGCAGTGGGAATTGACCAGGATAAAAGGGGACAGACTGATGAGTAAAACCTGCATCTGGGGAAGTAGTTGAGTAGCATAGTGCGGCCAATGTCCATGGTATTGGCTCCTTCGCTGACAATGACACAGTCTTTGGGGAGGAGTTTAGCGATGTGATGGAATGCTGTGTAGTAGCTCATGGGCAGAGTGTTTTGGAGCGATAGGGCCTACATAGAAAAATCAATTTACTTTGAGCATAAAAAATACTTACAGACATTGTTATCCCTGAGCAAAATAATATCCATCATTTGGAGGATCAGGTCAGGTCTTTACCTTTGATATTCGAGCATTGGATGCCATTTTTTCTTTCAGGTTTTTCCACCACTCTGTATTTGCTGGATATGTCCATGTGTTTGATGTCAAGACTTGTATAAGCTGGGTTTAATTCAGGAAAGAGTGAATAAAAAAAGTATGTATGTGATTAAATCGGGACTTTTTAGGGCCTTCTGCTGGATAAGGGATATTGTCACATAATGTAGAGTTGCAGTTTACTTTTTTGACAATCAATTTTATCTGAATGTTTAAACAGTGTTTGATGAAAGTATTAACACTGAAGTCAAAACAGAAGAAATCAGAATGTTTGCAATCCTAGGTTCTCTTGTGAATTTCCATCCATCCATCCATCCATCCATCCATCCATCCATCCATCCATCCATCCAATGAATATACTAATCAGTTATTGCCTTATATGTTTAGTTTCAAAATGCTTATAAATCCTGTGTTCTCTTTTTGTGTCAATACAGAACCATTCTTTCAAGAAATATTTTTAAATTTATTTTAAAAAAATATGATCTTTCAGCTTACTGTGAGGTTTAGTAAGTGAGGAAGTAACACACTGATATAGGGAATGATATGGAACATGCTATTTGTAGATACCTGACTGACTACAGCCCTGACATCTCCCAGTAGTGCTCCTGTAGCTCTCACATTATTACTCATCTCCTCCGCACATATATCCACCTCAAGAAAGAAAGACACATCTAATAGCACATAACACATTTACATGTACATGTACTAGCATAAGTCAGTTAACAGTAGGCACAGGCACACTGGGGGTATCCAACAGTTAAAGATACAGTATAACATTTTTTAAAACCTGGATTAAATAGTTTACTGAATATACCAGGATGAAATGAGAACATCAAAGAGAAATTTGGCTGTGTGGACAGTATATAGCATTTAGAAAGCTGAAACTGATCTGCAACCTTGATCAGTTCAGTATTACTAAAACTGTCAGCAGTAGATGATGACTGCTGCAAAGTTTATTTGTACTTCAGCCATAACCTACCTGAATGAGTTTCACATCGGAGCGAAATCTGGGAGGGAAGCCAAAGTGCAAAATCCAGTTTAGTCTAGCACCAAGCAGCACTATTACATCTGCCTGCAACAAAGCTCTGGAACATAAACATTTTTTTCAGGGTTTACATTATAAATGTATATTTTTTCATTTTATTCATTCGAAAAGCGAAGACAGTGGTGCAGTGGTGTGGGTGCTGGGCTGATCTACAGTACAGTAGGCCCTTGACTATTTGCGGTTCTGCACTCGCGCCCACACATGTTCGCGGATTGCTGAGTAATTGTCACGTCATTCAAATTCAGCAAATGGCTGTTCTCCCTCCTGCTGATTGGTTGAGATGATGTATATGCCCCTTTTTTCTCATTCGCGCACAAGTTGTCAATGTGCATTTTTTTAGTGTGTTTTAATTTCCAGTTAAGCTCTATGATGCCACTCAAACACCGGCTAAGCGCGAGAAAAAGGTAAAGACATTGGATGTCGCTTCTGAAGAAATAAGACTTTCTCCTGAAGAAACGACAGTTTCCTCTGAAGTGCCTGAAGAGGAATAATCATCTGTGCAGTTGTAAAGCACTGTAGTATTAAAGTCTTTTTCAATTATTATTCCAGTACAGTACCTAAGATAATGTTTAGAATGTTTGTGTGCTTGATTTTATGTACTGTGGTGTAGCATGTTTATCCAATTTATTACACTTCATGTTCTTGTTGTTGTGGTCTGTGTTTTGGGGGGACTGTGATTTTGGCGGCGGTGCCCCTAACTCTGTTTTCTCTCCGCTCCGACTGAGGGGAGTGGCTTAGCTGCTTGGGTGGCTCACACCTGAATTCAGTCCTTTCATAGTACTGCGCAGCTCAACTGGCCCCAATATTCACCTCCATCTTTAATACGTCCCTCTGCCACTGTACAGTTCCACTGTGTTTCAAGGTTTCATCCATAATCCCTGTCCCAAAATCATCAAAGATCTCATGTCTCAACGACTACAGACCAATCGCCCTAACATCCGTGGTCATGAAGTCGTTTGAACGCATCATCCTTAATCATCTGAAGGCATCCACTACCCCCTGCTCGACCCTCATCAATTTGCTTACCGTGCCAACAGGTCTGTTGAGGATGCCGTCAACCTGGCCCTCTACCACATCTTACAGCACCTTGAGTCTCCTAACAGCTATGCCCGTAACCTTTTCATTGATTTCAGTTCTGCTTTTAACACAATAAACCTGGTCAACCTCTTCAATAAACTGACGAACATGAACAATGACCCCTGTCTACGCCATTGGTTAAGGAGCTTCCTATGGAAAAGGCAACAAAGGGTTAAGATGGGTAACCTCTCATCTCGACCTCTGGCCCTCAGCACAGGTGTCCCCCAGGGTTGCGTCCTCTCACCATGGCTTTTTTCTCTGTACACAAACCATATGACATCCCATCACAGTTCAGTTTCCATTTTTAAGTATGCAGACGACACTACTATCATTGGACTCATAACTATGGATAATGAACACCAGTACCGCCAACAAGTAGCCCAAGCTGTCTCCTGGTGCCAAGAAAACAATCTCCAGCTCAACCCATCCAAAACACAAGAACTAATAATTGACTTCAGGCACACAGCCTCACTCAAAACTCCCATTCACATCTCTAATGAACCCATAGCCATAACTGACTCTTTCAAATTTCTCGGCACTCACATAAACAATACACTAAAATGGAACACTAACACAGACTACATTCACAAAAAAGTCCACCAAAGACTGTTTTTCCTGAGACAGCTCAAGAAATTCAGAGTGAAAACAAATCTCCTCCTCCGTTTCTACTCCGCCATCATTGAGAGCACTCTCACTTCATCCATAACAGTTTGGTATGGCAGCCTAGACAGCAAGTCACAGAAAAAACTACAGTGCATTGTCCATAAATCATCCAGGATCATTGGCACCCCCCCTTCCATCAGTCCAATCAATTTATCATAAACGCTCAATCTCAAAAGCACAAAAAAAAAAAAAAAATCACCTCTGATCCCTCTCACCCTGCCCATCATTTGTTTCAACCGTTGCCCTCTAGGAGGCGATATCGATCTCTACCCACCAGAACATCCCGTTTCAAGAACAGTTTTTTCCCGACAGTCATAAGGACTCTGAACTCTTTGCACTGAATGTACATTACAGCCTTGTCTGTCTTTTTGTTGTCTATTATTACTGTAGTTGTTATGGAAATGTTTGTAATCATTTGTTTTCATGTGTGCTGTCTTTGTTGTATGATGTGTGTTGTTAATGTCCTTTGTAACTTTTGTCATAGCTGAGTGCTGTACCGATAGCAAATTCCACCAACTTGGTTGTGTGGTCATTAATAAATAAATGAATGAATGAATGAATGAAATGATCTACTAATCCCAATAAACACAAGCACGCTCATCTCTGTGTCAGAGGATTAACTCCTATCACGTCCCTGCATTCTCTAACTGTTTTCTCCCCGCTCCGGCTGAGGGGCGTGGCTGAGCTGCTCAGTCTGATTGCAGTAGCTCACACCTGAATTCACTCCTCTCATATACTTCCTATTAACACCACCCGCACGCTCACCTCTGCACCAGAAGATTGTCTCATATCATGTCCCTGCTTCCTTGTGTTCTTTCTGGCTCCTGGTTACAGTGCTTAATGTTTGTTTCTCTTCATCACCAGTACTGCAGATAAAGTGTGGTGTTCTGCTTAAGTGCTTCATAAACAATAAATGATCTTCACCATCATCTAAATTATATTATATTAATTATATTAATCATATTACCCATCACGGAAAGAGGATAGTTTTGATGTTTTCTCATTCTGATAACACATCACAGAAATTACATCATTTTTTCACCTAAAACTTCCTCACTTTTCTGAGCCACACTCTTAGAAAAGTAATTTTATTCGTTTCATTAATGACCTAAGCCAGCCACAACTTGCTTTGAATGATTGGTTGCCTTCTTCCTTATGCAATCGTAGTGCTTCCTGTTTAAAAGCCTTGCCGGTCACTCTTGTCCCTTGTTTCTTGCGTGCTTCGAGTCAATAAGTTCTTGTTCACTATGCATATAAACACCCTTTCCTCCTCCACCAGCCTTTCGTTTTCGTTTTGTTTTGTCTACCATTTCACGGAAATGTTGTTCTTTTTTTCGCCATTCACGTATACGTTTCCAATCAACATTAAATTGTTTTGATGCAGCAGAATTTGTTGAATTCTTTGCAAATTCTATCACTTTCAGCTTGAATTAGATATCATACACTTTTACACGTTTCCCCTTGTGTGACGATGTTACATGCATCATAACATCTGATCTTCATTTTGGATTAAAAAAAAGGCAGTACCACCTGAAAAGATTCCACATTTAGTAGTTACGTCAGTACATATGGGTTACCTTTGGGCCAAAACTGCACTTCCTTTAATCATGGCATCAACTTTAATATGTAATAGTTCTATTCGAGGATTTCATATTTATCGTGATATTTGGCAACTGTTCCATAATGAACAGTTAACAACATACCGTCAGCTGTCTAATCCTCATGATAGTTTGCTGTAGCATTCTAATGGTTCATTGGATGTTGGATATTTACCAAGAGAACACAGCAAAATATTTTCCTGTTTTTTTAAAGCATGGCGGAACAATCAAATGTGTTGTTACTGATGAACATTATAAACATTCCTCAATGGCAAGGGGTGTGATGTCAGGAAGTTTTATCCGAACCCAAAAAATGTACGAGACAGAGTATGAACACGGATAAGCTTAAGTGTTCACACGGAAGACACTAGAGCACAGGGAAAACGTAGTCCCTGCTAGTGATTCAGAGAAACACAAAAATCATAAACTAAGGGGCTTGGCCAGCACGGAGCTGAGAACCAGGAGCCAGCGAGATTACGGGAAACAGGGTCGCCAAGAGGGACAATCTTCTAGAACCGGGAGGAGCGCACTGCTCGTTTTTATAGAATGGTAGATTGGTGAGTTGAATCAGGTGTGTGCATCGTGATTCGCCCACGTACAGCCATGCCCCTCTGCCGGAGCCTGCAGTGTTTAGAATACCGTGTAAACTCACTTTTACAGGTGGTGAATGCCTCATTGTACGGTTATAGAGCCTGATCACATAAAATTGGTAAGTTTGATCTACAATTTTGCTCCCAGAACACATGGACGGTTAAAAGACTTAAGATAAAAAAAACACTGGGGGTGGGGGTGGGGGCTTATTGGAGTGGAGCGCTTATTACGTCGAATACGGCGTGTATATATCAATAAATATCACAGTACAAAATTAAAAAGTTTTTACTTAGTCACTACATTTTACTACATTAATACTGTATTAATGAGTAAGACTCTATAGAATGTGTTTAAGAAGCATACTTTAGCGCATGTAATATGACACATAGGGTTTTACTTCCAGTTGATCATTCACGCATTTAATATGATACATAGGGTTTTACTTCCAGGTACACAACTCGCGGATTATCTTGATTCGCTGGAGGGGCCAGAACCAAACCCCCGCGAATAACGGGGGCCTACTGTATAGCAAACATAAATCTAACTATTGGGCATTCATCTCAGAAATGTATTAAGAGGAAGTGAACCACATATGCACACACCTAGAGCGAGCAGCAGCCACACAGTTGGGATGATCATCAGGAAGTACTCCTTTCCCCATGGGAGTAGGTAGGAAAGGCAATCCACTTAGCTCCACCAGCTCTTTAATTTCATTCTCTGCCCGCCCATACGCTGCACCTACACCAGGCAACACTTGGTCTTCATATGTATATAAAGTCCTTCTCTACTCACAGACCGACAGCTATAACAGTAGCAATGTGCTGCAGAATTTCAGTGTTACCTTTGCCAATGATAAGCAGTGGTCTCTGAGACTGTTTGAGCACAGCGACAGCTTTGGAGATCTCATGGCTGCAAGCCAGGCTCATTGGTGGAGGTGGACAACAGGACGGAAACCTGCAGTTACACAGCCACAGAAGTTGAAATCAGACATTAGGTAGCTGAATGACAGTAGTGTAAGGTTAAAGGAACTGCTTTAGCATGAACTCGGGTTTCACAAAAGATTCAATAAAGAGTCACAAACATGTAGTTTAAAAGTAAATAACATAAAAAGACATCAGTGGCCTCACCTGATGGTTTTCTTGTCCACTCTTGCATTCACCATGTCACCAGGGATGTCTATGTAGCATGCTCCTGGACGACCATAAATACTGCTCCTTACAGCCTGGTGAATCAACACGGCGAGAAGTTCTATAAAAAGCAGGAATCTGGAGGTACAAAAGACACAGGTATCTACTCTTTACCTTTTCAACGACAGCTGGTATCATATCCAGACTGCCTGGTCGAGCTGAAAACTTGCTGTAAAGGCGACAGGCTTCTACCTGATTGAGAAAAGAGGAGATGAATTCAATCTGATGTAGGATACATTACATTATCATTACATTAATACATTAGTGGGATTGCGTCCACAAGTCTACGCCCTTCTATTACTGATATTATAGATCAGAAATACACCTAACAGTATACTTCAGAGAGGATGAAAGTGACTGAAGAAAACCAATTTCAGACATAAAGATCTTCATGTAACCTTGACCCCGTTTTGATCACTTCCAAAATTTTTTCAGTTGATTTGGTGATTTCACAGAAAATTCCATGAAGACCCTACACCAGGGGTCACCAACCTTTTTGAAACTGAGAGCTACTTCATGGGTACCAATTAATGCGAAGGGCTACTAGGTCGATACACACCTCTGAAATTACAAATTTGCTCAATTTACATTTAATTAGATTTAATTAGATGTTATTATTAATAATTAATGATATTCATCTATGTGAAGATATTGACTTGATTTAAAAATATATTCAAAAAAATTATATGCAGCTCAATGGAGAGTGGCGCTGTCCTAAAAATGGGCCTGTCCTAAAAATAGCAGTGAACAGGTCCGCGGGCAACTTATATTGTCCTTGCGGGCTACCTGGTGCCCACGGGCACCACGTTGGTGATCCCTGCCCTACACCATACTCGAAATGCTGTGCAAATAAAAATCTCTCACAGAGACAAAAAGGGAAGAAAAGAGAAGCAAAAACATAATGCATAACCACCTGCGGAAATTCTTGAAATGCTCCAGTTGTTTCCTGATTCTGATCTGAAGAGCCTCCGATGACTATCATAGGCCTGATAGTAAATTCGAAGAAACAAATTCATTAGTGCATCATACAAAAAAAGGAAAAAGGAACAACAACAAAATAAGTCAGTCTTTTTCGTGGCCAGGGTTGTTTTTTTAAATTTCTACAAGGGAATCCTTCAAGTAGTCACTTACACACTTAAAGACCATTTCTTGTTTATTCTTGCATAGAGGAAGAGAAATCCCGGCAACAATCGTGAAATCTTCTCAATTTAAATAAATAATTTTATCAAAGGAAAAAATTGCTCAAATTATGAAGTACAGAATTCAATTTTCTCCACTGTAATAAAAATATGAGCCTTTTTTTTTTTTTTTTTTTTTTACGAGATGTAGATTCTGAATTGCACTTCAAAACTAAGCAAGGTAGTAATTAGGAGTATTTTCATACAATCTGGAAAAATGTTCTGCTGCTTGTAAGCTCTATAATCAAAGCGGCTTTGTTGGGATCCTTTCTTCTTTTCCTTTCGGCTGGTCCTTTTTTCTCCAGGGGTCACCACAGCAAATCATCTGATTTACATGTTTGATTTTGCATAGGTTTTTATGTCGGATGCCTTTCCTGACACAACCCTTAGCAGGGTCAGAAACACGCTGACAGCTTTGCAGCTTACTCTTTTCGAAAGTCAGCAATGGTTCTTTTATAGCCTCTCACCATAAACCAGTGCTTCTCAAATAGTGAGGCGCGCCCCGATGGGATGCTGAGGGGGGCGCGTGTGACCCAGGAGAACATGCTTTTTTCCCGCCGTACTACAAGAAAGTGTAATTGCACATCCACTCCAGTAGTTGGCAGTGGCGCCCTCATTGCCCATTGTGCGCAGCGAGTATTAACTCTACGGTGTAGGTTTGTTTTGCTACGAGCTGGCGATGTGTAGTGCAGTACACACACCCTCACAACATGAAGAAATTTTTAACAGGGATGAAAAGAAAGGTGGTGAGAAACATGCTCATTGTAGCCATTAATCTTGGCTTCCTCATTTTGAGAAAAAAAAATCAGCACAAATTGTTCTATTTGTTCTTGTTTTGTAGGTTAAAGTGTTTATATATTGTGCTCCTGAGTTAATGTTTCTGAAGTCAATTTGAATTAATTATTTATTGATTTTATTTTCAGCAGCAAATGGTGTGGTAAGTTTGTCAAAAATGTAACAAGGATATTATTATTTTTAAATTTAAGGCAAATTGATGCACTTTCTTTTACAGACTAATAAAAATGTTAAAAGTTATTCTTGTAAGTTGAACTATATCTCTTTCTTTTTGTTTTATTTATGTTAACAAGGATACGATATAATGAAGAGATATACCTGTAACTATATTATAGAAAAAAGTTATAATTTATAGTTGCGGCGGAAAGTGGGTGGTGGGGGGGCGCGAATTGTTTTCTTCTTGCTAGGGGGGGCGTAACAGAAAATAATTGAGAAGCACTGCCATAAACAGTGAGAAACATGGCCCGTCTTTGATAACCCAGTTAGCTGCACCAGGGCGCAGCGACAACCTTGTGGAGAGTGGGACTCAAATCCCCAACCTTCAGGTCAGCGATCCAGCAGCTATTACCACCAGGCCACCGCTGCCCTTTGTCCATTGAAAATGTCTTCTTATGAAAGTTATACATTACATGTAAAGGACAAAAGTTATTTTTTCAGATATTAATTGTATTTTCTAAAGTAGTCTTGCAGTTTGCTGAAAAATAATTGGGACTTGGATGTGAAATGGGTAGCACGGGCCTAGTGGTTAGCATGTCCACCTCACAGCAAGAAGGCCTAGGTTTGATTCCCAGCCTTGGCGTTTCTGTGTGGAGTTTGCATGTTCTCCCCATGCCTGCATGGTTTCCTCCGGGTGGTCCGGTTTCCTCCCACAGTGCAATAACAAGCACAGTAGGCTAATTGGCTGTTCCAAATCTCCCCTAGGTGTGAGTGAAAGTTTGAATGGTTGCGTGAGTGTTGGCCCTGTGGTGACCTGGCAAACTGTCCACGCTGAGATAGGTGCCAGCCTCCCCAATTAATCCTAATTTGGATTAAGCGGTTCAGGAAGTGAATGAATGAATGAATGAATGGATGTGAAATACTTTCTGTACAGATTTCTACATCAGCTTGATTAGCATGTCCATCAAAAACTGTCTTCTCTGGAAAACCACAATGATTGTCCCTGATGCTGGTGTTACTGTAGTTAATAATACAGTGGCACCTCGCTTTATGAAAATCTCACCAAAGGAAAAATGCAGGTTACGAAATGCATTTTCCTAAAATTTTTGTCTCTGGATACGAAACAAGATACGTTACAAAAATGACATCTTAAAAATTTAAACGTGCCATTCAAACATTAAAACGCGTCATTCAAATATTCAAACAATACACGAACTACTCTCCCATCAATGACGTTCAAATATCCCGCCCCACTAGCCTCCCATTGGCTAGGAGGGATGACGCAGCTACCTCCCATTGCCTATCTCCCAACATCCCGCCGCACTAGCCTTCCAGTGGCTGGGGGGGGGATGATGTAGCTCCCTCTTATTGGCTATCTCCCTACATCCCGCCCCGCTGGCCTCCCATTGGCTAGGAGGGATGACGCATCTCCCTCTCATTAGCTATTATGGCGTTGCATATCCCATAATGCTTTTTGTGTAAAGGACAAAGTTACTGTTGTTTCATACTTTATTTCTTGACTCAGGCTTTTAACCTTCCATAAACATTTGTAAGATTATAACTCTGCTAAGAAGACATGGTCAACACACGTGCGCACACACACATGCGCACACATACACACACACACACGCGCGTGATTTCCGGTGCGAGTGAGAAGAAGAAACGGGCTCGAGTGATATCGCAAAAGAATATGGTCAAACCCATCTACCATCGGTACGATATTGAAGCAGAAGGAGGTCTTAAAAGGTATGCTTTTATAATTTTTAAAGGGTTTAGGGGTAGTATTGGTGGCCTTGGAACGAATCACACGTTTTACATGTAAAATGCGGTTCAATTTACAAAAAAATCCAGGTTAAAAAAAAGGCTCTGGAACAGATTCATTTCGTAAGGTGTTGTTCACAACAAGAAGCTCCTGGATTTGAGCCCCAGGTTCATATGTGTGGGTCATACATGTTGTTCCTGTGATACATGTTGTTCGGGTTTTCTTAGAGTACTCCAGCTTCTTTTACTGTACATACAACTAATGTTTCATGAAACCAGCTCAGATGACGTGTTTAGCGAGCTTTTATTTCATAATACTCTACTGTAATTCTTTCCAAGTCGTGCTAAATTCTAAATTCTAGTTATTCTCCAGATCCTGTACCTCTTACTCTTTCACTCAGTGGAATTTAAACACTATTAGACTTGATATTTTACACAAAATATTTTAGTCTCATAAGATGTTGACTGGTAACAAGAAGTCATAAAAACCAAGAGTTTCGTTTTTTCAGCTACGGTGAACCCAAAAACTGTACCATGGTTGTGAAACACTCACCTAACTCATTACCTACCAGCAGTTCATGTTAGCATTGGCCATTCCACCAAGTGCGTGAATCAGCCCAGGTCCAGACACCACGAGACATACTGCTGGACTGTGATAGGGTAGCAAACAGCAATAAGCATGAACATTTTAAAACATCAAAAAGCAAATGCGACGATTGTAGATGAGAAATGAATCATCGGAAAGACATACCGTCCTGTTAAATATCCGATAGCAGAGGCTGCATAACAGGCCTGATGAAAATACAGACATGTATTAAAAATACATACTGAAATATACAATCCAGTGTAGATACATAGTTGTAAAGTATTATGCACATATAAATAAGAAAGTCTGTGATACTAATATCTCTTAAAAATTATGAAATTAAACATTTGCTTGCTTAAAGGAAATCTACAACGAGCTGTGACAGCCTTATGGTTAGAGAAAAGGGTTTGGGAGCTTAAGGTTGCCGCTTTAATTCCTGAACCAGCAGGAAGAATGTGTGGTACAGGCAGAGTGAGCAGCACCTTCCCTTCCTTCACCTTCATGGCTAAAGTGCCCCTGAGAAAGGCACCTAAACCCCAACTGGTCTTCAGGCACTGCCATGATTTAATCCACTGTTCCGAATGTATACTCACTGTTGAGTGTGTGTGCTCACTTGATATGGTTTAAATATGCAGAACCAAACATTTCCCTTGTGGGAATAACACAGTACATCAAACAGCAAAAAAACTTCAATAAAATAATACTTCTCTTGTCTCTCACTCATTGGCAAACTGCTTACTCCTGTTAGTAACAGAAAGGCTGGAGCCTATTTCAACCAACAATGGGTGAAGGCAGGGTACACTCTGAACAGCTCGTCAGACCTTTACAGGGCAACACATACACAACTATTCACACCTAGGGGCAATTTGGAAGACCCATAACTCAATGTGTATGTCTGTAGAATATGAGAGGAAACCAGACCACCTGGTGGAAACTATGAGCACATATATGCTTGCCAAGCCCATATATAAAATGCAGTCGGGGGGGTGGGGGGTGGGGGGGGTGGGTGGGGGGGTCTCGCCAGTGTCTCTCCTTCACGCCGATCTCAAGCCTGGATAAATGCAGAGGGTTGTGTCAGGAAGGGCATCCGATGAAAAACCAATGCCAAACTTTATAATGTTATAATGCAAATTAACCAACAGGGTACTGGTGGAAATTGGTCTACTGTTGGTCGAAGAAGGAGAGGCGGGAGGCATGTCCGTAGGCGGGGAGAGAGAAGAGGAAAAGCATGAGTGTAGGACTGAGAGTGAGTTTGAGACTTTGAATTTTGGAACTATGACAGGAAAAGGTAGAGAGCTGGCTGACATGACACAGAGGAGGAAGGTGGACATACTCTGTATTCAGGAGACCAGGTGGAAAGTTAGAAAGGCTAGAAGCTTAGAAGCAGGGTTTAAGCTGTTTTGTGGTGTGGATGGGAAGATAAATGGAGTAGGAGTCATCTTGAAGGAGGGGTTTGTCCGGAAGTGAAAAGAGTGTCAGACAGAGTGATGAGTCTCAAGTTAGAAATTGAAGGTGTGATGTTCAATGTTGTTAGTGTTCATGCCCTACAGGCAAGATGTGAGCAAGAAGAGAAGAGGAGATTCTGGAGCGAGTTAGATAAAGTGATGCAGAGTACCCAAAAAGGTGAAAGAGTGGTCATTGGCGGAGGTAACAGAGGGGATGAGGAAGTGATGGGCAGGTTTAGTATCCAGGACAGGAACACAGAACGACAGATGTTGATAGATTTTGCAAAAAGGATGGAAATGTCTGTGGTGAATACTTTCTTTCAGAAGAGACAGGAGCATAGGGTGACTTATAAAAGTGGAGGTAGGAACACACAGGTAGACTACATCTTGTGTAGACAATGCAGTTTGAAGGAAGTCAGTGACTGCAAAGTAGTAGCGGGTGAGAGTGTTACCAAACAGAATAGGATGGTGGTGTGCAGGATGACGCTGGTGGTGAGGATGGTGAAAAAGGCAAAGGCAGAGCAGAAGACAAAGTGGTGGAAGCTGAAAAAGGAAGTGTCGTGTTGTCTTCAAGGACGAGTTGAAACAGACTTTGAGTGGTCAGGAAGTGCTTCCAGATGACTGGACAACTACAGCTAATGTGATCAGGGAGACAGGTAGGAGAGTATTCTGGAAGGACAGTAGATAAGGAGACTTGGTGGTGGAATGAGAAAGTTCAGGAGTGTGTACAAAAGAAGAGGCTAGCTAAGAAGATGCCAGAGGAATGGAGGAGAAGTTTGCTGGTGCCCATTTTTTAGAACAAGGGAGATGTGCAGAGTTGTGGCAACTACAGAGGGATAAAGTTGATGAGCCATATGATGAAGTTATGGGAAAGAATAGTGGAAGCTAGACTAAGGGCAGAGGTCAGCATTTGTGAACAACAGTTTGGTTTCATGCCAACAAAGAGCACTACAGATGCAGTGTTTGCCTTGAGGATGTTAATGGAGAAGTACAGAGAAGGTCAGAGGGAGCTGCATTGTGCCTTTGTGGATCTGGAGAAAGCATATGACAGGGTCCCGAGAGAAGAACTGTGGTATTGCATGAGGAAGTCTGGAGTGGCAGAGAAGTATGTTAGAGTGGTGCAGGACATGTATGAGAGATGTAAGACAGTGGTGAGGTGTGCTGTCGGTGTGACAGAAGAGTTCAAGGTGGGGGTGGGACTGCATCAAGGGTCAGCTCTCAGCCCCTTCTTGTTTGCTATGGTGATGGACAGGCTGACAGACGAGGTTAGACAAGATTCCCCATGGACTATGATGTTTGCAGATGACATTGTAATCTGTAGTGAGAGCAGAGAACAAGTGCAGGAAAATCTAGAGAGGTGGAGGTATGCCCTGGAAAGGAGGGGAATGAAGATTAGCCTCAGTAAGACAGAATACATGTGCATGAATGACAAGGACCCAAGAGGAATGGTGAGATTACAGGGAGCAGAGATAAGAAAGGTGTAGGATTTTAAGTACTTAGGCTCAACAATCCAGAGCAATGGAGAGTGTGGAAAAGAGGTCAAGAAGCGTGTGCAGGCAGGTTGGAATGGTTGGAGAAAAGTGTCCGGTGTGATGTGTGATAGGAGGGGATCGGCAAGAATGAAAGGAAAGGTGTACAAGACGGTGTTGAGGCCAACGATGTTGTATGGGTTAGAAACAGTGGCCCTGGGGAAAAGACAGAAGGCAGAGCTGGAGGTAGCAGAGATGAAAATATTGAGGTTCTCTTTGGGAGTAACGAGGATGAATAGGATTAGGACTGAGCACATCAGAGGGACAGCACATGTAAGACATTTTGGAGACAAAGTCAGAGAGGCTAGATTGAGATGGTTTGGACATGTACAGGGGAGGGATAGTGAGTATATTGGTAATAGGATGCTGAGGCTGGAACTACCAGGCAAAAGGCCTAGAGGAAGACCAAAGAGACGATTCATGGATGTGGTGAAGGAGGACATGAAGGTCGTTGGTGTAAGAGAAGAAGATGAAAAGGATAGGGTGAGATGGAGGCAGATGATTCGCTGTGGCGACCCCTGAAGGGAAAAGCCGAAAGGAAAAGAAGAAGAAGAAGAAGACCCATATATAATATTACCTCATACAGACGCTCCCCAACTTACGTTTTTGTTTGGTTCTGGACGGCCAAACGTAAGTTGAAAAAAAAAAAATGCAAGTTTTTACTGTATGTTCCAGTAACCTATGATGTTCATACTGTACTATACATCCATAAATATCATTACTGTATCTCATAAAACACCCCTAAATCAATTATTATAAACATAACTTGTAAAATATATCAAATATATCAAATAATATCAACATTCATTTCAAATAAATTAATTTCAAGTAATTATTTTGACAATATAAAATATAACCTTTAACATTCTCTATGATGCGATCTTTCTGCTTGTAAATGGTTCCGATAGTCGACGGATGGTCACTTTACATGAAGCTGAGCTGAGTCACTTTACATGAAGCTTAAAACAGCCAAACAACTCTTACAATATGTGAGGTGTAGTTCACTTGCTTGTGCTTGAAACAAAGCGCGGTTTATACGGACTTCTGGTCTTTCAAGTGAGCAAGGGCGCCGTTGAATACTCGGTTAGTACTCAGCCTGCACTGATGTGAATCACCAGCGAAGCGGAGAATTCTCTTTCTTTTCTGGATTCAGGTTTTCATTCATTTTACAATTTTCTTTGCTTAACTGACTATGCATGGTAGATTGCGCCTATCCGAGCAGATAGTTAATTCAGTCTTGGGAAAACCGGAAATTCCGGCATATGCCGGAAAACTTGCACCCATGCTAGTAGGCTTACACTTCTGACCAACCATATTTGCTTAGGGTTACAAAAGTCCGCAAAACAGTGTAAACACAAAGATCACAGAGACGACGTCTTAACACAAGAGTAACACGCAGTGAACTGGGAAGCAGCAGGGCACGTTCATTCAGTCTGTCGTTTGTAAACAATGGACATAGCGTCATTATGTCAGCGTATTACGTAGGTACGTCTCGTACTCAAAATTTGATACAATTTTTCTTTTTTTTTTAAAAAAACAAAACAAAACATAAAACCGAAAAAATGTAAAAAGGATGGACGTAAGTCGGGGAGCGTCGGTATTGTAAGATTAAATTATGTTATAATATATTACTACAGTAGACACTCATTCATTAATTTTCTGAACAGTTTAATCCTAATTATGGTCACGAGGAGGCTGGAGCCCATCTCAGCCGACTCTGGGCGAGGGCAGAGTACACCCTAGACAGCTCGCCAGACCATTGCAGTGCAAACACATGCTGATGGCTGTGTAGCTACTCTTGACGAAAGTCAGCAATGGTTCTTTTACATACCACACACCATAGACAGTGAGAGACATGACTGGCCTTTGATAATCCAGTTAGCTGCACTAGGGGTACAGTAGACTTATAAACCTAAATTACTTGCGTGAAAAACCAAACAAATTTTGAAAGGGAATAGATTGCCACAGATTAGATACAGTTGAAGCATGCATTTCAAGCTTATACATTTAACACCTCAACACTCTAAGTTGTGTGAGATTGTTTCATAAACCATAAAACCTATTGCTTGTTAACTACTTTATTGCAGCATAGCTGCAAGTAAGTATCTGAAGAGTTGACCAAGAGCTGGTTGTGAAGAGGTGTGATCTTACCGCTTGTTCATTGCGCATGCCGACATACTTGATGCCAGCAGCCTGGGCAGCCATGGCAACCTCAATGATGGGAACCCCAACAATGCCAAACATGTATTCCACATTCTGCAATCACAAATATAATTATACCATATTAAAATCTGTCCAAGATAAATTAAATACAAACAGGTACATTAGCTTCATACTTTTGACAGAATTTCTTTTTTTGATTTGAACAGTTTGCAATGAACTCATAGCCATGTCCATTATGTTAACCTTAACAACAACATTAAAGCAGAGATATGATGCTTTTCTGACACCCTACCCCCCATAAATATTGCTGTAGTGATGAATAGCCATGTCACACAATGTCAGAGGGTCAAATAATGAGGTTAGAAGATTATTTTAGTTTCCTCTCTGGACTATTTAGGCTGGTTGCAAACATTTTAGTGCAGAGGCATCACATTCAAGCCACAAATGGCCATGTGGCTGCAAGTTTTTGTTTTTGTTTTAAACATATTTATTCGGGCAGTGGTGGTCTAGTGGTATAAGGCGCCGGATCGCTGATCCAAAGGTTGGGGGTTCGAGTCCCACTCTCCACAAGGTTGTCACTGTCCCCCCCAGTGCAGCTAACTGGGTTATCAAAGGCCGGCCATGTCTCTCACTGTCTATGGTGTGAGGCATGTAAAAGAACCATTGCTGACTTTCGACAAGAGTAGGCTGCAAAGCCGTCGGCGTGTTTCCGCCCTGCGATGGCCTGGTGAGCTGTCCAGGGTGTACTCTGCCCTCGCCCTGAGTTGGCTGGGATGGGCACCAGCCTCCCCGCGACCCTAATTAGGATGAAGCGGTTACAGAAAATGAACTGAACTGAACATATTTTTTTCACTGATGAAATGGATTGGGAACAAGTTATCCAACTTAAGACAACCCTCTTCATGATATTTACAAAAGATGATATTACAACACAAAGACTAATAAGAAGAATAGGAGAATATACATTGTCTGTCTTCCTTTCGGCTTTTTCCCTTTTACTCGGGAGTCGCCACAGCGAATCATCCGATTCGCACGTTTGATTTGGCAGAGGTTTTTACGTCGGATGCCCTTCCTGTCACAACCCTTATCAAGGGACAGAAACACGCTGACGACTTTGCAGCTACTCTTTACGAAAGTCAGCAATGGTTCTTTTACATGCCTCTCACCATAGACAGTGAGAGACATGGCCCGCTTTTGATAACCCAGTTAGCTGCACTGGGGGGGGCAGTGACAACCTTGTGAAGAGTGGGACTCGAACCCCCAACCTTTGGATCAGTGATCCAGAACCCTATACCACTAGACCACCACTGCAAATAGGAGAATATACATGACAGGGAAAAAAAAAAAGTAAATAAAGATGGGCAGTTTAGGCAAATCTCTTTGATTGTCTTGTATAAGATGTTCTTTAAATAATGGACACTGAATATAGTAATGATAAGAGTTTTCATGAGCATTACCACATTTACAGTCTGGGTTGGATTTAAGACCTATTCTAAAAAAAATCATAATTTAGTTGACTACACCTGTAGCTCAAATGTGTATGACAGATATTTAACATTCTTGGTCTGTAAGAGATATATGATGGGACGCCCATAATTGTCCGGCAGAGTACTGATTTAAATTTAGTAATTGGTGTCAAATTTCGATATTCTGGTGGAATACTATTCCATAACCTCGTGGTCGATGGAATAAAAGATGATGTCGAAGATTTTAAACATGAAGATGGAAGCGTTACGTCTTGAGAGTGTCTTAAATTGTCTGTGACAGTTGAGCCAACAGTTGGGGGTAGTATATCCCTTAGATACTCCGGAACCAAATCGTGTTTCATTTTCTAATATAAACTGAGTTTTCTCATTTTTCTCCTTTCAGATAAGGTTTCCCACCCTGTTTCAAGATACAAATATTCATGTTGAGTATACTAGTCCTTCTCAAAAAATTAGCATATTGTATTAAAGTTCATTATTTTCAGTAATGTACTTAAAAATTAAACTTTCATATATTTTAGATTCATTGCACACCAACTGAAATATTTCAGGTCTTTTATTGTTTAAATACTGATGATTTTGGCATACAGCTCATGAAAACCCAAAATTCAATTGGTGTACTTTTATCATTTTTAAAGGGTTTATGGGGTTTATCCAGTCCAATGACCGGAGCCTTGGAACGAATTAGGCGTTGAACATGTAAAACACGACCCCTACTTACGAAATCTCGGCAATGTGAAAATGGCTCTGGAACGGATTAATTTCGTAAGTTGGGGGCCGACTGTATTTCTGTTCAGCAGAAACTTTAATTTCCTCATAGTACATAACATCTTTGCAAATGTATTAGCTAGTTTTTGAACATGACAAGACCATTTACCGTTTGCGGAAAAAGTAACACCCAAATGTTTATGCGTTTCTACATTTTTAATTTCACATCCATCAAAATATAAATGTATATCTTCGATATCTTTTTTTAAATGAAAATATTACGGCTTCCGTTTTGTCTGGATTATATTTAATGAGCCATGTTTTTGCCCACAAACTAAGCTTATATAAATTAGAATTTAAAGTTGTTTCGATTAGTTTCTTTTCTGATGATGAGTAGCCAAGAGCTGTATCATCGGCAAAGAGTCTAGTTATGCAATCTAGTTCATCTGCTACATCGTTCATATAAACAATGAATACAAATGGACCTAGGACTGACCCCCGAGAGACACCAGCTGTGAGATTTCTAGGCTTGGATAAAGCTGCATTGATAAAGACTGATTGACTATGATTGCTTATATAACTGGACAAAATATTTCCATTGATTCCATACTTTTGTAATTTGTACAATAAACCTTTATGCCAGACTCGATCAAATGCTTTGGATACATCACGAAATACAAGACAATATTGCTCACGATTATCTAAAGATAAAACAAATCTGGTTATATAGTTCAATTAGTTGATGGACAGTTGAGTGACCTTTTTGAAAGCCCGCTTGATATTCGTACAGTAAGTTGTTACTATAGAAATAATTATATAAGTGCTTATAGACTTCTCTCTCACATATTTTACCAACACAGATTATTAGTGCTATAGGTCGATAATTTGATGCATTTGAGTGATCACCTTTCTTAAAAAATGGCATAACATGTGCTCGTTTCCACTCTGCTGGATGCGTGCATGTCTTAAGTGAATAGTTGAATCTTCTTCTGTTCCTTTCGGCTGTTCCCTTCAGGGGTCACCACAGCGAATCATCTGCCTCCATCTCACCCTATACTTTGCATCTTCTTCTCTTATACCAGCTACCTTCATGTCCTGCTTCACTACATCCATGAATCGTCTCTTTGGTCTTCCTCTAGGCCTTCTGCCTGGTAGTTCCAACATCAGCATCCTACTGCCAATATACTCACTATCCCTCCTCTGTACATGTCCAAACCATCTCAATCTAGCCTCTCTGGCTTTGTCTCCAAAACATCTTACATGTGCTGTCCTTCTGATGTGCTCATTCCTGATCCTCGTTACTCCCAAAGAGAACCTCAACATTTTCATCTCTGCTACCTCCAGCTCTGCCTCCTGTCTTTTCCCCAGGGCCACTGTTTCTAAACCATACAACATCACTGGCCTTACCACCGTCTTGTACACTTTTCCTTTCATTCTTGCCGATACCCTCCTATCACACATCACTCCGGACACTTTTCTCCAACCATTCCAACCTGCTTGCACACGCTTCTTCACCTCTTTTCCACACTATCCACTTCTCTGGATTGTTGACCCTAAGTACTTAAAATCCTCCACCTTTCTTATCTCTTCTCCCTGTAACCTCACCGTTCCTCTTGGGTCCTTGTCATTCACACACATGTATTCTGTTTTATTGAGGCTCACCTTCATTCCCCTCCTTTCCAGGGCATCCCTCCACCTCTCTAGATTTTCCTGCACTTGTTCTCTGCTCTCACTACAGATCACAATGTCATCTGCAAACATCATAGTCCATGGGGAATCTTGTCTAACCTTGTCTGTCAGCCTGTCCATCACCATAGCAAACAAGAAGGGGCTCAGGGTTGATCCTTGATGCAGTCCCACCTCCACCTTGAATTCGTCGGTCACACCGACAGCACACCTCACCACTGTCTTACATTTCTTATACATGTCCTGCACCACTCTAACATACTTCTCTGCCACTCCAGACTTCCTCATAAAATACCACAGTCCCTCTCTCTGCACCCTGTCATATGCTTTCTCCAGATCCACAAAGGCACAATGCAGCTCCATCTGACCTTCTCTGTACTTCTCTATTAACATCCTCAAGGCAAACACTGCATCTGTGGTGCTCTTTCTTGGCATGAAACCAAACTGTTGTTCACAAATACTGACCTCTGCCCTTAGTCTAGCTTCCACTATTCTTTCCCAAAACTTCATCGTACAGCTCATCAACTTTATCCCTCTGTAGTTGCCACAACTCTGCACGTCTTAAAAATGGGCACCATCACATTTCTTCTCCATTCCTCTGGCAGCCTCTCACTCTCTAAGACCTTGTTGAATGTTCTTGTCAGGAACTCTACTGCTACCTCTCCTAGACACTTCCATACCTCCACCGGTATGTCATCAGGGCCAACTGCCTTTCCATTCTTCATCCTCTTCAATGCCCTCCTCACTTCACCCTTACTAATCTTTGTTACTTCCTGGTCCTCAACAGTCACCTCTTCTACTCTTTTTTCTCTCTCATTTTCCTTATTCATTAGCTCTTCAAAGTACTCTTTCCATCTTCCCAGCACACTTCTGTCATTAATCAATACATTTCCCTCTCTGTCCTTAATCACTCTAACTTGCTGCACGTCCTTCCCATCTCTATTTCTCTGCTGTGCCAACCTGGATAAATAATTTTCTCCCTCTTTACTTTCCAACCGAGCATACAAGTCATCATACGCCCTCTGTTTGGCCTTTGACACCGCTATCTTCACCTTACGCTGTGTCTCCCTGTACTCCTGTTTACTCTCTTCGGTCCTCTCAATGTCCCACTTCTTCTTAGCTAACCTCTTCCTTTCTACACACTCCTGCACTTCCTCATTCCACCACCAAGTCTCCTTATCTACTCTCCTTTCAGATGACACACCAAGTACTCTCTTACCTGTCTCCCTGATCACATTTGCTGTAGTTGTCCAGTCATCTGGAAGCACTTCCTGGCCACCCAAAGCCTGTTTCAACTCCTCCTTGAAGCCAACCCGACACTCTTCCTTTTTCAACTTCCACCACTTTGTCTTCTGCTCTGCCTTTGCCTTCACCTTCCTCACCATCAGCATCATCCTGCACACCACCATCTTATGTTGTTTGGCAACACTCTCACCCGCTACTACTTTGCAGTCACTGACTTCCTTCAAATTACATCGCCTGTACAAGATGTAGTCTACCTGTGTGCTCTTACCTCCGCTTTTATAAGTCACCCTATGCTCCTGTATCTTCTGGAAGAAAGTATTCATCACAGCCATTTCCATCCTTTTTGCAAAATCTACCAACATCTGTCCTTCTGTGTTCCTGTCCTGGAAACCAAACCTGCCCATCACTTCCTTGTCCCCTCGGTTTCCTGCACCAACATGTCCATTGAAGTCTGCACCAATGACCACTCTTTCACCTCTGGGGGTACTCTGCATCACTTCATCTAACTCACTCCAGAATCTCTCCTTCTCTTCTTGCTCACATCCTGCCTGTGGGGCATAAGCACTAACAACATTGAACATCACGCCTTCAATTTCTAACTTGAGACTCATCACTCTGTCTGACACTCTTTTCACTTCAAGAACATTCCTGACAAACTCCTACTCCATTTCTCTTCCCATCCACACCATGAGAAAACAGCTTAAACCCTGCTCCTAAGCTTCTCGCCTTGCTACCTTTCCTCCTTGTCTCCCGAACACACATATGTCCACCTTTCTCCTCTGCATCATGTCAGCCAGCTCTATACCTTTTCCTGCCATAGTTCCAACATTCAAAGTCCCTACTTTCAGTCCTAGACTCATGCCTTTCCTCTTCTCTCTCTGCCTATGGACACGCCTCCCGCCTCTCCTTCTTCGACGTCTTTGACCAACAATAGTCCAATTTCCACCAGCATCCTGTTGGTTGACAGCACTGATGGTGGTCGTTGTTAACCCGGGCCTCGACCGATCCGGTATGACATTCTTTGTAGTGACTCGCATATTTTATTTGCCATTTGTTTTACGCCGGATGCCCTTCCTGACGCAACCCTCTGCATTTATCCAGGCTTGGGACCCGTGTGAAATTATACATAAAACATCACTCATAGAATCGCCTATGTTCTTGAGAAGTTTATGACTAATTCTGTCTGGCTCAGATGCCTTATTTTCACCGAGACATTCAATAACATCAGATATTTCTTCTTTAGTAACAAATATATTTTCTAAGGAATTACTTGTCCGCTGTTCGAAATATGGCAAGGGATCATTATCGTCAGTTATAGTAGATATCGATTCAAAATATTCATGTAATTTGTCAGCCTTATCTAAATCTGTAAAGAGTGTTGGATGATCATCCGAATCATGCTTTTTAAGAGGGGGAATGCACGATGATGAGTCTGCCTGTTTTATCACAGAACGTAAAAGTTTCCAATATGATGGTTTGTTTGCTGAATAAAGTTCAGACAAAAATGCATCTATATTCGAATAGAAATGTTCTTTCACGTAGTATTTCATGTTGTTTACTTTACTACGTTGTTTTTAATATATAGATAAGTCGCTTTCCCTTTTCATACGTTTTGCTTTTTTGCGCAGCCTGCCTCTTTTCCTCCATTCCCTTCTTAATTTAGAATCAAACCACGGCTTTTCATTGGGTCTGATAGTAACAACTCGTTTGGGGATACATTCTTTGGTTAGTTGATTAATTTTATCGTAAAACACATCACAAATAGCATTTATATTCGAGCAATTATCAAATAGCTCTGGCCAATCGGTCATACTTATTAAATCATTTCACTTCTCAAAGTCACCTTGATTATAACACTATACTTCTCTGGTGTAGGATATTTTTGTATTAATATGCACATCTATGTGGATGTACGTATCTCTATAATCAGATGTTGTGCAATCAAACTCATTTATACCACTATCAAGTACATCCACATCATCACTAACAATTATTGGATCAAGTAGTGTACTGGTTTTAGACGTGACTCTTGAGGGCTGTGTTATGACGTTTCTGAGATGTTTTCTGTTTAACAGCTCTGAAATATGATTTTGTTTATTAGAAAGTAAATTTTCGTTTAAATCTCCAACAAGGGTTACTTTACTTGTAAAGCAAAGCAGATTCCATACTATCATCGGGACGATTCCAAAATTGTATAGAATTGTATTCAGGTCTATGAGCAGTACAAACTAGTAAAGGTTTCTGAGGTAGAAATATTTTGATCCATATAGTTTCATCATACATATTTTCAAGCTCATTAACTCTTTTGAAAGTTAATCTATTGGTCACATAAATCATGACTCCACCTCCGAAGCTATTTCTGTCCTTATGGGATTGGTTCATGAAAATTATCCCAATGTAAAATATCACTCTCGACTGAATCGTCTAAGTGTGTCTCTGTGAAGCAGATTACATCATAATCTGACAAATATTCTTTTAAGTAATTAAGTTTGTTACGTATACTTCTAGTGTTAAGATGGAAGATAGCTAAGTCATCATTACATGTGGAGTCAACGAGCTTTGTTGGCCCAGGATTTAACTCAACATCGCCTGCAAGCTGTATTAACAATAGCAAAACAATTAATACATTTGGATCACCTAAATACGTTTGCAGATAACAAAGAAACATAAATACTGTACATGCTTTTAACTTCATTTCTAAAATGACACGATAGTTTTAATTCCTTTGCAAGAAAGGTCATAACATAACTAAACTGAAATGAATAACTTTTGATTTTATATATTCTTTTGCGAGAACAAACAATGCAATGAAAAACACCCATCACCACCCAATATTGAATTGTATCATTACCCATATGAAAAGCTTGCTTTATAAATACTCATATCGTGTGGATGCTCGATCGGGTTTTCATACTTTTATCTATCACTGTTTTACTCAATAGTTTTATATTTGCATTTCAAGAGATTAATACTACAAAACAGTATTCTGGCTGCTGTTTACATAATAACAAAACATCATATTGCCCACAGATAACAAAGAAGATAGTTACAGTTATCAACAAAACAAGAATACTTGAAGTAATTAAAAACATTGTTATGAACATATTGACAACAATAGGGAAGGTAAATGACAGTAGCAGCATTGAGACAGTTATTTGATAATATTTACATTGCAGATATTATAACTGACATACTTACAAATGTTCCATGATATTGTGCTGTTACACTGGTCTCACGAACTTAGATCACACAATCACAGAATCTCATAACGGTATCTGTCCAAATCGGAATCACACTTTATCACACGGATCATTCCCTCTGGTTGCCCACTGATGAAGATCTTACCATTGTATGTCCATGTGGAGTGAATGTGTCCCTTTGTCCGTAAGTCCCTTGCTTTCTTATAGAGCATATTCCGATGTTGAGTGAGGTCCTCATTGATGTATACAGATTTCATCTTATCTCATAGTTGGCGCCTGTTTTTTATAACTTTGTTCCTATCCCAGTAGCTGACAAACTTGACTATGATAGCTCTATATTTACCCGGAACTTTCTTCCCAACTCGGTGACATCTGTCAATGTCCGCAGCTAACATGTTGGGGTGGACAATTTTCAACAGTTCATGGACAACATCCTCTGTGTCTTCCTCACTGGTTTCCTTCACTCCAATAATCCTGACAGAATTGCGACAACTGTATTGTTCAAGCTCATCTGTCTTTAGTTCAAGTTCTTGTCGGAGCTCGCTGATTTCCTTCTTTAGGGCTGTAACGATGTCTTTCACCAGGCCACTGATAACTTCTTTTGCTACAATTGCAAAAGACGCTCTAAACTTCTCTTGAAGTGCTGGTAACATCAACGTATTTGCCAGCTTTGTTGTAAGAACGTCAACGGATGCTTCGTTGATAAAGTTGAACAGGGATGATGGGTATGAGACATCATGAGGCATATTTTCTTGTTCTCTAGCCCCTATCTGTAAAGTGTCTGCCATCTTGCTTGTTGTTGTTGATATACTCTGTGCCTGGGTTGTCTTGGGCGTGCTACAAGATCCATCAGCAAACACCTCAGGTAGAGTCAGCGTTGACTGGACAAGATGTTTCGAATTCTTAGAAGGTACTGAGTCCGTTGGTGATCCTGAGGGTTTTCGTTTCTCGCCACTGCTACGCTCTGGTCATTTTTGTATCTGTGCACTAGCGGTTCACGCACTAGCGGTTTGTCTTCCTTTTCTCTCTTGTGAAGGCATGACCTCAGCAAATTCATCCGAAAAACGTAACTACTTATCTTTAGAGTTGGTCCTCCTTGCACATGGAACGTGTAAATTGCATCAAATCATACATGCATGCTCAAATTAAATAATCACAACACGGAGCTAATTTACATGCGTCTTACTTAATTACTTCCGTCTCAGACTAATGCTACTGTGCTAATGGTTACACCATGGATGGGACGCCAGTGCAGTTTCTGTTTCAACCAAGCAGAAGCACACTTGACCTGGCTCATTTAATCAACTGATATGAGTTTTCAGGCAGTTTATTGGTCAGTCACTGTACAGAGCACACAGCTTGATTAATCAACTGCCTGAAGACAGATCCGTTGAATAAATGAGCCAAGTCAGGTATGCTGCTGCTCGGTTTAAACAAAAACTTGTAGCCACATGGTCATTTCGGTCATTTTTTTTCCATGGCGTAAATTGCAGTTTGAGGCATATTTGAGGGACAATAACTTCAAACGTGAGAAAAATGGTCTCCAAAAAATTAGAGTGGTTTAGTCCATCCCATTATCTTGGAAAATAGCATAATTGGGCTTTGTAGATGTCTAATTTTGAAAATATGGGTGTCTAAAAATGCTATCCTTGCCAATTTGGTGTTACCATAATTAAAAAAAAAAAAAAAGCATTTTGAAATGGCTTTTACTACAAAACCTATTACCCGAGAGGTCTGAAACTTCATAATGCAGAACTATGTTTTAGAAAAGACTGAGAAATGGCATTAATTGTTATATATATATATATATAATCGTAGTACAGTAGGTCCTTGACATTCGCGGGGGTTCGGTTCCGGGCCCTCCCGTGAATCGAGATAATCCGCGAGTTCTGTACCCGGAAGTAAAACCCCATGTATGACATCACATGCGCGAATGAGCCGCTGTAAGTAAAATACTATGTATCTATTACATGCGCAAAATACGCTTCTTAAACACATTCTATAGACAGTCTTCCTCATTAATACAGTATTAATGTAGTAAAATGTAGTAATGATTAAGAAAATCTTTTACATTTTTACTGTTATATTTATTCATGCTAAAATATAAACATTATACAGCATACGCATAAAACACCTTTCAGTGCATTCTCTTTATAAACGTACAGCACTGTAGTTTTCAAAAATGCCCACTAGAGGAACGTACTGTATTGCATTAGGCATGACACGACTGAATTCAGGTATGAACTGCATTAAGTCTGAGCACCTCAGCCACGCCTCCCCAGCCGGAACCGGAGTACAAAACAGAATTTTAGAGTGATAGAGTTAGAGGCGTTACAAACCAAAGAAGCGGTGATGTTGATGCGAGTTAATCTTCTGGTGCAGAGGTGAGCGTGCTTTTGTTAATTGGGAGTAAATAAGAATAGTGAATCCAGGTGTGTGCTCCCGAGCAGCTCAGCCATGCCCCTCAGGAAGAAAACAGTTAGTGAGAGGCACAGCGCCAAAATCAAAGTCCCCCAAAACACAGACCAAAACAAAAAAGACATAAAATAACAAGAAATGTAATAAATTGGATAAACAAAACACAATGACAAACATGCTACACCACAGTAAATAAAATATAACACAAACATTTTAAACATTATCTTAGGTCATCTCCTGGAATAATAATTTAAAAATACTTTAATAGTGGAGTGTTTTACGACAGTTCAAACAATTACTGTATTCCTCTTCAGCAATGACGTGACATCAGAGGAAACTGTCTTTTCTTCTGGAGAAAGTCTTATTTCTTCAGAAGAGACATCCAACCTCATTACCTTTTTCTGGTGCTTAAGCAGGCGTTTGAGTGACATCATCAAACTTAACTGGTAATTTAAACACACTAAAAAAGACTCATTGACAACTTGTGCGTGAATGAGGGAAAAGGGGCGTTAAATCACCTCAACCAATCAGCAGGAAGGAGAACAGCCATTGGCTGAATTAGAATCATGTGTGAGCTGCTCGGCAGTCCGTGAATACTCAGACTGAGAGTGCAAAACCGCGAATAGTCAAGAGCCTACTGTAATAATTCTTGTTTCATAGTCTCCCTAAATGTGCTCCAAATGATGTTTGTGCTAGGGGCTTGAAGCAGGGTAACAGAAAAGGCTCTATCTCGGAAAGAGTTTAAGATATTGCATGAAATTTGGACTGCTGATTTGTAATAGTTAACCCAACAAACAGAATGTAAAGCCATCCATTTATGATGACCTTAATGTTTTCAGTGCCGGTACCTACTTTTACATGCCTCATACCATAGACAGTGAGAGACATGGCCAGCCTTCGATAACCCAGTTAGCTGAAAAGAAAAAGAAAATAGCTCTAGAAAGTTTAATTACACAATTAAATGAGACTTACCAGTAAGGCGATTCCACCGACCTATGAAGTACTGAGGGATTACGTGCCAACCCTTCCCACCCTGGCTGGGACACATGAAATCATATTTCCACACTCTAAAACCTGATATTTCTGCGCATGCTAGGACGGAATAGGGACTAGTGAGATATTTAGAGTGAAATCATATTTCCATCAATTTCATCAAGCCCAATCTTAGTTCAATATGTCACATTTATTTTGTGAAAGTGCACAAGTTAACTCGGTCACATTCAGGTAAACATTCCTGATAATTCAGGAAAACAAGCAAAGCTTTTGGCGAGATGAGCACTACTGAAACTACTGTCATAAGAAACTGGTTTGTAATCAAACTGTCTGAACATGCATTCACTGCTCCGACCTGACGCAAGCAGAACCGCTTGGAAAACTAATGCTGCACTAGTCGAGGCTGATCTTACACTGTGTGGTTTGGATATTGACATATCAATCACTGCACTTTTGAGAACAAGCTTCATCCATCTGCTTATAGTGTCTTTGCTCACTCTTTTGTGAGTCCTAGTAATGGTTATGAACAAAACTGTCTTGTCTCCTGAGGTCGCGAGTCATATCCAGATATAGCTTCATCACACTGACAATGCCCAGTCTGTAATCAGGTGTATAGCTCTGGAGAAAGGGTTCACCTTGGTGAAACCCAGTTCGAGTCTGTCTGAGGAGATCTCCAATTCAAAACTTTTTACACAGTCAACAGAAAAATCTACATTTCTAATGTCAATAAGATGGAAGGCCTGAAATCTTTGCCCTGATAAAAGCCGGGTAAGCATGGGCAACTTAAGTGGCAATCCTGTCAATTGATCTCTCAAATACAACAACACATGCTGTACCTCCCAAGTGACATTATATCTAGGTAAATGAGGTAAAGTTGATCTAGCTGTATTAATTGCAGAGTATCCAACCAAGCACATGCTTGCACAAGCACATCCAGAGTCATATAACACTGACCATAAAAGCAAAGCCTCACCCAAACTTTCCCAGCATAAAAGTTTTCAGGAGTGTTTATCACAAAACCTCCTCAGGATGTGCCGCACATTGTAAGCTTTTTTGACAATTCTGCCTTTACTTGCGGAACCCTTCGTCCCTCTGGCCTTCTGTTTTTTTTGTTTTTTTGGGCGATAACCTCCAGAGCCACTGTAGTTATATGGATGAAACCGTGGCTAGTTCTGACGATATCTTGGTCTGTTGGACACAAAACTTTGTTTTCCATCTGTTTAGAATCTCCAATGTCCTTTATTCTCTTATGCGACTCAGCACCAAACAAATACTTAGTGGTGGTGATCATACCAGAAATACAAAGGCTCTTATACGGCCCAGTCAAGTACAGTACCGCTTAAATGCATCGCACCTTTTCACATTCATGTCTGCTTGTGCACCTGTCAGCAGTCTGAGCCCTGGTGCGTTGGCTGGGAAACGAACCTGAGTCAACTGCTTGGAAGGCAGCTATGCTCACCACCATACCACCAACACTGTGTTATGCTTGTCATCAGCGTGTCGGTAACTTGAATGATGGGGATCATGGATTTAACCAGTAAGCCGTGCCCATGTTGCATTTTTTATGTCTTTTGTTTTGCTTTAGGCTTTCGCCCCGTGCCAGATTTCTTAATTTACTTTCATCAGCACTAAGCCTTCACAATTCTTGGGACGAAAATATTTGTCCATTAGGACCTTCAACTTTGTGAAATCTGGTGCTTTGGCCAGTGAATCTCCAATCGACTTCGCTCACTCCGGTTTTAGACCGTCTGAAGTCTTTGCATCGTCACCAAAGAAATCTGCAAATTTGTTCATTAATGAAGACATGAACGAGACATCGGAGTCTTCGGTGTCTGGGTCACCGGTTTCACTTTCATTTCCATATACCTGAGACACTAATTAGTGACTAATGTATGAAATTCAGCGCCTTCCCCCTCATCTGTATCGGAAGTGGCGTCGCCTCCCGCCATTGTTTGTTTACTTCCATCTGGCGCACAATCGGAAATAGGCGGGACTGGAGACGGCCATGGGTTGCCATCACCATGAAAAATGGTCATACCCACCAACATTTTCGAACGTCTTTTCCATTTTCTGCATAACTGCAGTCTGGGACACTTGATTTTTCACCATGAAATCTAAAAGTTTCATGAGATGGTTATGAGCGGTGGCCGTGCCTACCTTGTTGCTCGGTGGCTTGTCAGCTCGAGCTTTGGCCGAAACTAGATCATCACGGTCTCACCATCCGATTCAATTTCTCCATCTAAGGCAGCAATGTGCTCGATATTTGGCTTCTTTTACCTTCGCCATGAGGATTTCCTTCTCTTTCCACTTCTGGTAGTTGACGGTATGCTCGGTACAAATGCCAAGTGCTCCCTCACGAGCCTCTACGATCCGATCAAGATCAAGATCTACCCGCACGAGGTTGTTGCTGAGCACACCACGTGTTGCCATTGTACTCGCCCTGTGGGCTGATCACGAGCAGTGGCCGTTTTGATCAAATTCACAGCTGTCGTTCAAGCGAACCAGCTAGAAATTTCCAAAATGATTTCAAACAAAGAATCACTCTCAGTCCTCCAATAATTCTTCGATCTTCCACTTCCAACGAGAGAATTGCAAGAGAGGCATTGTTTCCGGCACACCACGTGTTGCCATTGTTCTAGCCCTGTGGGCTGACCGCGACCAGTGGCCGTTTTGGTCAAATGCACAGCTGTCGTTCAAACGAACCAGCAAGAAATCTCCAAAATGATTTCAAACAAAGAATCACGCTCAGTCCTCCAAAATTTCTTCGATCTTCCACTTCCAACGAGAGAATTGCAAGAGAGGCATTGTTTCCGGCACACCACGTGTTGCCATTGTTCTAGCCCTGTGGGCTGACCGTGACCAGTGGCCGTTTTGGTCAAAATCACAGCTGTCGTTCAAGCGAACCAGCTAGAAGTCTCCGAAAATAATTTTTAAACCAATGAATCACACTCAGTCCTCAAAAAGTTCTACGAATTTCCACTTCTAATGGGCGAAATTTCAAAAACCGTAGCAGAGATAAAAAGTATGTTGAACCCTGATATTCTACTCACGTGAACTGATATGATAGGTGGAGGTGGAATTTCTAATCTCCATAAGCATACTGTACCTCAACTTGTGAGTTTATCATGTGGGATTCCAACACTAATAAAAGTGTCACAGTCACAAATCAAATAGTCACTCTTATAGATCTGTCCTGCCTCACAACATTATTATCAACAATCATTGTCTTTAAACACAATCTGGAAACAAACTATACACCTGACATGCTATACATGAATTAAGTTTTTTGAATTGATGTTTCTTTGTCTTTACTGCTTTAGCATGGCACTTTCTTGCTTCCTTTTGTGCAGCCTGAGGCTGCCTTAGAAAGTTTGTTGTCCTTCTGGATGCTGAGGAGTTTCGGTTGAGGTTGATTCATAGTTTTACATTTCCAATATTAATGAGCTAATTACACGAGCACACACTCCCCTGCTGTAAATGCCTATTTACATAAGTTATTTACGAAAAACTGGTGAGTTATTGCGGCAATAATTTATTTATTCTAACAGCAGAAAAATGGTTCAGTGACCATAGTCGGCTCATTTGATTCAGTTCACGGAATAAACACATCTCACTCTCTCTCTCTCTCTCTCTCACTCATACACACACACACACACACACACAAAACTCTGTCTCTATGGTGTGTTTTGCCAAATGCGGCCTCCGCCCACACGCAACGCGCAGCTGACGGAACAATTCTATTTAAATGTTTAAATTGACAGGATGTTGTATTTAACGCAGAATTACAGGACCTGATTTAATATTAACTTGCTTCCTTGCGAGATCGGAGGTCTTATTGCACGGAGCACTCTGCTCATGCTCCTTCTGCTTCAAT
Organism: Plotosus lineatus; assembly: GCA_024760905.1. Taxonomy (NCBI): domain Eukaryota; kingdom Metazoa; phylum Chordata; class Actinopteri; order Siluriformes; family Plotosidae; genus Plotosus; species Plotosus lineatus. The sequence continues at coordinate 48,157,842 of CM045728.1, forward strand.
ATCGTGCCGAAATAATCGCCTTAGTCACTGCTTCAATATTGTCTCGATTGTAGAGGGGTTTCAGCGATAACGAAATATAACACTACAATGATCTCGAAACAAGTCAACGGGCCTATTCAACTCTCCTCACGCGTGTGGCGGACAAAAGGTGTGGGTACAGGTCAGCTGCCTCCTGGCCAATGGGAAGCCAACGGAGCGGGATGTTGGGAGACAACCAATGAGAGAGCAACTCGTGCATTGTGTGAAATTTTGATTGGCGCGTTTGAATTTTGAATGGTGCATTTGGCATTTTTTGTAAGAGGGGGTTGTTTTCGTATACAGAGAACAAAAACTTAGGAAAATGTTTTTCGTAGCCCGGAGTTTTCGTACCCATGGGGTTTCGTATGACGTGTGACGTATGATGCTCATACTGTACTATACATCCATAAATACCATTACCGTATCTCATAAAACACCCCTAAATCAATTATTATAAACATAACATTGTAAAATAATATCAAATAATATCAACATGAATTTCAAATAAGTCACTTATTTATACCGAGTCACTTTACATGAAGCTTAAAACAGCCAATCAATGCTTACATGTGAGGCGCTCAATACCGAAAGTAATGTACTTGCAAAAGTAGTGTACTTGCTGTGGGTTATACGGACTTCCGGTCTTTAAAGTGAGCAAGGGCGCCGTTGAACTCATTTAGAACTCAGCCTGCACTGATGTGAATCACCAGCAGAGCGAAGAGTTCTCTCTGGATTCGGGTTTTCATTCATTTTACAACTCTCTTTGCTTAACTGAGTATGCATGGTAGATTGCGCCGATCCGAGCAGATAGTTAATTCATCTCTGTGTATGAGACATGCACCCATGCTAGTAGGCTTACGCTTCTGACCAACCATATTTGCTTAGGGTTACAAAAGTCCGCAAAACAAGGTAAACACAAAGATCACAGAGACATCTTATCAGAAGGGTAACATGCTAACATGCTATATAACTGATATATATATAATTTTCTGAGTAGATCCTTCCATAAGAGAGTGCTCAATACTTTTTCGTAGAGCAAATATAAGTAAAAATTAAAGGACAGGATAAAGACTTGCTATTGAAACTTCATTTTCACTACAGATCTGTTTCGAGGGGTGGTATAACCATCCTCTCTCTTCAGGTGATTACAGAAGAATGATTAAAATGTGCTGGGGGCAGTCCTATGCCAATAAATGTGGCGTCCACTAGATGGCGTGATGTACATTGTGCATTCGGGGGCGGGTTCTCTTAAATATTGGTATTGATACATGCATATATGGACATACACATTGACATATACATAAATTCATATACATGCACATATATATATATATATATATATATATATATATATATATATATATATATACATACATATACACGCATACACACACACACAATATATTTATATATATATATATATATATATACACACACACACACACACACACACACACACACACAGATATATATATACACACACACATACATTATATTATATATATATGTATGTAATATATAGATACAGACTGATACAATCATATAATTAATATACTTAAGGGGGTGTGTTTCATAATAATGTTTTTTTCCTGTGTCGGCATGAAGTTAAGAGTTCGTTTCTTTTATTTAATGAAGACAGTTCAGGTCTGTAAATAATGAGGAACTTCTCCCTGAGGCATAAATTACATCTTTTATTTGAGCAGTTGTATGTCGGGTGTGATGATGTGATGATAGAATTCTCCATGAGATATGGTGATCAATGTTCCTGTCTTTGAGTGTCCAGATGTGCTTGCTGAGTTCGATGGAGTGTCTGCTTTTAACATTGCGGAAGGATGTGATGTGGTTCCTGTATCTGGATTTTAAAGTGTTTTCTGTGAGCCCGATGTACATTTCTGTTGCATTATTGTCTGTACGTGTGACGGTGGCCTGATAGATCACTGATGACTGCAGACAGTTCCCGTTTAGTGGGCAGGCGTCTTTCTGTCGGCATTGCGTTCTTTTGTTTAATGTGCTGGTGTCGTCGGTATCGTCATGTAAAGCCAGAGTGCGCTTGTTGTGATTGTCTATTATTTGTTTGGTATCATTCATGCAGCTGTAACTGATCTTGAGTGTTACGGTTGAAAATTTTTTGGAGTTTGTGGTCCTTGGTGAAGTGCTTGTCGATCAGGGTGAGGAATTTGTATCCAATGTTGGTGCAGGCGTTTTTACTGAAGGGTGGGTTGTACCATAAGATGTTGCTGCGTTTTCTGTTTCTTTGTTTGTTGTCTGTGCGTGGTTCATAATGCAACGTATAGTTGTATCCACTGTTGTGTAGTGCTTTCTGGTATGGAGCCTGTTCGAAAGCTGTCTTGTTGGATGAAAGAGATGATAGTCGTTTGTTGATGCCAGCGGGGATGTTTTTAGTTATGATTGCTTTCACGGTGGACGTACAACAGTGTGGTGTTCGGTTTAGTGAATGGCTGGTAAGTGCCACTGTTCAGGTTGAGGGTGACATCCAAGAAGTTGGTGACCTGTTTGTTGGCTTCTATTGTGATCTGTAGTCCATTATTAGAGAAGATGCGGCATATTTCTTTTTTGATTTTTTTCCATGAGACGAGGTGTGGTGTCAGAAGAGGCAAGAGCATCATCGCGGTAAAGTCCGATGTTGATGTCGAGTTTTTTTAGTTGAGAAAGTAGGAAGTTTCCTACACTCAAAGACATGAACATTGATCACCATATCTCATGGAGAATTCTATCATCACGCCCGACATACAACAGCTCAAACAAAAGATGTAATTTATGCCTCAGGGAGAAGTTCCTCATTATATACAGACCCGAACTGTCTTCATTAAATAAAAGAAACGAACTCTTAACTTCATGTCGACACAGGAAAAAAAACATTATTATGCAACACACCCCCTTAAGTATATTAATTATATGATTGTATCAATCTCTCTCTCTCTCTCTCTCATATATATATATATATATATATATATACAGTAAAACCTCCGCTGACGAACGCTTAAGATCACGAACTTTTCGCCTCAAGAACATTAAATTTGCGAGCATATAGTCTCTGCTGACGAACTAGTTTTCGGCAGACAAACCAAACCACGCGGTCGAACAGCGCCACGGTGGCGCCCACGAGAAGTTGACGCACGCTCACGGCGTCACAGTTCGTCACCCCCTTTCTTTGAGTGCGGAAGTGGTTTGTGTTTGATAGACATTTTGGACCATATTGAGTGTACTTTTGCTATTATGGGACCGAAAAAGACCCCACCACAGGCGGAGATCATTGAAAAACACGAACGAGGTGTGCGTTTGTGTGACTTAGCGTCCCAGTACCAGTACAAGGAACAAGGAAGCTATTAAGGGTGCGTGTGTGGCTAAGGGTGTTTCCAAACAGTAGGCGTTTCCAAACACTCCTTCCAAACAGTAAGTCCCTCCCTCCCTCCTCCTCCCACTACATTCCATCAAGCCATCAACTACCATCACAAAGGTAAATAAAACGACTTTATTATACAGTACAGTTTATTTCTTTAATTACAATACAATAGCACATTTATTATACATAAAATAAGGTATATTTTTGTGTAGTTTTAAGGCTTATTTAGTAGAAAATTATGTTTTATGGGGATCTGGGAACGGATTATTCTCATTTTAATGGTTTCTTATGGGAAATAAATGTTCGGAAGGCGAACTTTTCGCCTTACACACACTTTCTGGGAACCAATTATGTTCGTGAGCTGAGGTATCACTGTGTGTATATATATATATATATATATATATATATATATATATATATATATATATGTGTGTGTGTGTATGCGTGTATATGTATATATATGTGCACATATGAGTTTATGTATATGTAAATATGTATGTACATATATGCATGTATCAATACCAATATTTAAGAGAACCCGCGCCCAAATGCACAATGTACATCACGCCATCTAGTAGAAGCCATGTTTATTGGCATAGCCCCGCCTATAGCACATTTTAATCATTCTTCCGTAATCACCTGAAGAGAGAGGATGGTTCCACCACCCCTCGAAACAGATCTGTAGTGAAAATGAAGTTTCAATAGAAAGTCTTTGTCCTGTCCTTTTATTTTTTACTTATACTGTATATATATTTTGTTATATAACTGAACTGGGAATAAGGAAGGGCACGTTCAGTTTGTCGTTTGTAAACAATGGACGCAGCGTCATTACATCATTACCTCAGCGTACTACGTAGGTACATCTAAACTCAAAATTTGATTTATTTTTATTTTTGGGTAAAAAAAAAAAAGGAAAATCGAAAAAAACGTAAAACGGTTGAATGTAAGTCGGGGAGTGTCGGTACAGGAAAGTACAAAGTTACATGATAGTCACTTATTAAATTATGGAAATAGAAACAAAGACTCTTCTCTGGCTTTATTATCCAAATTTTTTTTTACTGATTTTTTAAAGATATTTAAAGTTGAACTTTACTGAAAATTCAGAGAAAGACTGTTGCAGTCTTTTATACCTTGTATTTGGAAAGTGCATTTTTAATATTTGGAAGATAAAAACCATACAACCTCTTCTTTTCCTTTCGGCTATTCCCTTCAGGGGTCGCCACAGCAAACCATCCGTCTCCATCTCACCCTATCCTCTGCATCTTCTCGTCTTAATCCAACTACCTTCATGTCCTCCTTCACCACATCCATAAATCTTCTCATTGGTCTTCCTCTAGGCCTTCGACCTGGTAGTTCCAACCTCAGCATCCTACAACCAATATACTCACTATCCCTCCCCTGTACATGTCCAAAGCATCTCAATCTAGCCTCTCTGACGTCTCCAAAACCTCAAACTTGTGCTGTCCCTCTGATGCACTCATTCCTGATCCTATCCGTCCTCGTTACACCCAAAGAGAACCTCAACATTTTCATCTCCGCTACCTCCAGCTCTGCCTCCTGTCTTTTCCCCAGTGCCACTGTTTCTAAACCATACAACATTGATGGCCTCATCACCGTCTTGTACACTTTTCCTTTCATTCTTGCCAATACCTTGCTATCACACATCACACCAGACACTTTTCTCCAAGCATTCCAACCTGCCTGCACACGCTTCTTCACCTCTTTTCTACACTCTCCACTGCTCTGGATTGTTGAGCCGAAATACTTAAAATCGTCCACCTTCCTTATCTCTGTTCCCCTGTAACCTCACTATTCCTCTTGGGTCCTTGTTGTTCACACACATGTATTCGGTTTTACTGAGGCTAACCTTCATTCCTCTCCTTTCCATGGCATACCACCACTGTCTAGATTTTCCTCCACTTGTTCTCTGCTCTCACTACAGATCACAATGTCATCTGCAAATATCATAGTCCATGGAGATTCTTGTCTCACCTCGTCTGTCAGCCTGTCCATCACCATAGCAAACAAGAAGGGGCTCAGAGCTGACCCTTGATGCAGTCCCACCTCCACCTTGAACTCTTCTATCACACCGACAGCGCACCTCACCACTGTCTTACATCTCTCATACATGTCCTGCGCCACTCCAGACTTCCTCATACAATACCTCTGACCTTCTCTGTACTTGTCTATTAGCATCCTCAAAGCAAACACTGCATCTGTGGTGCTCTTTCTTGGCATGAAACCAAACTGTTGTTCTCAAATGCTGACCTCTGCCCTTAGTCTCACTTCCACTATTCTTTCCCATAACTTCATCGTATGGCTCAACTTTATCCCTCTGTAGTTGCCACAACTCTGCACATCTCCTTTGTTCTTAAAAATGGGCACCATCACACTTCTACTCCATTCCTGTGGCATCCTCTCACTCTCTAAGACCTTGTTGAATGTTCTTGTCAGAAAATCTACTGCTACCTCTCCGAGACACTCCCATACCTCCACTGGTATGTCATCAGGACCAACTTCCTTTCCACTCTTAATCCTCTTCAATGCCCTCTTCACTTCTCCCTTAATAATCTTTGCTACTTCCTGGTCCTCAACAGTAACATCTTCTACTCTTTTTTTCGCTCTCATTTTCCTCATTCATCAGCTCTTCAAAGTACTCTTTACATCTTCCCAGCACACTTCTGTCATCAGTCAATACATTTCCCACCCTGTCCTTAATCACTCTAACTTGCTGCACATCCTTCCCATCTCTATTTCTCTGCTGTGCCAACCTGTATAAATCATTTTCTCCCTCCTTACTGTCTAACCTATCATACAAGTCATCATACACCCTCTGTTTGGCCTTTGACACCACTACCTTCGCCTTACGCTGTGTCTCCCTGTACTCTTGTTTCCTCTCTTCAGTCCTCTCAATGTCCCACTTCTTCTCAGCTAACCTCTTCCTCTGTACACACTCCTGCACTTTCTCATTCCACTACCAAGTCTCCTTATCTACTGTCCTTCCAGATGACACACCAAGTATTCTCCTACCTGTCTCCCTGATCACATTAGCTGTAGTTGTCCAGTCATCTGGAAGCACTTCCTGACTACCCAAAGCCTGTTTCAACTCGTCCTTGAAGACAACACGACACTCTTCCTTTTTCAGCTTCCACCACTTTGTCTTCTGCTCTGCCTTTGCCTTTTTCACCTTTCTCATCATCATCATCATTCTGCACACCACCATCCTATGCTGTTTGGCAACACTCTCACTCACTACTACTTTGCAGTCACTGACTTACATTAAATTACATCACCCACACAAGATGTAGTTTACCGGTGTGCTCCTACCTCCGCTTTTATAAATCACCCTATGCTCCTGTCTCTTCCGGAACAAAGTATTCACCACAGCCATTTCCATCCTTTTTGCAAAATCTAACATCATCTGTCCTTCTGTGTTCCTGTCCTGGATACCAAACCTGCCCATCACTTCCTCATCCCCTCTGTTGCCTGCACAACATGTCCATTGAAGTCTGCCCCAATGACCACTCTTTCACCTCTGCAGGCACTCTGCATCACTTCATCTACCTCACTCCAGAATCTCTCCTTCTCTTCTAGCTCACATCCTGCCTGTGGGGCATTAAGCACTAACAACATTGAACATCACACCCTCAGTTTCTAACTTGAGACTCATCACTCTGTCTGACACTCTTTTCACTTCTAGAACATTCCTGACAAACCCCTCCTTCAAGATGACTCCGACTCCATTTCTCTTCCCATCCACACCATGAAAAAACAGCTTAAACTCTGCTCATAAGCTTGCTATCTTTCCACCTGGTCTCCTGAACACACAGTATGTCCACCTTCCTCCTCTGCATCATGTCAGCCAGCTCTCTACCTTTTCCTATCATAGTTCCAACATTCAAAGTCCCCACTCTCAGTTCTAGACTTCACGCCTCCTGCCTCTTCTTCTTCGACCTCTCTTTCTTCGACCAACAGTCGTCCAATTTCCACCAGCACCCTGTTGGTTAACAGCGCTGATGGCAGTCGTTGTTAACCTGGGCCTTGACCGATCTGGAATTAAATTTATATTTACGGTTTGCATTTTGTATTCTGGCAAAAATTTTATGCCGGATGCCCTTCCTGTCGCAAGTTAAATCTTAATTGAGTTTGGTGATATTTTACATTCAGCCATCCTAGGTCTATTAATTCATTACATCCTACATGCGTTCTAGGCCCCATTTTCGATATACCTGACAGCTTTATTTTGTACAATTTGTAACTTATCTTTTAATGGTTTAGATAGAGCACTGTACCAGGCTGTTGATGCATATTCCATATGACACGATACTAGTGCATTACACGGTGTTTTTGTTGTGTTTTTATTAAGTACACTGGCTTGTCTGTATAGATATTTCAATCTGGATGAACATTTTTAAATTAAAGACTGAACTACATTAATGTCTGATAAGTCTTGATCTAGTGAGATGCCTAAGTACAGTGGCACCTCACCTTACGAAAGTCTCACCAAATGAAAATTTCAGGTTACGAAAAGCATTTTCTTAAAATTTTTGTCTCAGGATACGAAACAAGTTCACGTTAGGAAAGCCATCTTAAAAATTCAAACGTGCCATTCAAACATTCAAACAATGCACGAGCTGCTCTCCCATCAATGACGTTCAAACATCCCGCCCCACTGGCCTCCCATTGGTTAACAACTGAGCTGTCGTTCATGTGGCCTTCACTCAAGCAACATCTTGGACAGGTCCACCTGATGCCATCTTGGACAATGGGATCCCATTACCAAGGAGGAATGACGCATCTACCTCCCATTGCCTATTATAGACCTGAATCCACCATGATGTTTTCGTGTAAAGGACAGAGTTACTGTTGCTTTATTTCTTGACTCAGGTTTTTAACCTTCCATAAACATTTGTAAGATTGTAACTCTGCTAAGAAGACATGGTCAACACGTGCACACACACACACACACACACACACACACACACACGCGCGCACGCACGTGTGATTTCTGATGCGAGTGAGGAGAAGAAACAGGCTCAAGTGATATCACAAAGGAATATGGCCGAACCCATCCATCATCGGTACAATATTGAAGCAGAAGGAGGTCTTAAAAGGTATGCTTTTACAATTTTTCAAGGGTTTAGGGGGTAGTATTGGGAGTCTTGGAACGAATCACGCATTTTACATGTAAAATGCAGTACAACTTACGAAAAATGCAGGTTACGAAAAAGGCTCTGGAACGAATTAATTTCGTAGGTGAGGTACCACTTTATTTAACATTTTTTGTTTATTTAATTTTATGACCAGCACAATTGATTTCCAAGTTTTTAACATGTTTTGTTTTCACCAAGTTTATGTTCTGACCCAAACAGTAAACATTCTGTTTTACCAAAGTGTAATGACAATTTATCTATTAGTCTGTTATAATGTGACTCAATGTTCTTCCCAGGTACATTTGATATTCTTTTGGGATCTTTATCTGACACAATCAACACGCTATCATCTGCATATAACAGTAATTTACAGTTGTTTGACATACAAGTTGACATAGTTTACATAACATAGGTACCAAAGTGGCCCCAAAATACTACCTGCAGAACTCCACAAGTAATATTTTCAGGATCACTTATACAGTCATGAACCAGAATAACATGTTTTCTATTTGGTAAGTATGATTCAAACCAATCAGGTTGGATTCCTATAGCTGAGCTTTTTTTTGCATAAAATTTAATGGTTTACAGAGTCAAATGTTTTTTGCACATCTAAGAGTGCAATTCCAGTATACTGTATTGTATAAACGTAATTTATGTATACTACGTTTTGTAAAGAATTTTAATAAAGTTTCCTCTTTTTTTTAATTCCAGTATAATGTCCCTCAGAAGATCGTTTCTTTATGCAATGGGTAGCCAGGTTGGACAGGTACCTGTTGATAAACTTTTTCTAAAACCTGACTGACGTTCATATAATAAGTTATTCTCAGTTAAATACTTTACAATTTGACAATGTACACTTTTTTCAAATAATTTAGAAATGCAAAACATTATGCTTATTGGTCTATAGCTTCTGACATTTAGAGTACTGTACTATGTATTTTTTTATGTAAAGGATTAACTCTGGCTGATTTTAGCTCATCAGGTCCAGTATTTCTTCAAATTGCTAAATTTACAATACTTGTTACAGGAACTTTTAAAATTTCTGCAGCATCTTTTAAAATCCGTGCACCAATGTCATTAAGTCTTAATGATTGAGTTTACTTAATTCTTTGAATATAAACGCCTGACAAACTGGTTGTAGTTTGAGACTACTTAGTTCAATATTTTGTTCTTTGGAAAAATAAATTAAATACGGTGTATGTATTTTGATGTACAGAGTACGTATTTACTTTTTTAAGCCGGTAATTTACAGGCGTTATGGCGACTAAAAAAAGTGTAAATAAAGGTAGCAACTGAAAAACAATCATAAATCGGGAGCTTTGCTAGATGCAGAATAAAATAATTTCAGAATAAGTACTGTATACAAACCTGGGTCTTCAGTGCTTCCGCAATAAGTTGGGCTCCAGTAATGTCCTCCATTATTTCCAACATTAGGGCGAACAAAGTACAGGACGTTGCAACAACACGGTGTATTCAAGCCGATCACTACTGACCCAATCTGCGCAGTCATTGCGCAATATATTCGCAAAATAAAGGTAGAGGGGGCTTGTGGAAAATCCAGGGTCTGCTATATAGAATGACTTCAAATTCACTGATAAATAACTATAATTGCAATTAATTCATGTACAGATATCATTTAATGCATCTTTTAAAAACTGCAAGAATTTGTAACAATGCTTGCTGAAAAAAGGAGTCATCTCATGCTATTTGATCATGTCTTGTACTGTATTATACTGGTCAATACACTGGCTAATAATTTCACATTGGTGTTTAAATGGCTATGTGATATATATTATATAATGTCAATGGCAGGTATAATAATATTTCACCTGATGCAGTGTTATTCATGATCAAAAAGATTGTTGTAGAGAAGATTGCTGCATGTCTCATGTCCCCATCTTTAACCATGTGTATTTTTCTGCCTTCAGTTTAACCTCTTGAGCATCAAGATATGACCGCTGAAAGGGGTTTTCAGAGTTGCAGTAATTTCTATTTTTGTGTCCGATATCCTTGAACTATGTATTCACGTTTGGTTACCTATAGAAAAACACAAAGTGTTTTCATAAATTTAGTAACCAAGATGTTGTTCCTCTCTTCTTGAGGAACTGTTACCAAATGATCCATAAATTTGTTCTTGTAATCAGCTACTTGCATCTACTTTGTATTTTGTTTTGCCAGCTGTTCTTTTAAGCTTAGAGCTCAGAGCTCACACCTTGGGCAGGGCTGTAGGGTTATAGTTTTATGACCCCCACTCATAAATACTAATGTTGGAACGATGCAAAGAAAAGGTAGAAAGCTGGCTGACATGATACAGAGGAGGAAGGTGGACATACTGTGTGTTCAGGAGACCAGGTGGAAAGGTAGCAAAGCTAAAAGCTTAGGAACAGGGTTTAAGCTATTTTATCACGGTGTGGATGGGAAGAGAAATGGAGTAGGAGTCATCTTGAAGGAGGGGTTTGTCAGGAATGTTCTAGATGTGAAAAGAGTGTCAGACAGAGTGATGAGTCTCAAGTTATAAATTGAAGGTGTGATGCTCAATGTTGTTAGTGCTTATGCCCCACAGGCAGGATGTGAGCTAGAAGAGAAGGAGAGATTCTGGAGTGAGGTAGATGAAGTGATGCAGAGTACCCCCAGAGGTGAAAGAGTGGTCATTGGGGCAGACTTCAATGGACATGTTGGTGCAGGCAACAGAGGGGACGAGGAAATGATGGGCAGGTTTTGTATCCAGGACAGGAACACAGAAGGACAGATGTTGATAGATTTTTGCAAAAAGGATGGAAATGGCTGTGGTGAATACTTTCTTCAAGAAGAGAGAGGAGCATAGGGTGACTCATGAAAGCTGAGGTAGGAGCACACAGGTAGACTACATCTTGTGTAGGCGATGTAATTTGAAGGAAGTCAGTGACTGCAAAGTAGTAGTGGGTGAGAGTGTTGCCAAACAGCATAGCATGGTGGTGTGCTGAGTGACGCTGATGGTGAGGAAGGTGAAGAAGGCAAAGGCAGAGCAGAAGACAAAGTGGTGGAAGTTGAAAAAGGAAGAGTGTCGTGTTGTCTTCAAAGAGGAGTTGAAACAGGCTTTGGGTGGCCAGGAAGTGCTTCCAAATGACTGGACAACCACAGCAAATGTGATCAGGGACACAGGTAGGAGAGTACTTGGTGTGTCCTCTGGAAGGAAAGTAGATAAGGAGACTTGATGGTGGAAAGAGGAAGTGCAGGAGTGTGTACAAAGGAAGAGGTTAGCTAAAAAGAAGTGGGACATTGAGAGAACCGAAGAGAGTAAACAGGAGTACAGGGAGACACAGTGTAAGGTGAAAGTAGCAGTGGCTAAGGCCAAACAGAGGGCGTATGATGACTTGTATGATAGGTTGGACAGTAAAGAGGGAGAAAATGATTTATACAGGTTGGCACAGCAGAGAAATAGAGATGGGAAGGACGTTCAGCAAGTTAGATTGATAAAGGACAGAGAGGGAAATGTATTGACTGATGACAGAAGTGTGCTGGGAAGATGGAAAGAGTACTTTAAGAGCTAATGAATGAGGAAAATGAGAGAGAGAAAAAAGAGTAGAAGAGGTGACCATTGAGGAGCAGGATGTAGCAAAGATCAGTAAGGGTGAAGTGAGAAGGGCATTGAAGAGGATGAAGAATGGAAAGGCAGTTGGTCCTGATGATATACCTGTGGAGGTATGGAAGTGTCTAGGAGAGGTAGCAGTAGATTTTCTGACAAGAACATTCAACAAGGTCCTTGAGAGTGAGCAGATGCCAGAGGAGTGGAGGAGAAGTGTGCTGGTGTCCATTTTTAAGAACAAGGGAGACGTGCAGAGTTGCGGCAACGACAGAGGGATAAAGTTGATGAGCCATACGATGAAGTTATGGGAAAGAATAGTGGAAGCTAGACTAAGGGCAGAGGTCAGCTTTTGTGAACAACAGTTGGTTTCATGCCAAGAAAGAGCACCACAGATGCAATGTTTGCTTTGAGGATGTTAATAGAGAAGTACATAGAAGGTCAGAGGGAACTGCATTGTGCCTTTGTGGATCTGGAAAAAGCATATGACAGGGTGCCAAGAGAAGAACTGTGGTATTGCATGAGGAAGTCTGGAGTGGCAGAGAAGTATGTTAGAGTGGTGCAGGACATGTATAAGAGATGTAAGACAGTGGTGAGGTGTGCTGTCGGTGTGACCGACGAATTCAAGGTGGAGGTGGGACTGCATCAAGGGTCAGCTCTGAGCCCCTTCTTGTTTGCTCTGGTGATGGACAGGCTGACAGACGAGGTGAGACAAGAATCTCCATGGACTATGAGGTTTGCAGATGACATTGTGATCTGTAGTGAGAGCAGAGAACAAGTGCAGCAAAATCTAGAGAGGTGGAGGTATGCCCTGGAAAGGAGAGGAATGAAGGTTAGCCTCAGAAAATCAGAATACATGTGTGTGAATGAGAAGGACCTAGGAGGAACAGTGATGTTACAGGGAGCAGAGATAACGAAGGTGGAGGATTTTAAGTACTTAGGCTCAACAATCCAGAGCAATGGAGAGTGTGGAAAAGAGGTTAAGAAGCGTGTGCAGGCAGGCTGGAATGGTTGGAGAAAAGTGACCGGTGTGATGTGCGATAGGAGAGTGTCAGCAAGAATGAAGGGAAAAGTGTACAAGACGGTGGTGAGGCCAGCGATGTTGTATGGCTTAGAAACAGTAGCGCTGAGGAAAAGGCAGGAGGCAGAGCTGGAGGTAGCAGAGATGAAAATGTTGAGGTTCTCTCTGGGAGTAACGAGGATGGATAGGATCAGAAATGAGTATATCAGAGGGACAGCCCATATAAGATGTTTTGGAGACAAAGTCAGAGAGGCTAGATTGAGATGGTTTGGACATGTACAGAGGAGGGATAGTGAGTATATTGGCAGTAGGATGCCGAGGTTGGAACTACCAGGCAGAAGGCCTCGAGGAAGACCAAAGAAGAGATTTATGGATGTGGTGAAGGAAGACATGAAGGTCGTTGGAGTCAGAAAAGAAGATGCAGAGGATAGGGTGAGATGGAGGCGGATGATTTGCTGTGGCGACCCCTGAAGGGAGCAGCCGAAAGTAAAAGAAGATGACCCCCCACTCATAAATACTGTAACACACGAAGAATGGTATAAATACTCTGTGTCCCTCTGTAAGCTTCAGTGAGCTTGTGGATAAAGAACGTGACTTTACTACGGTATTCACTCTTTATTGGAAGCCGCACCAAAGTGCTCTGGGTGACGCAGATGACTGATCTGCGAGACGACTAGACCTCGCTCAGAATCAGCAAGAGAAAGAATAAGACAAAGAACAGAAATCACAACAACCGCAGAATCTGGAAGAACTGGGGACAAAACTTGAATAATAATAGTATTTGTGGAGAATTCTACAAATATTATTAGCATTTCTCCACAAATACTGTTTACAGTGGAAGCAGGGAGCTGCTCGCTTCAACTGGGGATGTTGTCGGGAGGTGAAAGGGATACTTTGAGGACCTCCTCAATACCACGAACATACCCTTTGTGGAGGATGAAGACCCTGGGGGATTGGGGGGGGGTCTACCCATCACTGGAGCTGAGGTCGCTGAGGTAGTCAAAAATCTCCTCAGTGGTCGGGCTCCGGGGTGGATGAAATCTGCCCTGAATATCTCAGGGTTCTAGACGTTGTAGGACTGTCTTGGTTGACACATCTCTGCAACATAGTGTGTTCATCGGGGTCTTGGCTTGAGGGTGCCAATGATGGCCTTCTGGACAGCAGTCAGGTCGGCAGTCTTACCCATGATTGCGGTTTTGAGTAATGAACCAGGCTGGGAGTTTTTAAAAGCCTCAGGAATCTTTTGCAGGTGTTTAGAGTTAATTGGTTGATTCAGGTGATTAGGTTAATAGCTCGTTTAGAGTACCTGAACATGATATGCTAATTTTTTGAGATAGGAATTTTGGGTTTTCATGAGCTGTATGCCAAAATCATCAGTATTAAAACAATAAAAGACCTGAAATATTTCAGTTGGTGTGCAATGAATCTAAAATATATAAAAGTTTAATTTTTATCAGTACATTACAGAAAATAATGAACTTTATCGCATTATGCTAATTTTTTGAGAAGGACCAGTATTTTTACAAAAAAAAAAAAAAACCTTTGAAATTGACATGTCACACGAATCTGCCGTTTCTATATATATAAAATTCACATATATATATCTATCTGCTATTTTTTTGAGAAGGACTAATATAATATATATATATACATCTTCTTCTTCTTTCTTCTTTTACTTTCGGCTGCTCCCTTCAGGGGTCGCCACAGCAAATCATCCGCCTCCACCTCACCCTGTCCTCCGCATCTTCTTTTCTGACTCCAACAACCTTCATGTCTTCCTTCACCACATCCATAAATCTCTTCTTCGGTCTTCCTCGAGGCCTTCTGCCTGGTAGTTCCAACCTCAGCATCCTACTGCCAATATACTCACTATCCCTCCTCTGTACATGTCCAAACCATCTCAATCTAGCCTCTCTGACTTTGTCTCCAAAACATCTTACGTGGGCTGTCCCTCTGATATACTCATTTCTGATCCTATCCATCCTCGTTACTCCCAGGAGAACCTCAACATTTTCATCTCCGCTACCTCCAGCTCTGCCTCCTGCCTTTTCCTCAGCGCCACTGTTTCTAAGCCATACAACATCGCTGGCCTCACCACCATCTTGTACACTTTTCCCTTCATTCTTGCTGACACTCTCCTATCGCACATCACACCTGATACTTTTCTCCAACCATTCCAGCCTGCCTGCACACGCTTCTTCACCTCTTTTCCACACTCTCCATTGCTCTGGATTGTTGAGCCTAAGTACTTAAAATCCTCCACCTTCGTTATCTCTGCTCCCTGTAACATCACCGTTCCTCCTGGGTCCTTCTCATTCACACACATGTATTCTGATTTTCTGAGGCTAACCTTCATTCCTCTCCTTTCCAGGGCATACCTCCACCTCTCGAGATTTTCCTGCACTTGTTCTCTGCTCTCACTACAGATCACGATGTCATCTGCAAACATCATAGTCCATGGAGATTCTTGTCTCACCTCGTCTGTCAGCCTGTCCATCACCATAGCAAACAAGAAGGGGCTCAGAGCTGACCCTTGATGCAGTCCCACCTCCACCTTGAATTCGTCGGTCACACCGACAGCACACCTCACCACTGTCTTACATCTCTCATACATGTCCTGCACCACTCTAACATACTTCTCTGCCACTCCAGACTTCCTCATGCAATACCACAGTTCCTTCTTCGACGTCTTCGACCAACAGTAGTCCAATTTCCATCAGCACCCTGTTGATTGACAGCACTGATGGCGGTCGTTGTTAACCCGGGCCTCGACCGATCCGGTATGGAGGTAATACTTTTGATTTGCATTTTAAGTAATTGGCATTGGTTTTACGTCGGATGCCCTTCCTGACACAACCCTCTGCATTTCTCCGGGCTTGGGACCGGCATGAGGGGGAGAGACACTGGTTAGTGCCCCCCCACCTCATGGCTGCATTATAATATATATATATATATATATATATATATATAAACACACACACACAACGTTACCCAACATGCTCTGTTCCCCTGCTAGACTTGAGTGTTCTTTGATCGGCTGTGAATCCAGCAAGCTGAAAGGTCGCCATTATATTTCCCAGCATCCAACACACCTTTCCTCCCTCATGAAACAATGACTTTAATTGAGCTCAGGGGAAGCACTGGGGTGTGGGAAAAATCGTGTTCACCATAGTGGTGAGGGAAAAACAAAGTATTCATATATATTTATTGTCATTATAAGGTGTATAATTTATTTATATATTAATACACGTTGCCTGTATGACATTAACATGCAAGGAACACTTTAAAATTAACTTCTACATAAAGTTTATATAACATAATGGGCGGGTGTCCTTAAGAAGTGGCAGAAGTCATTTCATGGTTTTTCGCATTTCACGGAGGGGGCTGGTCCCCATATATAGACGCTCACGACTTCCGTTTTTAATTGGTTGCGGACGACCGAACAGTTGAAAAATGAACGTAAGTTGTTACAGTGACGTATGACGCTTATACTGTACTATACATCCATAAATACCATTACCGCATCTCATAAAACACCCCTAAATCAATTATAATCATAAAGTTGTAAAATAATATCAAATATATCAAATAATATCAACATTAATTTCAAATCAGTCACTTATTTATACCGAGCTACTTTACATAAAGCTTAAAACAGACAACCAACGCTTACGATATATGAAGCGCTCAATACTGAAAGTAGTGTACTTGCTGTGGGTTATACAGACTTCCGGTCTTTCAAGTGCTTAAGGGTTCCTGAACTCGTTTACAACACAGCCTGCACTGATGTAAATCCCAGCAAAGCGGGCGCTTTCTTTTGTTAGTAAGCAAACTTTATTCGAGATGCATACAAAGAACAAGTACAAATCTTAATGAATATTAATATGAAAATAAATATATACTCTTAGGATTCTGCTAAAAGATAATAAATATCTGTAATAATTCTCTGATTTGTGCAATCGGGGTTTCATTCATATTACAACTCTCTTTGCTTAACTGAGTATGCATGGTAGATTGTGCCGATCTGAGCAGATAGTTAATTCATCTCTGTGTATGAGACTTGCACCCATGTAGCAGGCTTACACTTCTGGCCAACCATATTTGCTTAGGGTTACAAAAGTCTGAAAAACAGTGTAAACACAAGGGACGTCTTCACACAAGGGTAACACGCTATATAACTGAGATTATATATATACATATATATATACATATATATATATATATATATATATATATATATATATATATACACACGCACACACACACAATAGTTTGTAAACAATGAATGCAGCGTCATTGCGTCATTACGTCAGCGTACTATAATACATACACACACATACACACACATACATACACACACAATATACGATATATGCATATTAAGCAAATTTTTAAAAATAGGCCATGAATTTAAATAATTAAATTTGTTTGTACAGGTTAAAAAAAATATTGTATCATATTGGAGATTTGCATACTGCCAAGTAAAAAAAGAGGGTGAAAATTTCTCCAAGGGTGTTTTTTTTCTTTTAATGAACCAGAGTTTGTCAGCAATTCCAATAGAGACACACATGGCTGGCCCATTAAAAAACAAGAGCATGGTTGAAGCAAACCACAAACATGAAATCACATTTCTTTATTCAACCAACCATAAAATACACATGAACGGTTTGTGTCTGAACAGTAGGAAGCAGTTGCGTTGCTAGCTATTCTCTTGCCTATCGTGCACAACAGCATAGAAACAATACTGCTCCACCTTCACTCAGCCAACAAAATTAACCCGAGATGAATATCCAGTTTCAAATCATTCCGAAATCAATGTGAGAAAAGAGTAATCAAAAATAAATGACATTCCAAGGAACAAGTGGTTTCATTAGCTAATCAAGGCAAGCCAAAAACTGGTAAGAGCCAAGAAAATATATAACATCAGAGTCATATTTCACCATACAAAAAGACCAGATGCTGTCCTACCATTGCTTTACACAGTGTTCTTCATCTAGAGCAAAGCATGCCGAGGAGCCGTTTGCTTCAGTTCAATTTCAGTGCTTTTCTTTTAAATACAAAAACATAGTGTTCTATTTGTGCATCATAGTTTTGTTCTCCAAACTGCCCCTGCTTGCCTGCATCCACACAGCAATATGTGAAGGCACAGAATGATGAAATGTGGAAACTAAAAATAAATACAACAGGTAAAAAGAATAATTTATTTCAAAAGAGAAGACACCAATTGTTACCTTGCACTTCATGCCATTGCCATTAACTTTACAAAGACATTTATCGATCGCCACTGGCCCTCCAGGTTTTAAAAATAGAAGAAAATTCTATGATTTTCCCCCGCTCAGAGTTACAGGACATAGACATGTAGTAAAATTCTTATTTTAAAAAATAAATCATCTGTTTCCCCTATGCAAAGAAGCAACTGTGGAATTAAGTGTGCATGAGAGATCAATCTGAAAACTTCAACCGCGCCTTCTTTTCGTGGAACACTTTAAAACAGGCCCTCATTTTCAAAATCCAGTTGAAAAAGAGATTAATCTCATGAGAGGAAAGAAAATCAGTAATTAACTACCCCTACAAAAGAAAATTGGTCCCCAGGCTGATGATTTGTTACAATTTATTGCCATGTAGTGAGGCAGCTCAGCTGTCCCAAAAAATTCAGAGGCAATCCGTTGGACAACACAAGCAGAAAGTCCGCTGAGGTATCTGCTGAAAGGTGCTGGTTGAGGTTGAGGCAGATGGAAAGGGGGGCTTCTGGAACTTTACATGTGTTGTATATCTGTTGGGGTGTGTGTGTGTGTGTGTGTGTGGGGGGTACTTAAGGCTCTGCGCAGTGGCCAGCTGCAAGCACAAAGCTGCTTCCAGATGATTAAGACAGGATGCAACTTCTTTTCTACTTCTCTCAGTAGGTCTCCGAGTCAGAGTCATTCAGCTCATCCTCTTTGTAGAAGCCATGGTGCCCGATGCTGTTGAAGCTGCAGTAGGAGCTGTGTCCACTGCGCAGCATGGGCAAGCTGTTGAATGTGGTGGTCTTGGCAGGGCTACTGTAGTGGTTGATGGTACTGAATGGCAGGGTGGGCACAGAGCCACTGCTGGGAGATAGGGGCATCATGGTGGCTAGGATGAGAGCCAGACAGTCTGCCACGTCTTTGTTAGGAGCACACGCCAGAGCAGGTGTGTAACCTGAAATTGGGAAATTTGTGACAACTATTAATGCATAGTAGTTATGTAAAAAAATCCCAACGCTGGAATATTAGATCACACACACACACACACACACTTTTCTGGGCCACAAGGCACACTGGATTATAAGGCGCATTAAGCAAAACAGAAGTAAGATCAGTCAAACTTGATTCAACTCCCATAATAACGCTCAATATTGTTCAGTTGTAACAACAAACTCACCTTTTCACTTAATTTCTCTTCCACAAATCCATAAAATTCTTCATCTTCAGTATCTGTGTTTAACAGTTGCGCGAGTTTGACATAAAGCCCGGATCCCTCTATTATGTTTTATCATTACAGACGCTCCCCGACTTACCTTTTAAATTGGTTACGGACGGCCGAACGCAAGTTGAAAGTGAACACAAGTTGTTACAGTGACATATGATGCTCATACTGCACTATACATCCATAAATACCATTACCGTATCTCATAAAACACCCCTAAATCAATTATTATAAACATAACATTGTAAAATAATATCAAACATAGCAAATAATATCAACATTCATTTCAAATAAATTAAATTCAAGCAAAATAATTTCAAATAGATAAATTTTAATTAAATTCACTCATCAAATATCAAATACAGTATAAAATATAACCTTTAACATTCTTTAATCTTTCTGCTTGTAAATGGTCAATCAACAAAAAAAAGCCAATCAACTGCAAAAAAAAGCCAATCAACGCTTACAATATGTGAGGCGCTCAACACCGAAAGTAGTTTACTTATTTGTGCTTGAGACAAAGCACGGGTTATATGGACTTCTGGTGTTTCAAGTGAGCAAGGGCAAATACTTGTTTGGTACTCAGCGTGCACTGATGTGAATCACCAGCAGAGTGAAGAATTCTCTTTCTTCTCTGGATTCGAGTTTTCATTCATTTTACAACTCTCTTTGCTTAACTGAGTATGCGTGGTAGATTGCGCCGATCCGAGCAGATAGTCAATTCATCTCTGTGTATGAGACTTGCACCCAGGCTAGTAGACTTAGGCTTCTGACTAACCATATTTGCTTTGGGTTACAAAAGTCCACAAAACACAAAGATCACAGAGACGACATGTTAGCACAAGGGTAACATGCTATACAACTCTGTGTGTGTGTGTGTATATATATATATATACACATATACACACACACACACACACACACACACACGTCCTTCTAAAAAAATTAGCATATTGTGATAAAGTTCATGATTCTCTGTAATGTACTGATAAAAATTAAACTTTCATATATTTTAGATTCATGACACACAACTGAAATATTTCAGGTCTTTTATTATTTGAATACTGATGATTTTAGCATACAGCTCATGAAAACCCAAAATCCCCATCTCAAAAAATTAGCATATTTCATCTGACCAATAAAAAAGTGTTTTTAATACAAAAAAAAGTCAACCTTCAAATAATTATGTTCAGTTATGCACTCAATACTTGGTCGGGAATCCTTTTACAGAAATGACTGCTTCAATGTGGCGTGGCATGGAGGCAATCAGCCTGTGGCACTGCTGAGGTGTTACGGAGGCCCAGGATGCTTCGATAGCGGCCTTAAACTCATCCACAGTGTTGGGTCTGGTGTCTCTCAACTTTCTCTTCACAATATCCCACAGATTCTCTATGGGCTTCAGATCAGGAGAGTTGGCAGGCCAACTGAGCACAGTAATACCATGGGCAGTAAACCATTTACCAGTGGTTTTGGCACTGTGAGCAGGTGTCAGGTTGTGCTGAAAAATGAAATCTTCATCTCCATAAAGCTTTTCAGCAGATGGAAGTATGAAGTGCTTCAAAATCTCCTGATAGCTAGCTGCATTGACCCTGCCCTTGATAAAACACAGTGGACCAACACCAGCAGCTGACATGGCACCCCAGACCATCACTGAGGTGGCTTGATACAGCACTCTGGGAACAGCCTATTCGCTCAGATATTTCGTTCTGTGTCTTACCCTCTTGCTTGAGGGTGTCAATGATGGCCTTCTGGACAGCAGTCAGGTCGGCAGTCTTACCCATGATTGCGGTTTTGAGTAATGAACCAGGCTGGGAGTTTTTAAAAGCCTCAGGAATCTTTTGCAGGTGTTTAGAGTTAATTGGTTGATTCAGATGATTAGGTTAATAGCTTGTTTAGAGTACCTTTTCATGATATGCTAATTTTTTGAGATAGGAATTTTGGGTTTTCATGAGCTGTATGCCAAAATCATCAGTATTAAAACAATAAAAGACCTGAAATATTTCAGTTGGTGTGCAATGAATCTAAAATATATGAAAGTTTAATTTTTATCAGTACATTACAGAAAATAATTAACTTTATCACAATATGCTAATTTTTTGAGAAGGACTAGTATATATATATATATATATATATATATATATATACACACACACACACACATAGATGCAGACACACTTGTATATAAAATTATGTATGTATAATTGAACTGGGAAGAAGGAGGGGCAAGTTCAGTCTGTCGTTTGTAAACAATGGACGTAGCGTCATTACGTCAGCGTACTACGTAGGTACAGTATGCCCTTGACTATTCGCGGTTTTGCACCCACGGTTTGAGTATTCGCTGACTGCCGAGCAACCAGCACGTGATTCAAATTCAGCCAATGGCTGTCTTCCTTTCTTCTTATTGGTTGAGCTGATATCCCTACCATTTTTCCCTCATTCGCACACAAGTTGTCAATGAACCTCTTTTTTGTAAGATCGGAATATCTTCGGGCGTGTATAACTAAGCAGAGCTAATATGTGATTAGC
The DNA here is from genome assembly GCA_024760905.1 of Plotosus lineatus. Taxonomy (NCBI): domain Eukaryota; kingdom Metazoa; phylum Chordata; class Actinopteri; order Siluriformes; family Plotosidae; genus Plotosus; species Plotosus lineatus. The sequence continues at coordinate 48,179,930 of CM045728.1, forward strand.
TGAGCAAATATGCTATTAGCAGAGCTAATATGCTATGGTAGGCAGTTCAATGCAAGCCGCACCCCAGCTAACAATAAGCCCAGGCGGGAAGAAGCCGAATGACGACTCCGGCGCTTGGGATTGCAGGGGATGAAGGCCGTGTAGCCGGCTGGTGCAAATGCCTTATCGGGTGTACTCTCCTTGAGTCATGTTACACAGAAACACAGTCCTGTAGATCCCCCTACGCTGCAATCTGAGCATGAAGCTTGTCCATCTTGTTTCGCAGGGACTGAACATTTTCAAGCACTATGGCCGGAAGTGCGAACCAAGCCTCTGAGAACTCTGCCTGGGCAGTTAGCATTGAGCTCCCATAGCATATTAGCTCACGATATAAGTTGTTGCGTGCTTAGTTGCCCGAAGCTGATCATCGCTGTAGTAGGTGGGGTTGACCAATCATAGACGAGCATAGTGCAAATCATGAACAAACAAATAAAACAAATTAAAACAAACTAAGAAACAATTTGACTCTGAGAACTCCGCGACGTTGCCCTCTAGGCAATGCCATCTTGGAGACGTCACTCCAAGACGGCACTCCAACTTCAATGTAAAAGGACACGAAGCGTAATAAAGTTTATCCTTTTGGTATCATTTGTTAAACATGCTACAGAACATAAAATCTCACGCACAAACATTCTAGGAATTAACTTAGGTACTGTACTGGAATAATAATTGAAAGACTTTAAAACGAGTGCTTTACAACACTATATGCTGTATAATGTTTATATTTTATCATTAATAAAAATAAGAGTAAGAATTGAAAAGGTTTTTTGAATCATTACTATATTTTACTACATTAATACTGTATTAATGAGTAAGACTGTCTATAGAATGTGTTTAAGAAGCATATTTTAACACATGTAATAGATACATAGTATAGTATTTTACTTCCGGCTGCTCATTCGCGCATGTGACGTGATACATGGGGTTTTACTTCCGGGTACAGAACTCGCGGATTATCTCGATTCGTGGGAGGGCTCAGAACCAAAACCCCGCGAATGTCGAGGGCCGACTGTATGTCGAAACTCAAAATGTGACTTTTTTTTTTATTTTGAACAAAAAAAAAAAAAAAAAAAAAAAAAAAAAAAAAAAAAAAAAACATAAAACGGATGAACGCCAGTCTGTATATTATATTTTATTATTATTCCCTCGTGCATAGAGTCAGATCAAGAGAGACGAAGATCCGGGTCATGACCTAAACTTCTCTCAGCCATGCGCCCTTAATAAGACAGTGCATTCACAGTAACAAACATGGTGGTGCCCAGTCGCAGCGTGAGTATTGCGTTGATTACAGAATGGAGGTCGTTACTCTTAAGGAGCTGTATCAGTGTAACCTTAAATTCAAGAAGGTTAATCCGAGGGCTCAGGAGGACACCTGCTTTATCCTGGTGATGAACGTGAGACTCTGATTAAGCCAGCTGAGCATCCTGAGGGTAGAGACTAAGATTAGGTGGAAAAACCACTCACGTATTACTCAGTGAGTAAAAAAACCTGACTACGATAGCAGTAATGTTGGTATTTGGACATAAAGCCCAGATCCCTCTAACTTATGACCTGTTAACACCAATATCTAGTGGTTGGAGCTCTTTGGTTAATCCACTGGAATGATGGTAAGCTCTGAATTTGTTTGCTTCACTTGGGTTTCGACGGTGTCAGTGAGATGGAGTTGCGCGGCTTCATCCACACACAAGGCGCACTGTCAAAATTTTTTTCAAGATTAAGGGCTTTTTAAGTGCGCCTTATGGTCCAAACAATACGTTTATTTTTTATATATATAAAAACGTGCCCTGCTGCCTCTCAGTTCACTGCGTGTTACTCTTGTGTTAAGACGTCGTCTCTGTGATCTTTGTGTTTACACTGTTTTGTGAACTTTTGTAACCCTAAGCAAATATGGTTGGTCAGAAGTGTAAGCCTCCCAACATGGGTGCAAGTTTTCTGGCATATGCCGGAATTTCCGGTTTTCACAAGACTGAATTAACTATCTGCTCGAATTGACGCAATCTACCATGCATACTCAGTTAAACAAAGAGAATTGTAAAATGAATGAAAACCCGAATCCAGAGAAGAAAGAGAACTCTCCGCTCTGCTGGTGATTCACATCAGTGCAGGCTGAGTATTAAACAAGTATTCAACGGCGCCGTTGCTCGCTTGAAAGACCGGAAGTCCGTATAAACCGTGCTTTGTCTCAAGCACAAGCAAGTGAACTACACCTCACATTATGTAAGCGTTGATTGGCTGTTTTAAAGCTTCATGCAAAGTGACTTGGCTCAGCTTCATGTAAAGTGACCATCCGTCGACCATCAGAACCATTTACAAGCAGAAAGATCGCATCATAGAGAATGTTAAAGGTTATATTTGATATTGTATTTGATGAGTGAATTTGA
>CM045728.1:48187349-48274849 GCA_024760905.1 Plotosus lineatus
AAAAAGGTTCTACAATAAAATGTTAAGTTCACTATCACAGATAAAAAAAAAAAAAAAACGATTTTAGTGTGGGCATGTCAAGTATCAAAGCTTCTAGTTTCTAAGATCATATAAATGATGTCCTAGTGGTTTTGACAAGAAAATATTGCACTACAAATCAAAACATGCTTTTCACAATCTTCACTGAACCACAGCCAATTAAAATTCAAAGCTTTGTTATCCTTGACTCCCAAAACAAAATGAGTAAAATCCACGTCAGTTGAGTAGTGAAACAGCTCGGAGAGTGATTTGTGATAATGTCCTCAAGTAAGCGACAATTTGTATGGTGGAACAGGTAACATAAATCCTTATATATATTAAAGCTGACAATGAGAGCAGTGTTACTGAGAGTGAAACACAATGATCTCTCCAACAGAGAGGAATTTGATTAAAATCAGGAATTACAAGGAAGCACTTGTGAGCCAGAAGAATCAACAGAGAAGTGACAGTTTCATTTTTCTGATCTAGCGAGAGATCAACATAATGTTTATCATCTTCTATATTTTGTACTGTTTTCCAGAATAGTATCCCTAAAAATCTCTCATGTTATAAGTAACTAAAAAAAACAAACAAACAAAAAAAAAAACAATATAATAAACAATTGTGGGACTTGAAAATTCAAGTTGTGTGTGAGACTGACCTTACTGCAGGCTAGATGTAGTGCAGTGTTTTTATTGGTGTCCTGTAAAGTCATATCTGCTTTTGCACTGCTCACCAACAGCTCTAATAAAATCAGAGAGAGAGAGAGAGAGAGAGAGAGAGAGAGAGAGAGAGAGAGAGAGAGAGACAGAGAGAGAGAGAGACTGAAAACTAAACCACATAGTGAGCTTTGCTTTTTGAATGATTTCTATGTTTCTTACTACAGTAGCAATTATAGTACTGTATCTTAGTTAATACAGGGATCCTCGCTACTTCGTGCTTCAATTCATGCAGCTTCAGTGCATCGTGTTTTTTTATCCTCCTAAAATTATTCATTGAATTTAAAAAAATGAGGAAATTAAGCAGGAATAGGGGGAAAAGTCTATGTAACATAAAGGTTTATGCTGTTTTCCATTTATTTTCAGCTTTCATGTAAGTAGTTTGGTTGATACCACAAATTGAATAACACAAATACCAGTGAAACTCTTTTATTGTTATGTTATTATTCATATTGGAGCATTATCCTACTTCGCAGAATTCGATGGCCGCGTAGGGATGTCGGTCCCAATTAACCCCGGAAAGTGAGGGATCCCTGTACATAGTGAATAAAGTCAAAATGCTCTAGCATTTTCTATTGGATAGCAATATCCAAGTTTATTAAACCAATTTCTGGACTGGAACGATCTTATTCTACTATTACCAGTCAAGTAGAACAATCTGCCCATGCAGTAAGAGTAATAAAAGTAAGTTTAATAAAATTATTTCCTCCTTTAATTCAGCTTTCATTTCTTATATATCAACTAATGCTTTTTACGATGCACAAATAATGCATCATATAAAATTCAAATGTAAAACATACATTAACTTTGCATATTTTATTTTTTTTAATTTACATTTTAAATTAATATTACAGTTTATAGTTTCAAATTCCTATGAAATTTTGATTTCATGTATAAACTGCAGGGAAAAGTGATAGCAATCCTTTTATGTGTAACTCTACTCTCTCCTACTTCAAACAAAACATATTTACACTATGCAAGACAGTGGTGCCAATCAATCATAGTTGGCGGAACTTTGTCAAAAAGAAAAAGTTTTAGAGCAGTTATTAACGAGGTAGTTTATAGATTATCTTGTGATGTTATGAATGCAGAGGAAAAAATTGCTAAGTTTCAACAGGTATCAAAAGAATATTTTCTTTTGATTTCTTGATACTGGTGTAATGGCTTTTACTGTATGCATTCCATGTACATCCAAAACCTGGGGATACGCCACTTTAACTGAACAAGCCACTCTACTTTTTATATTTGAACTGGAGTGATATTTACACCCGACGTATAACCCACAGTACAGTATATGCCAAAGGTTTGGGGATACCAGACTATCACACCCAGTGGGTCAAAATTCAGGATTGTTTTACATGTTTTAATTTTTTTCAAAAACACATGCTCACTGCTTTTGATTGGCAGATGTGAGATGTGTGTTGCCAATGCTCAATGTCAACGATTAATCCTAGTGAGTGGATCCATATCAAAGAAAACACTGGGCTCGTGGACAAGTTCTGGTTTGGAGGTGCCTTACCCACGGCGTTTGTCTGTCCATTTTCAGCAGCCATCATGAGCGGGGTTTTGCCACTAGAATCAACACAATTCACCTGAGCGTTGTGAGCTAGCAGAAGTTGCAGACACTCCACATGATCAGTGAATGCTGCAGCATGGAGTGGAGACCTGCAGTAAATCAAAACAAAACCAATTCCCACTGCATGGATTATATGCATAATACACATGTCCCTGCTGCTCAGTCATCATAATAAGTTTAGAATTAACACCAACACTTTCTGATGTAACAGTAGTTTAGACTTCGACAAGGTTTTGATCAAGTCTTGATTGAGGTATTAGGTACAAAAAAAAAGATTTAGAGTTCAAGGTACCACCATCAGGCACAAATGGATTATGGTGATAAATGCACTGATGAACCTAAAAACTTTGCCAATTTAATTATAACTTGGCATAGGCGTAATTAAATTTCCCCTCTCGTGGGCATCTGATAAACATTCTTTGCGCTGAATAAGATTCCAAAATCATGCACTGTATGGCTTATTACTTGGGCTTGAGTACATTCTGGGTGATATTTCTTTAAAAAATTTCAAACTATAAGAACAAATCAAAATTCTTCTCAAATTACCAAGTTAGCACAAATAACCAATAATGTTCATTTAAAAATAAAAAAATTCACAAAATAAATTACAGCAGCACTTTAAATTAATGTTATATAACACTGACAGACACGTTTGCAAAACATTGTCACATGTGACTAAAATCATTTGTTTTGAGTAGCCGTGCATCTGTTACAATCACATAGGGTTTTAAAATAATTTATACATATGTATACGTTAATATTGTTTATAAACATTGTCAATTTACAGACTCAACCTTGGTCATGATTACATTTTTAAAATTTAAATCCATCACTTTGATATATTACAAAACACTCAAAAATAATCCACTGCTTCTAGAATGTTTGTTTAATGTGTAGTGACAATTCAAATACAATCTGCACAATCCGAATAAATTATTCGTGTCAAAAACCATGCATGCACGTAACTTACCTTCTTGCAGTGGCTCATGTAATGAGCCCTGCAGACAAACTTCCCTCGTTTGTAAGCTGATGCTGCGTGGCGAAGTAAGTTGGAAAAGTGTCCACTGAGCATGTCCAGAAGTAATAAATATTCATGAGACTCTGCCTTGGCTTCAGGGTATTTTCCCCAACTAACATGTGAACCAATTTATAAATTAATGTAACGTAACTGGCTCAACAGGCATTTCACCCGTGTTTTATTCAATTTGATGAACTTTTGAGGACAATTCTTTTATTCAGTACAACCAAACCAATGCTACCTTCTTTCCAGTTTACTAAACCAAGTACAGTGGTACCTCACTTAACGACAGTCTCACCAAATGAAAAATGCAGGTTACGAAACACATTTTCCTAAAATTTCTGTCTCTGTATATGAAACAAGTTCACGTTACGAAAGCGCCATCTTAAAAATTAAAACGCGAGATTCAAACAATACACGAGCTGCTCTCCCATCAATGATGTTCAAACATCCCACACCGCTGGCCTCCCATTGGCTAGGAGGGATGACACAGCTACCTCCCATTGCCCATCTCCCAACATCCCGCCCCACTGGCCTCCCATTGGCTAGGAGGGATGACGCAGCTCCCTCTTATTGGCTATCTCCCTACATCCCGCCCCACTGGCCTCCCGTTGGCTAGGAGGGATGACACAGCTCCCTCCCATTGGCTATTATGGAACTGCATCTACCATAATTCTTTTCGTATAAAGGACAGAGTTACTGTAGTTTCATGCTTGATTTCTTGACTCAGGCTTTTAACCTTCCATAAACATTCGTAAGATGAGAAACTCTGCTAAGAAGACATGGTCAACACGCGTGCACACACGCACGCATGCGCGAGTGAGAAGAAGAAGAAACGGGCTCAAGTGATATCACAAAGGAATATGGCCAAGCTCGTCTACCATCGGTACAATATTGAAGCAGAAGGAGGTCATAAAAGTTAAGCTTTTATGATTTTTAAAGGGTTTAGGGGGTAGTATTGGGAGCCTTGGAACGAATCACGCGTTTTACATGTAAAATGTGGTTCAATTTACTAAAAAGGCAGGCTATGAAAAAGCTTTGGAACGGATTAATTCCGTAAAGTGCAATACCACTGTACCGATATTTGCATCATATAGATCAAGATGTCAAATATATGGATCCTGACAGATGTTATGTTCGGAGGCCCATCTCTTATGAACTGATTTTTTGTGTCAAAACAAAACAAAATTAGCAAACCCACACATTAAACATCCTTTTCACACTCCAAAATTATTTTTTGTATTAAAAATAGTAGTACGAATTTCTTAGACTTATTTATGAAGCCTGTAACTGAACTGAAAAAAGCAGCAGTGCTTTTCAATATATTGATATGTACTATTATTTTGACTTATACTTTAAACAGTAATTATGTTGGACATACAATTGCTTGGAAATATTTTTTCCATTTCGATTTGAAATATTACATGTACAAACGGGTCCAAGTGCAAATAGAGTCAGACAGGAAGTGTATACAAGTCATATCTTAATATTTTTTTACTTATACAAACTAAGTGCTGTCTTACCTGTTTTTTGAGTCAGCAGTATTGACAATCACTGGACCCAATGTGTCAATCAACATTTCTGCTGCTCCCTCATTGTCATTTATCCTGCAATTTTAAAGGAGCATTAGATTTGGATTAGAGAGCATTTAGTACTTAAACTTAATCCCAATCCACACTGAGAACTGCCCCACTTACACGGCACAGTGAAGTGGGCTGAAGGCGTTGCCTTCTGCCTTGTGGAACAGCTCTTGTTCCAGCAGCACTTCAACACATGTGTCATGACCTAGAAAGAAAAGGTGACAACGATAAAGAACTGACCCGTGACCAAAACGTATGTCTGCTGAACACAGAACCATGGCATCTAATCTTGGCATCAGTGCACGTGAGAGAGCCGTGTGTAGTTCTGTAGTCACCATTGTAACAAGCCCAGTGCAGAGGTGTGTATCCCTGGTGGTCTGTGATGACAGGAACGGAATCCAGAGACTGAGCTGCATGTAGCAGACCACCCAAAACCCCCACGTGGCCACAGGCTGCAGCCAAATGTACTGGAGAGCGCCCTCTACAGTCGCGCACCATAAAACTGGCGTTGTGTTGCAGCAAGGCCTCCACACACTCTTCATGTCCCGTCACTGCCTGGAAGAGCCAACACCACACTCGCATAAACATAAAATTCTAAACTTCTATAAAACTAAGAATATAAACCTGAATTGCATACTAAGCAATAAGAACTGAACATAAATGTTCTTAGGTGAGTAATTTCACTTCGTTTCACTCTGAGGTTAACTCCACCCACTTCTTGAAAAATTGATGAAAGGAAGAAGGAGGTGGCATGGATGTGTGAAAGCAGCAATTCCTCAGTGATTCTCAATCTGTATATATGTACATATTAAAAAATTCAAGTGGTTTCACCTACTTTTATTTATTGTGCCTTTTTTCCTTCTAAATTTAATAAAAAATGCATGATGTACACAAGTCCTAAAACAGTTTGACAGCACCAGTGTTGCACACTTTAGGGTTATTTTAAACAGTAGATGGCGTTTTGAGCCATTCTCTACCCATAATACTCAGATTTTCTTTTCTTTTTTTTTTTTTAAAGTATGCATTTCATTACATTATAAACCAAATAAACTATAACTGTCTTATTTTGGTTTTCTTTTCATTATATTTTTCACAATACTACCAAAGCCTTGTAAAGGATCTAAATGCCCTTGCGCAGCTTTTAGGCCCTGTAACTGCCGTGCTCGGGAGCTCTTGTGCCTCTATCACAGGGATCACCAACGTGGTGCCCGTGGGCACCAGGTAGCCCGCAAGGACAATATAAGTTGCCCGCGGACCTGTTCACTGCTATTTTTAGGACAGGCCCATTTTTAGGACAGCGCCACTCTCCATTGAGCTGCATATAATTTTTTTGAATATATTTTTAAATCAAGTCAATATCTTCACATAGATGAATATCATTAATTATTAATAATAACATCTAATTAAATCTAATTAAATGTAAATTGAGCAAATTTGTAATTTCAGAGGTGTGTATCGACCTAGTAGCCCTTCGCATTAATTGGTACCCATGAAGTAGCTCTCAGTTTCAAAAAGGTTGGTGACCCCTGCTCTATCAAGATTAATAATAATAATAACAATAATAATAATAATAAATAAAAATAAATAAATAAAATAGGCCATGAAAATCTACTTTTGGTGTGGGTTTTTTTTGTTGTTTGTTTTAGGTGCCTATGTAGTATATATTAAATGCACCTCCGGCTCGATGGATGTTGATTCAATAAATATAAATTCTTTCATTAAAATGACCAATTCAACAAATTACCATTGCAAAAAATTTGAAAACTACATGATATGGTCCCTCACATTTTTAAAGGTAACAAAAGAACTTTATTTTAAACAATAAACACGTTTTGTAATGTGCTGCAATGAAGCATTTGTGTTGTCCCCCCCCCCCAGTTTCCCATGGAATACGAAAACAATTATTCTCCTCCCTCTTCTCCAAGTCACATTTAGCAAATAATTATATTGCTGTATTACACCTCCAGTGAAATATTACAGTGAACAACAGAAGATGATGACTTATTTTCATTTTATTTCATGTAACCCTTGTTTGATAGGTGTGTGTGTGTGCATAAAAAAATATAATTTACCCCTCTGTGTAAAGCGGTGCGACCCCACTTGTCTTTGGCTTCTACATTGGCTCCTTTATTGAGCAAAGAATAGACACAGTCTGTGTGACCACTTAACACTGCCAGCATCAGAGGAGTCCTGGAAAATACAGCAGTAGCTCAATCACAAACAAATCAATCAAGACAATTAAGACTTCTCAATTCTAAAAGGCAAGCTTAGCTTTCCTCTTGTTCATACAGTGATTACTCAGCACATTCTTCCAAATGGCTTGTGTATAATAACAACCTTGTTTACTTTCTTTATAGTCACTGAGGCAATACTGGTGTATATTCAAGACCAGATCTGGTTTGATATAATTGTTGCAAATTTGGCTATCCCTATAAGCCCTTGGTACACACCTGCACCTGCTAGGATCAAACCCATTCATTGTGTACTGCATTATAATAAACAATCTCTGAAGTTTTTCAAAGATGGTTCTATACATTCAGAAAGAAAACATCATTTGAAAAGCAGCTTAAAGCTTCAGTTAAGGTAGTTTAGAGTTTGACAAACAGCATCAGAAGCTGTCCAGACAAAGAAAATCCTGTCACATTGCTTTATCACCCTAGGCTGCTTTCATTACATAAAAGAATGGAAAGGTTTTACAGTAAAATTTAGGAAGAGCTATATAAAAGCACAACTTACTGCCCAATACCATCCTGAATGTCCACTGCACTCTGTATGTCAGCATTTCCGATCAATAAACGCAGACAGTCAGAGTGGCCATTTGTGGCTGCAAAGAAAACACCACAGTAGCCTTGTTTACAAAGATCTTTCTGATTACAGAAGCCAAACAAACTGTTGACTTGTAAGCTAAACTGAGTTAATATGCACTAAAGATGTAATCTGTACCCAATTAAAATGAAAAACTAGATAGTCAGAATGTGCAATTAATGTTAATTCAGCATGTTAGCTGCATCGTAATGGAGTGTGTTTAATATTTTCACCCTTATTTTAGTATCAGTAAATCATTCTCCAGATTAAAAATAATGATTACAATAAAATCTGCAATATTAACTTTCTTCTATACAATTCCAAGCTGCCAAATGCAGTCAGTTTCAGTGCAGTTTACTATGAAATATCTTGACAGATACCCGCGGCATGTATGGGAGTGCGTTTGTGTGTGAAGTCCTTGACAAGGATGGAGGCTCCTTGATTGATGAGAACATCCACACACTCCACATGGCCTTTAAAAGCAGCCAGGTCCAATGGTGTGTGGCCCTGTACTGTCCTCACATCCAGATCCAGCAGAGACTGCACGAGCACTTCCAGGGCCTGGTGATGTCCATGATATGACTAAAAAGAAACAGAATTTTCAAAAATAATCACAAGCACAAATTTCTAGTCTTAGATACTCTGTACATAGAGCTTCTCACCACAAAATGAGTCAGAAGTCGCAAAAGTTCATTACAAGATACATCAAGACGGTGTCAAACATGACCTGCATAAGACTTTCGTTACTCAACAATATATCCTATTATGCTGTAAAACATCCCAGAAGTATGATTAAATATGACCACTATCTGGCTACTGTGAACTGATTTTAATGTACACATCACAAAGTTGAAAAAAAATCTCTGGATTAGCTCACAAACTGAACATGGCTTATTATAGTCCCGCAATGTGGAAGGTATAATTATATATTCAGGGTCTGTCAGCATCTGCCACCGCAGCAGACATATTTTATTACTTCTACCAGTGCCGGGTCTTTTTGGATTTATCTTACATAGATGCTTAATGGTCACTATGGCACATCCTACCGGCCTATTGAAACTGATCCACCTTACCCTATTTTTCAAGGTCACAGAGGTCAATTAATCAAAAAAGCCTGTTATCGCTCTAAGACACAGTTGTCGAACTCAATATTTGACATCTTATTCAATTGACAACTAGTCATGACCAAGCTTTAAAAAACCTTCAATTAATATTTGGCATATATTGAATGTTTGGCAACAAAATACTCAATACAAATACATGTGTCAAGCATCATACATAAGGAAGAGTTCATATACTGAATACAGATGCTCCCCAGCTTATGAACATTCGTTTTACGAACATCCAGACATACAAACAGGGCTGTCCGAGGTCAAAAGTGAAAGTGAAATGAAATTGAAGAACAAGTAGAAATAGAAATGGAATAAAATCTATAGAAAGATATATCAAATATAAGTATGAAATATGATTAAACATTATCCTAAAGTACACTTAATACTAGACTCTGACAGAGGGGCGTGGCTGACACGTGCTTTACACCATGCGGAGGTCAGGGAAGAGAAGCAGAACGATACAGTTCCACTGTGCTGTGCTTGAGAGGAACCAGGAGTTTAAACACGGGATATAATGATATTGATAATGTACAGGTGATTATGCAGAGAGAGAGAGACAGAGAGAGATTGCATACAGTACAAACTCGAATAGGTTACTTATACAAGCTTTAAACATACGTTCTCCTCTAAAGAATGCCCTGTAACGACTTACAAATTCATCTAATGAACAGCCATCCGGAACCTAACTCGTTTGTAAGCTGGGGAGCGTCTGTACTGTGAAAACATTAACTGAATGGGTCTTGGCAACACAATATCATTTTGGCATATTTTTTGGCAACATACAGACGCTCCCTGACTTACATTTTTAATTCGTTCCGGACAGCCGAACGCAAGTTGAAAGTGAACGTAAGTTGTTACAGTGACGTATGACACTCATACTGTACTATTCATCCATAAATACCATTACTGTATCTCATAAAACACCCCTAAATCAATTATAAACATACCGTTGTAAAATACTATCAAACATATCAAATATCAACATTAATTTCAAATAAGTCACTTATTTATACTGAGTCACTTTAAATGAAGCTTAAAACAGCCAATCAACACTTACAATATGTGAGGCGCTCAAAACGAAAGTAGTGTACTTGCGAAAGCAGTGTACTTGCTGTGGGTTATATGGACTTCCGGTCTTTCAAGTGCACAAGGGTGCCGTTGAACTCGTTGAGAACACAGCCTGCACTGATGTGAATCACCAGCAGAGCGGAGTTCTCTTTCTTGGATTCGGGTTTTCATTCATTTTACAACTCTCTTTGCTGAACTCAATATGCATGGTAGATTGCGCCGATCTGAGCAGATAGTTAATTCATCTCTGTGTATGGGACTTGCACCCATGCTAGTAGGCTTACACTTCTGAACAACCATATTTGCTTGGGGTTACAAAAGTCCGCAAAACAGTGTAAACACAAAGATCACAGAGACGACGTCTTAACACAAGTGTGACACGCTATATAACACACATATATAACACACACACGTATATATATATATATACACACATATACAGTGATACCTCTGCTCATGAACATAATTGGTTCCCAGAAAGTGTGTGTAAGGCGAAAAGTTCGTCTTCCGAACATTTATTTCCCATAAGAAACCATTAAAATGAGAATAATTCGTTCCCAGGTCCCCATAAAACATAATTTTCTACTAAATAAGCCTTAAAACTACACAAAAATATACCTTATTTTATGTATAATAAATGTGCTATTGTATTGTAATTAAAGAAATAAACTGTACTGTATAATAAAGTCGTTTTATTTACCTTTGTGATGGTAGTTGATGGCTTGATGGAATGGAGTGGGAGGAGGAGGGAGGGAGGGACTTACTGTTTGGAAGGAGTGTTTGGAAACGCCTACTGTTTGGAAACACCCTTAGCCACACACGCACCCTTAATAGCTTCCTTGTTCTTAAGGATGGGAGCAATGGTAGACTTAGCGTACTGCTACTGGGACGCTGAATCACACAAACGCACACCTCGTTCGTGTTTTTCAATGATCTCCACCTGTGGTGGGGTCTTTTTCGGTCCCATAATAGCAAAAGTACACTCAATATGGTCCAAAATGTCGAGCAAACACAAACCACGTCCGCACTCAAAGAAAGGGGGTGACGAACTGTGACGCCATGAGCGTGCGTCAGCTTCTCGTGGCCGCCACCGTGGCGCTGTTCGACCGCGTGGTTTGACTCGTCCGCCGAAAACTAGTTCGTCAGCAGAGACTATATGCTCGCAAATTTAATGTTCTTGAGGCGAAAAGTTCGTGAGCTTAAGCGTTCGTCAGCGGAGGTTTTACTGTGTGTATATATATATATATATATATATATATATATATATATATATATATATATATATATATATATATATATATATATATACACACACACACGTTTCATCCGTTTTACGTTAAAAAAAAAAAAAAAAAAGGCAAATTTTTTTCAAAGTTTAGACGTACCTACGTAGTGCGCTGACGTAATGACGCTGCATTCATTGTTTACAAACTACAGACTGACTGAGTGTGTGTGTATGTATGTGTGTGTGTGTATATATATATATATATATATATATATATATATATATATATATATATATATATATATATATCAGTTATATAGCGTGTTACCCTTGTGTTAAGACGTCGTCTCTGTGATCTTTGTGTGTGTGTATATATATATATATATATATATATATATATATATATCAGATCATAGTGCAAAAGGAACAGATCTGAGATGTGTGTTCATCTGTCTGTTGTAAAAAGCAGCTTGAGCAGTAAGCACACGGACACCGGAACCACCAATTATATTTAGAAATACTATATTTTTATAATACATGTATGAGGTGGCAAGAGATATTTATTTTGTAAAACGAAAGTGTAGATGCACAGGACTCCCATCGACCGTCTTTATTTAGAAACGGCAGATTCGTGTGACGTGTCAATTTCAAAGGTTTTCTTTGTAAAAATACTAGTCCTTCTAAAAAAATTAGCATATTGTCATGAAGTTCATTATTTTCTGTAATGTACTGATAAAAATTAAACTTTCATATATTTTACATTCATTGCACCCCAACTGAAATATTTCAGGTCTTTTATTGTTTTAATACTGATGATTTTGGCATACAGCTCATGAAAACCAAAAATCCCTATCTCAAAAATCTGACCAATAAAAGTGTTTTTAATACAAAAAAGTCAACCTTCAAATAATTATGTTCAGTTATGCACTCAATACTTGGTCGGGAATCCTTCTGCAGAAATGACTGCTTCAATGCGGCGTGGCATGGAGGCAATCAGCCTGTGGCATTGCTGAGTTGTTACGGAGGCCCAGGATGCTTCGATAGCGGCCTTAAGCTCATCCACAGTGTTGGGTCTGGTGTCTCTCAATATTTCTTTCTGTGTCTTACCCTCTTGCTTGAGGGTGTCAATGATGGCCTTCTGGACAGCAGTCAGGTCGGCAGTCTTACCCATGATTGCGGTTTTGAGTAATGAACCAGGCTGGGAGTTTTTAAAAGCCTCAGGAATCTTTTGCAGGTCTTTAGAGTTAATTGGTTGATTCAGGTGATAGGTTAATAGCTTGTTTAGAGTACCTTTTCATGATATGCTAATTTTTTGAGATAGGAATTTTGGGTTTTCATGAGCTGTATGCCAAAATCATCAGTATTAAAACAATAAAAGACCTGAAATATTTCAGTTGGTGTGCAATGACTCTAAAATATATGAAAGTTTAATTTTTATCAGTACATTACAGAAAATAATGAACTTCATGACAATATGCTAATTTTTTGAGAAGGACTAGTAGGCAGATTCGCATGAGGTGTGCAGCTTGAACTTTACGAAAAAGCACAGCAATACCCAAACTGCTTCCAAGGCTGTTCTCTCTATTCGAGCCACTTTGAATTCGCACCAAATTTTGAGCAGAACCAAAACTTTTTCCAAGACCGCGAATACGAGCCATTTACCTCAAATGCGACCGACTACCTCCAAAAAAAAAACTCAATTGCCCTCAAACTGGAATTTGTTTGTACATTCAGCCATGATTCCTTACATGTGAGCTTAGGCTTTACACAGTACCGCAAGTTGCATGTCCAATACAAATGTGTGAAGGTTGGAGCATCTGCTGATTTTAGCCAATATAACAAAATAAAAATTTTGGTTCTATTTGGCAATCTTTGTCTATGTGACATGATTACAACCCCACAGATGTACTTACAGAGAGATGAAGTGGGCTGACTGGAGCTCGAATATCAGAATCATTAAGGATATCAGTCCCTGAGGTCTCCATTAGCTATCAGAAAATATAATACTGTAAAATTCTAAACGATGTACAAGACAAAACTACCAATAAATCAGAAAGAAAATTGACAAGTCATACTCACCACATCTAAAGGGGTTTCACTCGCAATCTGAGAGAAACACAACAAAATAAGAACATAATATTAGCAGGAGCTGCATCTAAACAGACAAAGCTCATTCAGATATTTAAAAAAGTGTTTTACCAGCTCGAGACACAGCCGGTGTCCATATGCAGATGCGTAATGCACTGCATTATAACCCTGATTGTCCCGGATTCCTGGGTTAGCATCGTTCCTCAGTAAATACTCCAGGCACCTACCAGAAATAAACTTATTTTATATTTATTTGTTTTGTTTTTGTGTGTGTGTGTATGTAGGTATATACACATGCATTGTGGATGGCAGGGTAAAATGTTCACACAGACAAATATTTCTGGAAGTGTTCCTGAGGTCATGCAGTGAAAAGTGATCCTAATTTAGTCAAGCCTAAGGATAGAAAAAGGTCACAGGCATTTAATATTGAATATTTGTGGACACGTCTCTTTGCCCAGAAGCAAAACCTAATCAAGTTACTGACCTGCTGCTAATTAACCACATTTGTTCCAAAATATTCCTCCAGCTGTTTATTTTTAGTACTACTGTACTTACTTTCACAGTGTTTTGTTGCCCCTAGTGGTGCGTGGTATGATTTAAAAACAAAAACACGAGAAAAAAAAAATCACTTTATATCATAAAATATGTAAGGTGCTCTACCGAATGTAGGCGCTTGTTGCAAGTGACGAATGTTGCTTGTGAGGCAAATCAAGTGAGCAAGTGAAGGTTGAGTACTAAACAAGTACATTCGGTAGAGCGCCTCACATATATAGTGGAACCTCAACTTACAAAAGCCCGAACAAACGAAAAAATCCAGGTTATGAAAACCATTTTCCGAAGATTTTTGTCTCTGGATATGAAACAAGTTAACGTTACGAAAGCACTATCTCAAAAATTCAAACAATGTACGAGTTGCTCTCCCATTGACAACATTTCCCAACATCCCACCCTGCTGGCCTCCCATTGGCTATCTCCCAACATTCCGCCCCGCTGGCCTCCCATTGACTAGGACGGATAACACAGCACCCTTCCATTGGCTATCTCCCAACATCCCGCCCCGCTGACCTCCCATTGGCTAGGAGGGATGATGCAGCTTCCTCCCATTGGCTATTATGGCACACCCATAATACTTTTCATGTAAAGGACATAGTTACTGTTGTTTCATGAGTTTTTCAAGTGTGCTCATTGCAACTTCATCTTTTGGCTCAAGCTTTTAACCTTGCATAAACATTTGCAAGATTATAACTCTGCTCAGAAGACATGGTCACACACGCGCGCACAGTACGAGTGAAAACAAGAAGCAGGCTCATGGCATGCGGTTGAGTGATATCGCAAAGGAATATGGCCAAACCCGTCTACCATGAGTACGATATTGAAGCAGAAGGAGGCCTTAAAAAGTATACTTTTATAATTTTTAAAGGGTTTAGGGGGTAGTATTGGGGGCCTTGGAAAATGCAGTTCAACTTAAAATATATATATATATATTTTTTGTAAGATAGTGAAAAAATTAAATAAAATGCAGTATGACCTGGTCTCAGCATTACACCCTGCCAGAAAATATCATCTTCCTATTAAACAAATATTTTGGAAATTCATTCCGGATGCATTGGAATGCAGCCATGAGGTGGGGGGGGGCACTAACCAGTGTCTCTCCCCCTCATGCCCGGAGAAATGCAGAGGGTTGTGTCAGGAAGGGCATCCAACGTAAAACCAATGCCAAACATTTATGATGCAAATCAGAAGTACTACCCCCATACCGGATCGGTCGAGGCCCGGGTTAACAACGACCGCCATCAGTGCTGTCAATCAACAGGGTGCTGATGGAAATTGGACTACTGTTGGTCGAAGACGTCGAAGAATGAGAGGTGGGAGGCGTGTCCGTAGGCAGAGAGAGAAAAGGAAAGGCATGAGTCTAGGACTGAGAGTGGGGACTTTGAATGTTGGAGCTATGCAAACAAAAGGTAGAGAGCTCGCTGACATGATGCAGAGGAGGAAGGTGGACATACTGTGTGTTCAGGAGACCAGGTGGAAAGGTAGCAAAGCTAAAAGCTTAGGAGCAGGGTTTAAGCTATTTTATCACGGTGTGGATGGGAAGAGAAATGGAGTAGGAGTCATCTTGAAGGAGGAGTTTGTCAGGAATGTTCTAGATGTGAAAAGAGTGTCAGACAGAGTGATGAGTCTCAAGTTAGACATTGAAGGTGTAATGCTCAATGTTGTTAGTGCTTATGCCCCACAGGCAGGATGTGAGCTAGAAGAGAAGGAAAGATTCTGGAGTGACTTAGATGAAGTGATGCAGAGTACCGCCAGAGGTGAAAGAGTGGTCATTGGTGCAGACTTCAATGGACATGTTGGTGCAGGCAACAGAGGGGACGAGGAAGTGATGGGCAGGTTTGGTATCCAGGACAGAAACGCAGAAGGACAGATGTTGATAGATTTTGCAAAAAGGATGGAAATGGCTGTGGTGAATACTTTCTTCCAGAAGAAACAAGAGCATAGGGTAACTTATAAAAGCGGAGGTAGGAGCACACAGGTAGACTACATCTTGTGTAGGCGATGTAATTTGAAGGAAGTCAGTGACTGCAAAGTCATAGTGGGTGAGAGTGTTGCCAAACAGCATAGGATGGTGGTGTGCAGGATGACTCTGATGGTGAGAAAGGTGAAAAAGGCAAAGGCAGAGCAGAAGACAAAGTGGTGGAAGCTGAAAAAGGAAGAGTGTCGTGTTGTCTTCAAGGAGGAGTTGAAACAGGCTTTGGGTGGCCAGGAAGTGCTTCCAAATGACTGGACAACCACAGCCAATGTGATCAGGGAGACCGGTAGGAGAGTACTTGGTGTGTCCTCTGGAAGGAAAGTAGATAAGGAAACTTGGTGGTGGAATGAGGAAGTGCAGGAGTGTGTACAAAAGAAGAGGTTAGCCAAGAAGAAGTGGGCCATTGAGAGGAGTGAAGAGAGTAAACAGGAGTACAGGGATACACAGCGTAAGGCGAAAGTAGCAGTGGCTAAGGCCAAACAGAGGGCGTATGATGACTTGTATGATAGATTGGATAGTAAAGAGAGAGAAAATGATCTATACTGGTTGGCACAGCAGAGAAATAGAGATGGGAAGGATGTGCAGCAAGTTAGAGCGATTAAGCACAGAGTGGGAAATGTGTTGACTGATGACAGAAGTGTGCTGGGAAGATGGAAGGAGTACTTTGAAGAGCTGATGAATGAGGAAAATGAGAGAGAAAAAAAAGAGTAGAAGAGGTGACTATTGAGGAGCAGGATGTAGCAAAGATCAGTAAGGGTGAAGTGAGAAGGGCATTGAAGAGGATGAAGAATGGAAAGGCAGTTGGTCCTGATGACATACCTGTGGAGGTATGGAAGTGTCTAGGAGAGGTAGCAGTAGATTTTCTGACAAGAACATTCAACAAGGTACTAGAGAGTGAGCAGATGCCGGAGGAGTGGAGGAGAAGTGTGCTGGTGCCCATTTTTAAGAACAAGGGAGACGTGCAGAGTTGCAGCAACTACAGAGGGATAAAGTTGATGAGCCATACGATGAAGTTATGGGAAAGAATAGTGGAAGCTAGACTAAGGGCAGAGGTCAGCATTTGTGAACAACAGTTTGGTTTCATGCCAAGAAAGAGCACCACAGATGCAATGTTTGCTTTGAGGATGTTAATAGAGAAGAACAGAGAAGGTCAGAGGGAGCTGCATTGTGCCTTTGTGGCTCTGGAGAAAGCATATGACTGTGGTATTGCATGAGGAAGTCTGGAGTGGCAGAGAAGTATGTTAGAGTGGTGCAGGACATGTATGAGAGATGTAAGACAGTGGTGAGGTGTGCTGTCGGTGTGACCGACGAATTCAAGGTGGAGGTGGGACTGCATCAAGGGTCGGCTCTGAGCTCCTTCTTGTTTGCTATGGTGATGGACAGGCTGACAGACGAGGTGAGACAAGAATCTCCATGGACTATGATGTTTGCAGATGACATTGTGATCTGTAGTGTGAGCAGAGAACAAGTGCAAGAAAATCTAGAGAGGTGGAGGTATGCCCTGGAAAGGAGAGGAATGAAGGTTAGCCTCAGAAAATCAGAATACATGTGTGTAAATGAGAAGGACCCAGGAGGAACGGTTGTGTTACAGGGAGCAGAGATAACGAAGGTGGAGGATTTTAAGTACTTCGGCTCAACAATCCAGAGCAATGGAGTGTGGAAAAGAGGTGAAGAAGTGTGTGCAGGCAGGCTGGAATGGTTGGAGAAAAGTGTCCGGTGTGATGTGTGATAGGAGACTGTCAGCAAGAATGAAGGGAAAAGTGTACAAGACGGTGGTGAGGCCAGTGATGTTGTATGGATTAGAAACAGTGGCGCTGAGGAAAAGGCAGGAGGCAGAGCTGGAGGTAGCGGAGATGAAAATGTTGAGATTCTCTCTGGGAGTAACGAGGATGGATAGGATCAGAAATGAGTATATCAGAGGGACAGCCCACGTAAGATGTTTTGGAGACAAAGTCAGAGAGGCTAGATTGAGATGGTTTGGACATGTACAGAGGAGGGATAGTGAGTATATTGGCAGTAGGATGCTGAGGTTTGAACTAGCAGGCAGAAGGCCTCGAGGAAGACCAAAGAAGAGATTTATGGATGTGGTGAAGGAAGACATGAAGGTCGTTGGAGTCAGAAAAGAAGATGCGGAGGACAGGGTGAGGTGGAGGCGGATGATTTGCTGTGGCGACCCCTGAAGGGAGCAGCCGAAAGTAAAAGAAGAAGAAGAAGAAGATTTCGGATGCATTGGATTTATCCAGGTGATGAAAAAGGCTCTGGAACGGATTAATTTCTTAAGGTGAGGTACCACTGTATCTGTCCTCCACACCACATTAATTCAATCAATGGCTTTAATATGCTGTGTACTTATCCTTTTGTGTACTTCTATTACTATACATATGAAGAGACTAGAACAGTTTGGCTTTAATCAGTCAGTGCTATTTTTATATGTGAGCCACTCCACCAAAAATAGGCTCTTGGGTCCAAAAATGAGATTTTTACACGGTCAGATAGAGGAGGCCCAAAGCTGGAAAATGCAGTAAAAAGTTTATCAATACCTTGAAAACTGACCGAGCTATGCCATTTCTTGTGTCAGCATTCAACTAAAAATTTCAAAAGACATTTTAGAGAAAAATAAGCACAAAGATTGCACTTCTTCCAACATCATTAGTCCTTCGCAACCAAACATTTTTATGCTCTTCAGCCATATAAACTTTTAGAAAACATGTCTCGGAAGAGTTTTAGGAAAAGACGATAAGAGAAATCCTCATTTTAATCTGACAGGCCCTTTTTAAACCCATCAGTCACCGTGGTAAGCCCCAAAAATTAACAAAAAAAGACTATATATATTTTTTTTCATTTAATTTTATTCCAATAAGATCAGTATGCATCTTTCTGACCATTATATAAAGGTTCAAATGCCTTCAAATGATACTGATTGGAAAAAAAACAAAAAACAAACAAAAAAAAAACAGTCAGGTTCAAACAATCACACTGAAATTAAGAAAATTATTATATTATATATATATATATATATATATATATAAATAAAATAACCATATAACAAAACTCTCTGATCTCTTTATACAAGTAAGCTTCATCAACTCCGCCCTCAGAATTATCATCATCTATAGCCTGCTCAGCAGATAAAATCACATCTTCACAAACACCACTCATCACACTTTTATTAACAGATGCCTCTTCATCAACATCAAAATCTTCATCAACACAGCTGGCATCATCATCAGTTTGTTTATATGTAAAAGGAATGAAACATTTAAGTATTTTTCAGGTCTTGACCAATTTTCGTAGAAAACTAAATAACCCACGATCCAGCATGTCCAGTCTAGACAAGTTACACACAAATCAAATGAACAAAAAAAATTCTATAATCGAATTTTGCATACAGAGAAAAATACAAATACTCATACAATACTCATTAAGTTTCTAAAGTACATAATACTGAGCATATGGGATTTTCTTTGACTGAATTGCAATGGAATCATGTCTTTTTCTTAATATTCCAGCAGACCTCAGGTATCTCACTCACACACACACACATACTGTAAGCAGTGGGTGACTGCTCATTTGTGCATCTATCTCACCATTTGCACTCATTTGCCCCACTCCCTTCATATACAGTCATCCCTTGAATATCGCGGATAATGTAGACCAGACCTGGCCACGATATTCGAAAAACCGCGAAGTAGGAACGCCCCTCTCATTTCTACCATATTGTCTCATTTTTATATGTTTTCACGTCTATACAATATCAAAAAGTGTATATTAAACGTTACACGGTTATATGCATATGTAATTACTGTAATGTATTAATATTTAAATAGAATTTATATATATAAATACTTTAAGTACTGTGCTCACCTCTGACAATAGCTCTTCTCCGCTTGATCTTAATCTTAGTCTTTTTTGATGTTATGCATGGTAGATTAATTTATGCTGTAATGGCGTGCTACATGGGCATACGTATTGCCCGCCGTCAGCATATCTAGCAACTTCACTTTTTGGGTCACTGTCATCATATTTTGCTTTTTCTTAGGCTTATTGGATGCCTTAGATCAGGGGTGCTCAATCCTGCTCCTGGAGATCTACCTTCCAGATGACTTTATCTCCAACCCTCATGTGGCCCATGTGACATGTAAGATCCAGTCAGGTCTTGATTAGATGATTGGATGGTTAGGTGGGCATGATTAGGGTTGGAGCGAATGCCTTCTGGAAGGTAGATCTCCAGGAACAGGAGTGAGCACCCCTGCCTTAGATGGTGCAGAACGTTCACAAACACTATAAGATCACAAAATCACAAAAAATCCCGCGGGAATGTGCGAGGCTACAGCATCACGCGTCTAAGCCAATCAGCTTGCAAGATTGAGTCGAGTAGGCGGTCCCTGCCTGAACTGGGGAGGAGGGGCACTTCAGTCTGTCGTTTGTAAACAATGGACGCAGCTTGCCTTGGGTCCCTGCCTTCCGCTTGCGTACATGCGAGTTTCAGCACGAATTTTGAATTTTTTTTACATTTTATTAAAATGCCGAGATGCACCAAGACCGCAAAGTTCAAATCGCAAAGTGGCAAGGGATGACTGTACTGTATTTTCTTCTATTCAAATTGCACTAGTTCATCTGGATGCTGCTCATTTAACCGTTTAATCACAACTATTCTTCTGATGTATGGATTATCGTGTGTCTTGTACCGAACTCGGTGAATAATTGCAAAGAAACCCGGTAAGTTTGCTACTGTTTTTATCTAGTTTTATGAGGGTACTCGTCAGAAAAATGTAAATAAAAGACATTTTTAGTGAGTTTCAGTCGATTTCACTTGAGCAAGTGATAGTTGAATACTTGTTTTAATAGTTTATGCGAAAATACGAATTTCGATAAAAAAAATGACCATTTTTATTTTTTTGGCCATTTTCTAGAAAGTAGTCTGTGCGACAAGCACCTACATTTGGTGGAGCACCTCACATAAAAAAAACATGTCAGCAAAATTTATATCTTCCAATAAACAAAAACAAAAAACCCACAAGCTTCAATTTTCAGAAACATTTGGTCTTGTTTCATTTCAGAAGCTGTCAGAAAAAAACTAGCATGCAAATTTCTAGTACTCTAGCTTCAAGTTTAACAACAACAACAACAAAAAATGGAAGTTTTCTGAAATATTAAAAGGCTTGTGAAAGGCTATGTTGCAGTTTGACCACAGGTCTGTAGTTATTGCTAAATAAAGTACACTGTGAAGCTCTTTTTAAATTCTGACCTGGTATGGTCCATATAAACAAGGTGAGTCAAGATTGATCAATCTGTGTGCTCTGTACAGAAACTGACCAATCAACTGCCTGAAGACTCAGATCAGTTGATTTAAATGAGCCAAGTCAGGTGTGCTGCTGCTTGGGTAAAACAAAAACCTGCAGCCACTTGACCCTGTGTGGCACAAGTTTGACACCCCTGGTATACACTGTCATATTGCCCAACCCTAATTTCTCCATCCCAACTTTTGTGTTGATGTCTTCAAATTCAAAATGAACTAATACTTTTCTTCAGGAAATAGTCAAGTCTCTCAGTTAACCTTTGATACATTTTCTTTGTTGAGTTGTGAATAAAATATTGGTTTGATATTTGCAAATCCTTACATTCTGTTTTTATTTACAGTGGCCCCCATCCACACCAGTAGCTGAGAAAGCCGGTATATTCTCAATCCACATAAACAATAAATTCTCCATGCACATAAACAAATCCACCCCTTCCTTGTGACTCACTTTCCATCAGCGTCAGAAGCAGCAGCGTAGTGCAGGGGAGTGCAGCCCCTCTTGTCCAGGTCATTGACGCTGGCTCCAGAACCCACCATAGCAAATAGGCACTGATAGTTACAGTTTGCAGCTGCATAGTGCAGTGGCGTCCTGGGAAGAACATTGGATATTGAAAGTTAACTACAATATAAAGAGAGAAAAGTGAATTTCTTTCAACCATTTTTAATCACTTGAAGATTATAGCCAGCACTTCTTGACAAGAGAGTAAAGATACTAACGAAAGCACAAACAAAGCATGTAAAGAGGTTTCACAGAAAATGAGGAAAATAATATACACTGGGAACTACAATCCCAGTAGTAGAATAAAGGAGTATTAACTTACCTCCCAAAACTGTCTTTCTTGTTAAAATCTGCTCCTGTATTTAGGAGAAGATTGAGACAGTCCAGATTCCTGCATGGGTAAATCAAAGGCTTGAATTAAAAAGGAAAACTCAACAGAATTGTTTATTTAATTCCCAGGTCAGCCAAAATTCACAAACAAACAAACAAAGACGAAAAATCCCTGACCCCCCAGCTGCTGCAGCATGTAAACAGGTCCTTCCAAAATCATCAGGGGTGTCTATATCGAAGCCTGTAAAAGATAGAGGAGTTAGTGAACTGAAGAAGAAACCTGCTCAAGAGAATAATGTATACGTGTAATGTAACTTAAGTTCTTCATAATGCTCAGATATACAGGGATCCCTCACTTTCCGTGGTTAATTGGGACCGAGATCCACCGCGACCACCAAATTCTGCGAAGTAGGATCACCCCCGACTGACATATTCTTACATATGTGTGTGTGTATAATATCAATAAATACATATTCAATGCTATAAATGCTTATAATTAAAATTTAACATTAAAAAATAATGCATACAATGTAAATAAAACAAATACACACATACAATATGCAGATTGGTGCAGCAATACGCAATGGTGCAGCTGAGTGCGAAGCAGTCGGGATGAAGATCAGTACCTCCAAGTCCGAGGCCATGGTTCTCAGTCGGACAATGGTGGAATGCACCTTCTGGGTCGGAAATGAGGTCCTGCCCCAAGTGGAGGAGTTTAAGTATCTTGGGGTCTTGTTTACGAGTGAGGGAAAGATGGAGCGAAAGATCGACAGACGGATCGCTGCAGCCTCTGCTGTTAAGCGGTGCCTGTACCGGTCCGTCGTGGTGAAGAAGGAGCTGAGCCGCAAGGCAAAGCTCTCAATTTACCAGTCGATCTACGTTCCAACCCTCACCTATGGTCACAAGCTTTAGGTAATGACTGAAAAAACAAGATCACGGATACAAGCGGCTGAAATGAGCTTCCTTCGCCGGGTGGCGGGGTTCTCCCTTAGAGATAAGGTGAGAAGCTCCGCCATCCAGGGAGAGCTCTGAGTAGATCCGCTGCTCCTCCGCATTGAGAGGGGCCAGTTGAGGTGGCTCGGGCATCTGGTCAGAATGCCACCCGGACGCCTCCCTGGTGTGGTGTTTCGGGCATGTCCAACCGGGAAGAGACCCCGGGGTCGACCTAGAACACGCTGGAGGGACTATGTCTCTCGGTTTGTCTGGGACCGCCTCGGTGTCCCCCCGGGAGAGTTGGAGGAAGTGGCTCAGGAGAGGGATGTCTGGACCTCTTTGCTTAGGTTGCTGCCCCCGCGACCCGACCCTGGACTAAGCGGAAGATGATGATGATGATGACAATATGCAGATGTAAAAAAAAAAATTCTAACTAGTTTTGATGGGAGGTTTTGGGTTGTTTTTTGTTTGTTTAGGTTTTTTTTTGCATAATTGGCCTTGTTTTGCAATATTTTCCTTAACTTCCCCACCTATTCTTCCTTAATCTCCGCATGAATTGAAGCACGAAGTAGCGAGGGATCCCTGTAATCATTTCAGATCTGCAGGGTGTATGGAATCTGGTGAAAGGAAAGATCCTTTGAGTTCTTTCTTTGCCAAATATTAATAGCAAAGTGCTGACCTCCATTCAATTACCCTGTAAAGGACCCCCACTATGGCTTACTTCTCATTACTTCACCATTCACATTTTGTCTGGTCAAAGAAATGAGCAACCATAAAGAGTTCCACTATGTCCATAGCAGACCGGTCTTATAAGAAGGACCATAGTTTATGTGAATAATTTCAACGGAAGTCTTTCATCATTACTGCTTGTCACACGATACAAGACCATGACAGAATTTTCTGTCATAATGACAGAAAACGTTTCAGGAATTCAGTCAAGTGTGAAATACAGTTTTCTTTTCATGCAGTTTTCTTTTTCAACCCCTGTGTTGGTCAAGGGCGCTTTTATCAAACTTGCCTATGGATAAAGTACTAGAGAGAGGGCTTACCAGAGGACAACAGTTTACGACAGCAGTCTGAGAATCCACTGAGGGCGGCTAGATGTAGAGGAAACATACCATGGACACCCCGTCTACAAAACACCAGAGATAAGAAAAAACTTTGTATTTATACATTTCTAATGTGTGATCATTTTGCATTCAGTGCTACATGTTGAAATCTTTGTGCAAATATTTCACAGTGCAAGAGTAGCAGCGCTGGCAAGAGGATGTGTGTCTGATTGACAGTTAATTGCTGTCTGTATAATACAGAATAAACATATTTAATGACAAACCGCAGCTCCAGGTGTGTTTATTTTACATTAGTCCCTGGCTTGTTGTAAAAATAGGTCAAATCATGATGCTAACATGAAATCTGGTACAAAATTTCACACGACTAACAGGCACTACTAAACTTTCAATTTTTAAAAAGTGGCTATCTTCCCACCAATCCAAAAAAGGTTAAACTGCAAAACTGAAAACTAGATACATCAGTTCCTTGATTAACTTTATCATTTCATTTTTTGTGTATAACATTATCTATTATCTGGAACCTTTAATATTGCTGGGAATAATTTGGGGAAATTCACTTTGAAAATACCCCATATTCATGAAGTTCTCTCTGAATACAATATTATCACATCTGTTTTATAACTCAGTATTTCTTAAAAAACTCAGTCTGGAAAAAAAAAATCAAATGGAATGTGTCAACATTTTATAAAACTGAATATTTTTATGGATCTTAATAAATTTCTCAGTTCGTCCATAAATAATAAAAACGAATCAAAATGTATGTTCCCTAAAACAAGCCAATGTTAAATTATCTAGAGTTGTCTATAAAGAAAAAATACATTAAGTACAAACCCAAACTGAACTAAAACACTCTGAAAAAGATAGGATTCAAAACGTGTGGGCACCAACTTGGTGTCAATTCGAGATGTTATGAAAAAAGACAGTTTCAGCTAAACACCCTCTCCAAATTTCCTACTTGTATCACAAAATGAAATATTCCTTATTTAAACCTTGATAAACACAACATCTGTGGTAATACTACGAACCAACATAATGCAAAAAAATTTGAAACAAATTTACACTTACGGACGCGTTATTGGAACACCTACACATCCCATTCAGGCTCGAAACTAATATGCCAGTCATGTGGCAGCAGATGAAATCATGCAGCTTTATTGGATTGATTGATAAATTCTGATGTCCTGGGATTTTCATGCGTGGCGATCACTAGTGTTTTTTCCGAGTGGCACAATAAACAAAAAACATCCACTTAGTAGTTTTGTTGAGAGAGAGAGAGAGAGATTAAGAGAAAATGGCCAGAGTGGTTGAGCTGACAAAAAGACTGCATGCACTTGGTAGTTCACTGTGGTGAACTACCAAGTGCATGCAGTCGGTAGTTCACTGTGGTGAACAGAAAAGCATTGGAGAATGCACAGCACAAGTCGAAATTAAGTAGATAGTGTGGGTAGTGTTCCTAATAAAGTGGATTGCTGATATATATTCACATATCACATTTTGGAATGCAACACGACTGCAGTGTCTGAATTTCTATGAATGAAGATTACAAGTATATTTGTACAGCATGGCTCAAAAAGGCTGTAATAGGACAGCCCTGAAACTAAAGCAGTCCTAAAGGGCAGAGAGGGGCTACTCACTTTGAGGTGTCGGCTCCATTGGTAATGAGCGTATTGATGAGGAGCTCATGTCCATATCGTGCTGCAATGTGCAGGGGTGTGTTGCCGTTTTTATCTTCGCAATCAATCTCAGCACCTGCATACAAAATTCAATGAATTATTTTGTGAATGGACAAGGTAACATATCCCTTCTACTTAAAATGGCATCCTGAAAAGAGCAACTCCAGCAGGCTGTAATCCATGGTAACGCCCTCAAATTCAAACACTATGTACAACAGCAGCAACCAATCACTTTAATATAATCGCTGGAGAGCAGGAGTCATAAATAAATACATAACTTCCTCTGAAATACTGTACAAAATAGGTGCATCCATTCATTCCTGAGAACAAATTTGTCCTCAGCAAAATCTGATGGGTGGAATACTTTTCTTCTCTCACGCTTTATTTTGCTGAACACATCTGGGTTGATCCTATATAGTGGAATGCACATTTATAATACAGACGCTCTCCAACTTACGTTCATCCTTTTTACTTTTTTTTCCAAAATTTTGAGTTTAGATGTACGCTGATGTAATGACGCAATGACGTTGCGTCCATTGTTTAGAAACGACAGACAACGTGCCCCTCCTTCTTCCCAGTTCAGTTTTACATATATCATTATACATATATATATATATATATATATGTATGTGTGTGTGTGTGTGTGTGTGTGTGTGTGTGTGTGTGTGTGTGTGTCACGCGTCTTGTGTGCTGTAGCTGCAGTGGATGTGCTTATCACCTCTCGCTTTCAGCCTGCACCGATGGCTAGCTTTTGCGAAAAGAGGAGCCGTGTGCGTAAGTCTCCTTCTGCCAGTACATAGCCTCTCCGTCAACCCAGCCTTATGTAATGCCTCCTATCGGTGACACACACATGGTAACTGAGTACCTTGCGGACTCAGGCTAAACTACAAGGAACTCGGAGGAGGTTTGGCCCCCCAGACGTGAGGTTTGAAGGCCCACCGGTGTGCGGACACACCATGAACCAGCTATGGGTCAAATAGTTCCATTGCCTTGTGGATATCTCGGGGAGTTTAAGGCTAAGTGAGTAAACCCTGACAGCAAATCAGGAGCTGGAGTCCCGAAAGCTTTTCGATGCTGTACTCAGCCCGACTTGGCAACTCCTGCGATGGCGTGGAAACCATTTGTACTGGCATTTTGCCTTTCCACTGGACCTTTTCTACAACGTGGAGAGGGGGAATCTACTGCATGGGTAACAGTTCTTTCTCCATATACACATATACCCAGGCCCTTGCACACTGGAGAGGACACTCCAGCTTCACTACAGTGTCGATACAACACGGGAAGCAGCAGTCTACCGGTTTTAAGTCATCAGCTTGATTGGCGTAGAGCTAGACGCCAGGGGTTGCTTCTGATGGTGCACCAAACAACTACTTGAACAAGAAAACAAAATCTTTGAGAAAGGAAAAGTCAAAGCATTCTATTCTGAAATTGGGCACCTGGAATGTGAGGACAATGACGCCAGGTTTCATTGACAGCCTTGTAGAAATCAATGACACCCGAAAAACAGCTATCATTGACTGGGAACTGAACAGGCTGGAGATGGACATTACCCTCCAGGAAACTAGACTCCCAGAGACAGGCTCTGTGAGAGAGAAGGACTTCACCTTCTTCTGGAAAGGGAAGACACCTGACTAAGTGAGGGAACATGGCATGGGTTTTGAAGTCCGTAACACCATGCTGTGATCTATCATCTCACCCACAGAAGGATCTGAAAGAATTCTGTCCCTACAGCTCCACACTGCAGCTGGATCAGTCACCATTATCAGCGTCTATGCTCCAACTCTCACATCTCCCAGTGACGTCAAAGACAAGTTCTATGACGACCTTGGCTCTGCATTAGCAAAGTCCTCGCATTTTTACAATGTTATGTTTATAAGAATTGATTTAGGGGTGTTTTATGAGTTACGGTAATGGCATTTATGGATGTATAGTACAGTATGAGCGTCATACGTCACACGTCATTGTAACAACTTGCGTTCGGCCGTCCGGAACCAATTAAAAACATAAGTCGGGGAGCGTCTGTAATCTGAGAGCTGTTAAATACAACAAATAATTGTCATCATTATAACCTGAAAAATATACTCTATGTCAAAACTATGTGCACACCCACCTGTCACTGCCATACAGGGGACTTTATGCCCGGTTGCTTAAAACAGCCAATCAACGCTTACAATATGTAAGGCGCTCAATACCAAAAGTAGTGCACTTGCTGTGCTTGAAGGCGGGTTATACGGACTTCCGGTCTTTCAAGTGAGCAAGGGTCCGTTGAACTCGTTTAGTACTCAGCCTGCACTGATGTGAATCACCAGCAAAGCATAGAGTTCTCTTTCATTTTACAACTCTCTTTGCTCAACTGAGTATGCATGGTAGATTGTGCCGATCTGAGCAGATAGTTAATTCATCTCTGTGTATGAGACTTTCACCCATGCTAGTAGGTTTATGCTTCTGACCAACCATATTTGCTTAGGGTTACAAAAGTCCGCAAAACAGTGTAAACACAAAGATCACAGAGACGACGTCTTAACACAAGGGTAACACGCTATATAACTGATATATATATATATATATATATACACACACACACACACACACACACATATACATATATATATATATATATATATATATATATATATATATATATATATATATATATATATATATATATATATATATATATACATACACACACACACACACACACAGTATAACTGAACTGGGAAGAAGGAGGGGCACGTTCAGTCTGTTGTTTGGAAACAATAGACGCAGCGTCATTACGTCAGCGTACTACGTAGGTACATCTAAACTTTTTTTTTGGAAAAAAACAACCCCGTAAAATCGAAAAAACGTAAAACTGATGAACATAAGTCGGAGAGCGTCTGTATTGTCAAGAATATGGTCAATGGTAAGAGAAGCAGCTTTGGGACTGAAATGTCGATGGTTTGATTTATGAACCAGCAGGTATGCTGTATTAATATTGCAATAGAAATTATTACCTCTGCATTTAACCCATCCAAAGTGAGCAGACACGCACAGACACGCACAGACATGCACGCGCCTGAAGAGCAGTTGGAGGTTAGGTGCCTTGTTCAAGGGCACCTCAGTCGTGAAGATGGAGGAAAAGAAGGTGCAGTTCACACACATCACCCCACCACCACCACCACCACACACACACCACCACACTTGTTTCCTGCCTGTTCAACCTTTAGGTCCTAAAGTCAGTTGCTTGCCATTTGACTACGGCTGCCCTCGTGATGATATAAAATGATAGAGTTGCCATTACGCTCACTTTCCACTTTATTACGAACATGTGCATATTCATGTAGTTACCCAATGACGAATATTGCAGTAGTACACAGTGCAGCTACAATTCACAAAAGGTACTGCTCACATCAAACATCTGAATCGGTCACTTAGCATTACATGGTTTTTAGACATTGCTGATCTCCTGTGATTTTCACACAAGAGTTTACACAAAAACAAAAACACAGGTCTGTAGGCTGAAACACTTGTTGAAAGACCCGAGAATGACCAAAACAGATGCCCAGTCACCTCAGGGTTTGATGTGATGTGCATGCTGAAATGCTTTTCTGTTTTTCATGGCTTTTAAGAGTGACTGGAACCTTTGATATCCTTCCTGGCCATTTTGTTATCAACATAATCAACAAGAAAGTTTCATCCAAAAATGTCATCCAGAATTGTTTAAAACTGTTTTGTGTTCAAAGAAGAAGAAAAAACCCAAGCAAACAAAGAAAAAAACCCTACAGACCCTCTGCAAATAACCAGGAGATAAGGGGCAGGGGTGGCTCACTGGTTAAGAATACTGATCAGAAAATCAGGGTTCAAGCCTCAGTCCAATCAATCTGAACAAGGCCCTTACCATGTGTACAGCCATATAAATGAGACGGTAAATTAGAGTGTCTGCCAAATGCCATAATTGAAAATAAAATTAATTAAACTAAGCAGGTTCCAAAATACTCAAACCAACCCAGCTGGTAGGAATATCTGCATCAGTGTTGAAAATCATGGGAATAGCATGTTTCTCCAATATGATGCCAACCGGGATGTCAAAGCTGTTGGCCTTTTTCTGCATGATGTTTTACACCGTGCAGTTGAAACCTGACTGCATAACTGCATGAATGTGCAGCTTTTTCCATTAAAGCCGGCACTGAGTGGACATGTATGAGGTGGAATTATTTTCTGGTAATCTTTTAGAAGTATATTCAGGCTGCTCAAGAGATTCATGAAAGACGGGACTAATCACATAAATATTACACAAATTATCCATCACCCACCATTTTGAATGATTCCTTGTGATCGTGAGAATCTCCCATGGATTGCAGTCATATGTAGTGGAGTTTTTCCATCTTTACTCTGTAAGAAGAAACAATTTTTTCAAAGTCTGGCAGATTTGCTCATACTGATACCATGAGCTCAGTTCATGTAAAGAAAATTACAGAGTACAGTAGGACAGGTTTTGGCATGCATGCTATTAGAACAATGTAGTCTGTGCAAGAATCCGACCTTGATGTTGACATCTGCACCATTCCCTACAAGCAGCTCGAGACACAGCGCACCGTGCCGTGAGGCGGCCGTGAAGTGAAGGGGTGCAAAACCCTTCTCGTTCACCTGGTTGACATTGGCCCCACATTCTATTAACTCGTTCACCACCACATCTTGCCCATTATAGCAGGCCACGTGTAGAGGCGTGTTCCCATATGTATTCGGCTCATTGATCTACAGAAAGTACAGTTAGGCAAACCATTAAACAAAATGAAATAAAACCTGCAAGATTTTTATTAAATAACAATAACCACACTAGTGTAATTCAAAATGTTTAATGGATTCTAGGTTTAGTGTTTTGTGCATTGTCCAACCGGGAAGAGTCCCCGGGGTCAACCTAGAACACGCTGGAGGGATTATGTCTCTCAGCTGGTTTGGGAATGCCTCAGTGTCTCCCTGAAAGAGCTGGAGGAAGTGGCTGGGGAGAGGGACGTCTGGATCTCATTGATTAGGCTGCTACTCCCGCGACCCGACCCCGGATTAAGCGGAAGATGATATATATATATATATACACATGTTCACCAGTAACAACACATATGATTGTTTCACTGTGCTTTAAAAAAAAACAGGAAAATATTTTTGCTGTGTTCTCTTGGTAAATGTCCAACAACCGATGAACCATTAGAAACTGCTACAGCAAAACTATGAGATGCTCTGAATGAATGGAGCGATGAGCCAGATATGGACCTATCAGAAAGTTACGAGTATTTTTCACTCGATTCTCCTGCTCACTAACTTCGTAAATTTAAGCACGTTCCTGGCCATGTGCTTTTGTTTATGTTCATGTTGATTGGTTCAATGTGCCATTTGCTAAAGGTGACATTCGTGTTGATTGGCTCGATTTTACTCCCAGGAAAATGTTTAAAGGTACAGCACCGGGAGGGAACAGTAAGGGGTCTTTTTTTTATTTATTTATTTATTTATTTTTTAATTTATGCTGTTTTCTATTTATTTTCAGCTTTCATGCAAGTAGTTTAGTCGATATCACAAAATGAACAGAAATACCAGTAAAACTCTTTTATTGTTTTGTTATTATGTTTTCCACCTTGATGGTAATAAGCGCTTACCGTTCCACTCCGCTGGTAACATTTTAATAAGCGCCCACCCACTCCAATTTTTAAAGCGCAATGGGCGCTTATCACGTCGAATACATATACTGTATGTACCAATACACATTGGCAGTTATTTGACAGAATATCAAAAACATTGGGGGGGGTTCTTATTGGAGCAGGGCGCCTAGTACATCGTATACAGTACATAAAATAACTGATAACACTCAGATTATGTCAGAGACGGTCATTATTGCAAAATTAGCTCTCACAGCATAACTGAGACTCTGACCTCGAGGTGGAGTAGTCTTGAATCACTTTGAAAAGGTTTATTTCGCAATAATAATCAGCTTCGTTACAGTATTCTGCTTATTATGCAGTGAGTTATGAAATATTGATTAAAATGTACTTTATTGCTTTTGTTTGTTACACTTAATTATGTTAGCATGTGCTACATAAATACCCCACCTCTCAGTGTGCTTCTTATAGTCTTTTATAGTATTACAGGGATCCCTCACTTCCGCGGTTAATTGGGACCGAGAACCCCCCCCTCCATGACAACGAATTCCGCGAAGAAGGATCACCTGACATATACGCATGACATATGTATATAATATCAATACATACATATTCAATGCTATAAATGCTTGTGATAACAATTAAACATTAAAAAAATAGTGCATAAGATGTGAATAAAATATAAATACACACATATACAGACGCGCACCCCCGCATGCACGTGTACATGCACTCAGATGCGGACATCACAAAAATGTAACTAGTTTTGATGGGAGGTTTTTGTTTTGTGTTTGTTTAGGGGTGGGCTTTTTTTGTGCATAATTGGCCTTGTTTTGTGGCATTTTTCTGAACTTTTTCCCCCATTCTGCCTTAATTTCCTTTTTTTTTTTTTTGTTTATATGTGGCAGTGGTGGCCTGGTGGTAAAAGGTGCCACCTGTGCCATTCTCCACAAGGTTGTCACTGTCCCCCCAGTGCAGCTAACTGGGCTATCAAAGGCCAGCCATGTCTCTCACTGCCTATGGTGAGAGGCGTGTAAAAGAGACATTGCTGACTTTCATAAAGAGTAGGCTGCATAGCTGTCAGCGTGTTTCTGCCCCTTACTAAGAGTTGTATCAGAAAGGGCATCTGACGTAAAAAAGCTACGCCAAATCAAACACGCGAATCATTAATATGACATCCATGAAGATGGAGGAAGATGATTCACTGTGGCAACCCCTGAAGGGAAAAGCCGAAAGGAAAAGAAGAAGTGTTTGTTTATTTGTTCTTTGAGATCAGGTATGAATTGACTTCATAAATACTCTGAAACGCCACTCAAATGGTGATACAATTACAGTACTTAAACAGGTGGTTAAAAAGACCATCTAGGCTATGATGATCTACTAGAACTTTCTCTTAGTCCTGGTGACTAAATGCATTCAGTCTAGACTTACAATTTTGAAAGAAATTTTGCAGATGATTGACTCATTTCTGAATCTACAAGACTGTTCATGTAATCTGTAAGTTGATAGAGCAATAGCTAGAAAAATAATGAGATTTTGAATACTCACTCGTGTAATTCTAAATTAATATACCACCAATACCATACAACTCACTGAGACACATATGGAGGATCCAAATAGCTCTTAATAAAGTCAATTAAAATGTAGACTATAGGGCTGTACTCATGCCAACCCATATAATAATAAACCTTGATTTTCCAACTGTTGCTGTTACTGATATTCTTTTCTACGCCCCCATGTCATGTTATTCTGATGCAATAAGCCATTATGATGGGACTTACATCCACTCCTAGGTCTAACAGGTATTTGACTATGCTGATCATCCCACTGGAGGCTGCCGCATGAAGGGGTGTATAGGCTTTCTTATCTTTACAAGTCACCTCGGCACCATGGGACACTAAAATCTTCACCACCTCTAAATGACCTGAAAGAGAAGGGAGTTTGACAGAGGAAGAGCTGTAGTGTAACAGTGTGGAGCCAGATTAACAGATTCTCATGTCAAAATAAGATATGTTCTGTATGCTTACTGGCAGAAAAACTGGCTAGACCAAATCTTACCCATGTATGCAGCCCAGTGGATCGCCCGCCGGTCCTTTTTATCAAACGCATTAATATTCGCTCCTCTGGACAGCAATAATCTCACCATCTGCAAACAGTGGCTCTTATCTACACTGCACTTATTAGACACTCTTAATGGCTACTAATGAAAAAAACAAACAAACAAAAAAGTCACCTCAAGATGGCCGCTGAAGGCAGCATGGTGCAATGCAGTGCGGCCTGCTCTATCCGACACATTCACATTGCTTAGCAAAGGCACAAGCGCCTCGGCACAACGCACTGCTTTGTTTGCCGCGGCTACGTGCAGTGGTGTCTGCCAGTTCTTATCCCGCGCATTCACATCAGCCGAGTGCTTCAACAGCACCTGCACTGCCTCCTGCAGAGTGGACATGGAGGAACACACAGCAGATTGTTTTGACTACAGAAGGTACAGAGTGCCCTACAAACAGAGAAATGTCTGGAGAGTGTAATAAGTGTTTCAGAAACATATTACCTCACTGCATGAGGCTACTGCACGATGTAGTGGAGTCAACCATTTATTGTCTTTGGCATTTACTCTCGCCCCTAGTGAAAAGACAAGATCACTATATTGCTGAACAAACTTAAGAGGAGGGAGTTCAATAGAATAATAGATTGATATTTCATGACAAATAAAAAAATGTTTTTCCCTCATTTAAAAAAACCGTATGACTATTCTTTATGTCTCCAACAAAACAAAAGCCTTCACCTGATAAAATCAGGAGCTCTATGATTTCAGCATCTCCTAGGTAGGCAGCAGCATGAAGCGGAGTCCTTTTCTCATTATCCTACAGTATAAAAGATGACACTCTATAAGAACACAGTTTTTCTCTAGTATTTATCCCCATAACAACACAGAAAATGGCAAAACTTCACGCTTTCTTTTTTCCTTGAGTTTAAATGTGTTTTTGAGCATTTCGTCCAAATATTTTTTTTTAAGTGAACTCAGTTAGCGCCTTAGTCTCAGCCATGACTGTCCACAAATTAACTTCAGAGAGTTGCTGTTTTCACCTGTTGAGTTGATAAAACATCTGTTACTAGAGGATCAAGGTAATTAGGATGCTTTCAGAAAAGCTTGGACTTTTGAAATGGTAGAATTTTGGATTTTCATATAGACTGTGACAGTTTCCAAAGGGTGTCACTTTTTGCTCAAATGTAAATGGAGGGGACCCCCCCCCCCCAATAATGATGCCTCTTGTAAATTGCATAATCTTTTGGAAGAAGACTGTCTTTTCTAGTCAAAAAAAACCAAACAAACAAAATCCTCTAATACAGCTATAAGATCGGAGTATCTTCGGCGTGTATAACTAAGCACGCTCAACTGGGCTTGTTAGCCAGGTTGCGGCTAGCAGAGCTAATATGCTATGGTAGGCAGCTCAATGCGAGCCACACCCCAGCGGACAAGAAGCCCAGGCGAGAAGGGGCCGAACGACGACTCTGGCGCTTGGGATTGCAGGGGATGAAAGCCATGGAGCTGGCTGGAGCAATCGCCTCGTTGGGTATACTCTCCTCGAGCCATGTTTCACAGAAACAGTCCTGTAGATCCCTCTGCGCTGCAATCTGAGCATGAAGCTCGTCCATCTTGTTTCGCAGGGACTGAACATTTTCAAGTAGTATGGCCGGAAGTGCGAACCAAGCCTCTGAGAACTCCGCCTGGGCTAACCGCTAGCATTGAGCTGCCATAGCATATAAGCTCAAGATAGAAGTTGTTGCGTGCTTAGTTGCTCGACGCTGAAGCTGTTCATAGCTGTAGTAGGGTCGACCGATCATAGGCGAGCAAAATGCAAAACATGAACAAACAAATAAAACAAATGAAAACAAACAAAGAAACAATTTGACTCTGAGAACTCCGCGACATTACCCTCTAGGCAGCGCCATCTTGGACACGTCACTCCAAGTTCAATGTAAAAGAACATGAAGCGTAATAAAGTTCATCCTTTTGGTATCGTTTGTTAAACATGCTATAGAACATAAAATCTCACGCACAAACATTCTAAGAATTCACTTAGGTACTGTACTGGAATAATAATTGAAAAAGTCTTTAAAACGAGTGCTTTACAACAGCATATGCTGTATAATTGCATATAATGATATTTTATCATCAATAAAAATAAGAGTAAAAATTGAAAAGTTTTTCTTAATCATTACTATATTTTACTACATTAACACTGTATTAATGAGTAAGACTGTCTATAGAATGTGTTTAAGAAGCATATTTTAGCGCATGTAATATAGATACATAGTGTTTTACTTCCGGCTGCTCATTTGTCGTCATGTGACGTGATATATGGGGTTTTACTTCCGGGTACAGAACTCGCGGATTATCTCGATTCGCGGGAGGGCTTGGAACCGAACCCCCGTGAATGTCGAGGGCCTACTGAATCAACATGTTAAAATCCATCATATTTAAAAATTAGTGTAAGACAATAGACTTAGAATTAATCTAAATAGAAAGTGTCATGTTAAAGATAATAATCGAAAACAAGGGTCTGGAAATATGATTCATGCTGGTGAACAATCATCTCACAAGGTTAGCGTGTCATTTATGCTACTTCTGAGGTCTGGCACGTAACCAAAATGAGTTTTAGGCAGCTTGTATTCTTACTGGTCCGACATTAGGAATGCTATCTTCGTGGAAACCGGTTTAAACATGCCAAACTATTCATTTATTGATGAATGAGCTACTTCAAACAAAGTTAAGTCAGTCAATAATGTAAATGACAGGGACAGAAATCAAATCAAATCAAATTCAAGGGCCAACCGCAAAAAAACTATTGGTCTTTGGATGTCATGATTTTTTTTTGAAAATCAAAAACGCTCAATACTTTACACTCCTACCCTCTGTATAAAAACCATTGAATTCTAGTAAGCAAATCATAACTTTTTTTAATTCTGAAACTGAATGGGGGTGGTTTTTTGAGCCCTCCCCATGTATTTCTGCTACGAGATTTTATTCACTGCAGCATCTGGTGGCTACCCAAATCCTTACCTGCACATTTACATCCTCTTTCTTGAATATGAGCGACCGCACTTCATCTGGGTCAATATTGAAAATAGCTTTTAGCAGGGGAGGCTGAAAAATAAAACAGTAATTTATAAGCCAATAAATAATTTTCATATGATTGTATTAATACCAAAAATTCTATCAAATATTGTTTAAAAATTTTCTAAGCATAAATGTAGACAGCATCCAAAGTATGAACCACAAATTTTAGAGTGCTTGTTACATTTACATAACAAGGTTTTGATCATATGACATCAAAAGCATCCATGGTATGAAAGCACATTAAAAAAAACCAAACCAGATGCACAAACCATACTGGTATTGAAAGAAAAAAACAACAAAAAAAAACAAAACAAAACAAACAAACAAAAAAAAACATTTTTCTACATGACAGCTAATATTGATTAATGGGGAGAGGAAATGTGACAAGGTTAGTGGTGAATGATTTGCACACCATGAAAAAACAAGGCACTTCGGAGACTGTGCTAACGTTTCATATGACAACAGAAATGAGCTCAAGTTCAACGTGTGAACTCAATGTTCAGAATATATTTCTTAAAGCGCCCCTCATTAACAATAACCAGGAAAGAGTGACAAAGAAACAAAAGTGTATCGTGAATTAATCTGGCCTTCCTTTCTGCGTATAGCTAGTTAGTTCTTATGTCAACATGAGCATGTATATAGGGCAAGAGGAACAAACTTACAGTGCTCTCAGTCTATTATTAGGATCTGATTCATATTCAAATAATATATAGACTTGGGAGTACAAGGACTGATATATAATACAGCACGCATACACACACACACACACACACACAGAAAAATAGTAGTACAGTACATGGGACGGGCACGATCCGATTGGTCTGCTATATTGGGATTTGAAAACAATTTCTAATGAGTTGACTAAAAAGATGTCATTAGCTGTACAAAGCTATCAGCTACCTTAAAATACACAGCACACCTGACTGGTTTCAGTCATGGTTTTAAACATGGAAATAAAAACGATAGAAATTTCTTATTACTATTCCATTTACTGGGCGGCCCGATAGTAGTAGCACGTTCGCCTCACAGCAATAGTTCAATTCCCAGCTTTGGCGTTTCTGTGTGGAGTTTGCATGTTCTCCTCGTGCTTGTGCGGGTTTCCTCCAGGTACTCCGGCTTCCTCTCACAGTCCAAAAACATACACAATAGGTTAATTGGCTATTCCAAATCGTCCATAGGTGTGAGTGTAATGCTGAATGGTTGTGTAAGTGTTGGACCTGCGATGGCCTGGCGAGCTGTCCAGGGTGTACCCCGCCCTCATCCAGAGTCAGCTGAGATGGGCATCAGCCTCCCTGCAACCCTAATTAGGATTACTGTACTGTATTTTCCCCTGACTAGATGTCGCTCTGGAGGACAAGTCGCATCGGCCAAAAAAAATGCATAATAAAGAAGAAAAAACATATATAAGTCGCACTGGACTACAAGTCACAAACTCATGGAAACTGTCTACCTTGGCTTGGAAATCTTCTGGCAGTTTTTGTGACATGGTCTTCGCTCTGATAGAGAGGCGTTGTGTTGCATGAAGTGGGAACACCAAGAAAGTTCTCACGCGGTCATTTCTATTCATCTCCTTGATAACTAACTGGACGCGGACACGCAACTGCACTGTTCACAAGCCTCTCCCTGAGGCTCATGCTTCCATATGCGAGCTGGTTCCTCAAGCTGTGGTCATCTAGCTTTTAGCCCGCGATTAGCTTTTTTTGTGTTCTTCATTGCAGTAATAATAATCTCC
The DNA here is from genome assembly GCA_024760905.1 of Plotosus lineatus. NCBI lineage: Eukaryota > Metazoa > Chordata > Actinopteri > Siluriformes > Plotosidae > Plotosus > Plotosus lineatus. The sequence goes on from CM045728.1 coordinate 48,225,374, forward strand.
ATTTTTCTCCAGTAGCTCACAAGTTTCTCATTCAATCCAAACTTTCTTTCTGCTTGTTCGATTGTCATTTTCTGCTGCATATTTCACTACTTGCAGCTTGTAATCTGCACAATGGGATGTTTTGGGGGGCCCATTTCTTCAGTAATGGATGAGCAGGTACTGAGAGTGTCCTGAGAGTGTCCTCTTGTGGTTGTTAGAAGTGTAAAAATAATTTCACGTTTGTCTTATTGTTATGATGAACATAATTATATGTAATAATTTCACATATAAATCGCTCTGGAGTATTAGTCACACCTTCAGCCAAAGTATGAAAAAAGTGCGACTTATAATTCAGAAAATATGGTAAGTGGTTTAGAAAATGAATGAATGAATGATATTCCATTTACTATGCTTCACTTAAATTCTTTGAAATGTCTTAAAACAAAAAAGTAAGGAATAAAGCATTAAATTTTAATTTGTGTGTGGGGGGTTTGCTTCGGTCCCCATGTCGTATTTACTGAAACAATTAACCTAATGGTTAAAGAAGCAGTTTTGGGACAGAAAGGTTGCTGGTTTGATTCACTAAACAGTAGTATAAATGGGTGGTGGTGGGAGGAGTGCAGAGCCCTTGATTGTTCTGTTGTCACAATTTTTAGGACTGACAGTTCAGGTATAACCAACCGGACAACATTTTGGACTGCAATGCAGTTTCCCTTCTATAGTTTGTATTTTTATGGTTTCACCCAAATGAGAATGGGTGTCTGTTTTGTGTCGCGTTCCTCTCTCAAGGTTTCTTACTTGTCAACAGAGGGAGTTTTTCCCTTTCCACAGTTGCCGTAGGCTTGCTCATTATAGATGTGTAGAACTTGTACAAAATGTTTGGATTACTTTGTAAATGACTTTTACTATGTACATATTTGCAACAATGTCAATTGTATATACAGGGATCCCTCGCTACTTTGCGCTCCAATTCATGCGGCTTCAGTACATCACTTTTTTTTTTTTTTTTAATTTAATATTCATCGAATTAAAAAATAAGGAAATTAAGGATAAATAGAAGAAAAGGTTAAGGAAAATGCCACAAAAACAATACCAATTATGCAAAAAAAACAAAAACAAAAACTAAACAAACAAAACAAAAAACAACCCAAAACCTCCCATCAAAATTACTTACATGTTTGTGAGGTGTGCATCTGCGGGTGTGCGCGTCTGTACAGTGGTACCTCACCTTATGAAAGACCCAACAAACGAAAAATCCAAGTTACAAAACGCATTTGCCTAAAATTTCTGTCTCTGGATACGAAAAAAATTCACGTTATGAAAGCCACCATCTCAAAAATTCAATTCAAACAACGCATGAGTTGCTCTCCCATTGGCCATCTCGCAACACCCCGCCCTGCTGGCCTCCCATTGGCTATGAGGGAGGTGCATCTCCATAATACCCAGGATGCTTTTCGTGTGCCTTCGACCCATTGTTCGTCAAGGAGTTCTAACACGCGTAAAGGACAGAGTTACTGTTGTTTCGTGAGTTTTTCGAGTGTGCTCATTGCAACTTTATTTTTCGTCATTCATAATGGGCCCCATGAAAGTGATTCCCGGTGTGAGTCGAAAGAAGAAGCAGGCTCGTGGCATGTGGTTGAGTGATATCGCAAAGGAAATGGTCAAAAACCCGTCTACCATCGGTATACTTCTATAATTTTTAAAGGCTTTAGGGGATAGTATTGGGGGCCTTGGCACAAATCAGGCCTTTTTCATGCAAAATGTAGGGATGTCATTGACAATGGGAAAATCGCCGATATAATTATGTCGATCGATACCTATAAAAGGGGTATCGATACTTCTAACGTTATAGTTTCCTGTGTTCATGACAGCGTCTGTAGTAAATACCATTTCAATGACACCCCGAGTAATTAGTACGTCCCGTCTCTCTGTATGTGTAATTAGTACGTCCCTGCTTCTAGTGTGCGTCAGAGTGCATGTTCTCAACAGCACGGAACATTTTGAACAAGAGACACTTATCACCGGATAATAAAGATATGTACATCTTCTGAATCTATACATCTATTTTCGATTCTACGTTACTGTGACACACAGCGGAGAGCCAATCCTTTCTGTACTCCACTGTGTGGACGGGTCCGATAGCTTCAAACTCCAATTTTATTGGATTATAACAACAGCCACAGACTGCACGTGTTGTTTGAGTAAAGAGATAAATTTCCCTCATTTTGATCGGCTCATTTCCACGAAGCCAAGCACAGCTGGCATGCAAACACAAATGGACGGACATGGAAAAACTTCAACCCGCAGACCAGCTGAAAAACTTGGGATGCGCTTGCTGTCACAAACACTGCAGCGTGTGAGTCCAATAAAATTAGAGCTTCAAGGTATCGGACCCGCCCACACAGAAAGGATTGGCTCTCAGCTTCGCGCCACAGTGACATGGCATTGAAAGTAGATGAATAAATTTGCTCTGAGCACTTAGAAAGTGAATCTGCATCATCTTCTACTTGGCCTTTTAAAATGTTGCCGCTGCTGGCAGCGTAAACAACCGTCGTACACAACACTCGCACTGCACTGCCATGAATCATGCTTCACCACTTTTGCGGTCGTCAAGTCGATCAGACGAAACTCGCATAGGTCGTAAGTTGACGACTCACTGTATTCAATGCATTACAGTATAAACTACTGTAATATATCTTAGTCTGTTCTATTTAATGCATTTAAGGAACAGTACAGCAATATTCCAATGTATCGATGCATTGGAATTTTTTTTATCACTATATCGATACCAATAATAGGTTTTCAATGACACCCCTAGTAAAATGCTACTCAACTTACGAAGCCACTTCTGGAACGGATTAATTTCGTAAGGTGAGGTACCAATGTATGTGCGTGTATTTATATTTTATTTACATCTTATGCATTATTTTTTTTAAGTTTAATTGCTATTATAAGCATTTATAGCATTGAATATGTATTTATTGATACTAAATACACATATACATGTATGTATACATCAGTCGGGGGGGAGCCTGATCCTACTTCGTAGAATTCGGTGGTCGCGAGGGAATCTTGTTCCCAATTAACCGCGGAAAGTTAGGGATCTCTGTACTAACATATAGCCATGTAATGTTATATATTGGCAATTGTTTATACCAATAAAACTAAAAGTATTCTAATTTTAAACAACTTTGTACTTTCAATTTGGTGGCAACAGTTTGGGAAAGAACAAAAATGGGTGCAATCTTCTGGTGTGTACATACTTCTGATCATAGACCTTCAAGACCTGAACAGAACAAACCATTTTAATGTGATTTAACACAAAAAAAAACGTTACATGTGGTTTCTAGAAAAAAAAAAAATGTAACCAACTCAATTGAATTTTAGGGGGGGGGGTCCTCTGACAAAGAAATAATTACTTTTGAGAAAATCACCTATTCCACAATTATTGGCACCCCTCACGATTCCTAGGAAATACAGTGGAGCCTCGGAATCCGAACAAAAAAATCCGTGAGTTCTTCCGTCTGGGAAACCGAACGAAAACCGGAAGTCGAACTCAAGAAATACGCGAGTAAAAACGAGACCTAGAGGGAGGAAGTGCTCGACTTCTGAAAATCCGGAAGTTGTTGATACTATGTATGTTCTGGGGAAGTCCGGAAGTTGTTGATACTGTGCATCAACCTAAAAGCTGTCCTGGGAAAGTCCCAAGTTGTTGATATAGTACTAAAGCTAAAGCACTAAAGCTATCTAATCACTAACGCCATATACCATTCCAGCAACAAATACGATTAGAGTACCGAACAGAAAACAGAACAGAAAAGTATCGAACAGAAAACCCACAGATCGTCTTATAGGCATAACCGTCTAAACAATGCTGAAGAGGATGTATGTATGCAAGCTAAGTTAAAGCGCCAACTTTAGCTTAAGTACTGTATCAACAACTTCCGAACTTCCCCAGGACAGCTTTATTATTGTGATACATAAAGCACCAGCCTGATGAGCCTAAAAGCTGTCCTGGGTAAGTCCGGAAGTTGTTGATACAGTACTAAAGCTAGTGCTAAACCACTAAAGCTATCTAATCACTAATGCCATATACCACCACCAGCGACAAACACGATTTAGAGTATCGAACAGAAAACCCACAGATCGGCTTATAGGCATAACCACCTAAACAAAGCTGGAGAGGATGTACGTATGTATGTAAGCTAAGATAAAGCTAAGCTAAAGTGCTAGCAGCGCTGTGAAGACCTTTAACGATGAGGTCATGAGCCACTTCTGTAAGGTTTTGAAAAGAAGGCTTTTTCATAAAAAGATTAAAATTATCTTTATTGTTCTTATGCTTTAACTTTTCTGTGGTTTTCATTTTAGTGTGTTATGGTCTCAGAAAAAAGTGGCTCTAACACACTCATCTATGAAAACGGGTTGTGCTTTATTGTTCACAGGTTTCTAGTGCTCGAGTTATTGTTTCTAGTGCACTGGTGCCTTCCCTGTGAACAATAAAGCACAGCTGTTTTCATAGATGAAATGGGGAAATTGTACATGGAAATCAAACTAAAGCTTGAACTGCTTGAGCACAGAGCTAAGAGATCAAGAGGGACAGTCTTCTAGCACCGAGAACATTGCCAGTCTTCATAGCCTGTGATTAAATGGAAATGATTAAGTGTGTGTGTGCTTAACTCCATCCTGTGTGTTCGAGCCACACCCCTCTCCAATGCATATTTCAACGCGCAACTCTTTTCTGAGAAACCATAACACTAAAATAAAAACCACAGAAAAGTTACAAAGTCTCTCACAACACAAACCATAACAATGTGCTGTATTCAATCATTTTTTCACTTAATTTGAGGATCTACGGTACGAGTTACGGTACCATTAACTTCTGTTCAAAAGACGACGAAACAGATTAAGACCATTTACATTATTTGTAAATGGAAAAGCGGATTCGGAATCCGAACAGCTGTCTGGACTTATCCTCTCTTCACCATGGGAAAGACAAAGGAACACATCATTCAATTAAGGTAGATATGTTTTGATCTTCACAAGTCACACAATGGCCACAAGAAAATACCCTCCTCGCCTGCACCTGCCCATATCTACTGTTAGAGGAATCATTAAGAAGTTTAAAACTGGAACACAAGAAGTTTAAAACAACTGGTAAACAAGCCTGGACAAGGACACAGGGTTATTTTGCCAGCACGTACAGTGAGCAGGATGGTAACAGAAATCAAAGGTTTGCAAACACTTTAAATGTTAAAGAACTGCAACAAATGGTAGCATCTTGGGGCCACAAAGTCTCCAAAACTACAATCAGGTGCTACCTACATGCCAACAAGCTGTTCGGGAGACATGCACAGAACAAAAAACCCCTTTTCTCACTTGGAATCATAAACGCAAATGTCTGAAGTTAGCTAAACAGTACCGGGACTTAACTGGGACCCTATGCTTTAGTCAGATGAAAACAAGACTGCTTTTTTGGCAACAAACACTCCATGGGTCTGGTGGAACACAAAAAGATGAGTATGCAGAAAAGCATCTCATACCCACTGTGAAGTATGGGGGAGGATCGATGATGCTGTGGGCCTGTTTCTCTCCCAGAGGCCCTGGGAACCTCGTTACGGTGCATGCAATCATGAACGCTTTTGAAATACCAGGACATTTTAAAATCAAAATCTGGTGGCCTCTGCCTGAAAGCTGAAGATGGGTTATCACAGAAATGGTTGACCAGACACCGAACCAAGCTCGTCGTAGAATGAATTAGAGAGATTGTGCAAAGAGGAATTAGTTAATTATTTTAGAGGAAAAAACAAAACCCCAAACCCTGAATGAATTAGAAGCCGACGAACACATTTTAACCAGGGGGTGCTAATAATTACAGAGGGCAGAGCATGTGAGGCGTATGCCGTGTTCTTCCTGTCTATATGGGGCTCTTGCATGTTTTCCAGTTTCCTCCCATGTTTAAAAAAAACCCCAGTAGATCAATGACATCTGGCAGCCATACAAGATAAATCTTAAGCAAAGTGCAGGTATTTGTCAATACAGTATTTACAGGGAAAAGTATCTCAGAACTACATTTATTTGTATCATACTGCAAGCAAACATGGTGGGTAAATTTGAATATGATAATTAATTTAAATTCACAAACAAAAGGAGAAGCCGCCGTTTTCTGTGATTAAAAAAGCTTGCACAAATTTGCATAATTATTAAATTTCCGAATTCTGTGCAGAATTGTAAAAGGCCACATATGGCCATATCAGATAAAAACAAACAAAATTTCAAAATTCATCCACCATGAAGTAAAAGAGAAGAAGTATTTTCAAAACTGTGTATGGACCATGGCTGGACATACATCACCACGGCATAAGCTCATCAGGGCTATGGCCAGATGAGCTAAATCTATGCAAAATACATTTCCCATGAGTTAGACTATTTGTGAGAGAATATGCATGTGAGGGCAGTTGTGGCTTAGTGGTTAATGCAATGGGTTACTAATGTCAGTGGTTGAATTCCCACCGTCACCACTGTTGGGCCCCTAACCCTCAATTGCTCAAATTGTTTAAAAATGATAATAGTAAGTCGCTCTGGATAATTTATCCTGCCAAAAGCTGTAAAATGTAAAGATGGCCTGCAATCCCATTTTTATGTAGTCCTGCCTCATGCTTGTTTCCTAGAAATGTTCTGGTCCCACCACACCCCTCATCCAGACTGGTCACATAGCATAATCCAAAAGTTATAGAAATAGTGCTTAGCACTGTTGCCTCACAGGTTTAAACTTTGTGGCTAACTGGAACCATTTTGTGTACCTAGATGAGCAGGAACCCAGGTTTCCTGCCACAGTCCAAATACTATTCTTAGGTAAACTAGCTGTTCAAATTGCCCATTGGCGTGATTGTGAATGGTTCTTCATGTCCGTTTTAGCAATTCTGTAGCCTGTAACTCGCGACTCGACAAAATCAAACTGGCTCCAGCTTCACCAGTGACCTTGATGGGTCTTACTTTTCATTTCTAATACCCATCCTATTCATTATTAAATCTGTCCCCAAACATCACTCTAGGATTTTTCAGATCTGAGAGGAAAAACTAGCCCACCTTCAAGGTTGCATGTCAGTATGCTGATATGTTCCAGACACACAATAGAGAGATTATGAAAAGATATGCTAAGTGGTACTGACAGAGAAGACAATAGCTTTTCCTGCGAGTAACTTTTTGCTTATCACGGAAGCAGAATGTAGAGTGAGCCAAGTTTTACAAACAGCTCTGTCACAGCATACTGATCAATCATGTGCAGGGATGAACATGCTGCTACACAGCCCTAACAGAGCCATCATAATGTCAGCAAACAGCACTGCTTCTATAAACAGGACACCTAATACAGCTTTGTAACCTGCTGACGTGTGTGAGCTAAACAGAAAAACATGAAGCTCAAGCCAGAACTCAGGGACTAAAAAATACAGAATTGGCATGTCTACTCTTCTGTTCATGCCAATTACTGCAACAACTACCATACCTCCATATGACAAAGTCTATATTTTCATTTTAAATATTTTTTTATAATAAGCCTCTCTGATTAGTAGTTTTGGTTTAGTGTCATCCAACATCATTTATAACATGCAAAAAAACTAATGAATGTGGATGAATGAGGCTTGTCTAACTATTAACTCCAGGGATAACATGGAAAAAGAACATAAGATCAAGCCAACAAACTAATGTTTAACAATAAACAAGCCGGTTTGTTCCATTGCAAGCATGCCCTGTCACAGTGCTTATGTAAGAGCGCTGTACAATGTTATCAATGCTGTTAAACATCATCAAGCACGTACAGCGACAGAACATGTCAGACAGTTCTAAACTTCCAACTCCAGTCATCATGTCTCCAATATGGCCCAGATTCTTATATAACATCATCTGTTTACCAAACCTTGAATATAAAATTTGCTGAGACTGCTCAATGCATTTAAAATATTCTCATGAGAATCGTCGCATGTCCTCATAAAAGGAAAGAAACCAGGTCGGGAACACCACAGCATCTGAAGCATCAGCACCCTGTGACTGAAGTGGAAATACCAAGCTTTCTTTCAAACAGCGAAAAACACAAACACGTCCTTTCTTTCTTCTCAGATGATGTTTTCTTTTAAAAGCAGCCTATTTAAAGGGCTTGCTGGACAGGATTTCCGTACACAGACTCTAGATGACGACCTTAGTGCAAATTCTGATTGGAAAAAGAATCAAATCTAATCTCCAAAGACAGATGACCCTCAGTTGTGTCTTGCTTACAACAACCGTCTCTACCGCGTCTCTTTCCATCACTTCTAGAATTCTGCACCTTCCCTGCCTTCCGCTTGTTTACATGCGAGTTTCAGCGTGAATTTATGATTTTTTTTTTTTTTAATTAAAATACAGTAGGCCCTTTACATTCACGGGGGTTTGGTTCCGAGCCCTCCCGCGAGTCGAGATAATCCGCGAGTTCTGTACCCGGAAGTTAAATCCCATGTATCACGTCACATGCGCGAATGAGCAGCCGGAAGTAAAATACAGACGCTCCCCCACTTACGTTTTTAATTGGTTCCAGACGGCTGAACGCAAGTTGAAAGTGAACGCAAGTTCTTACAGTGACGTATGACGTATAACGTGTGATGTATGACGCTTATACTGTACTATACATCCATAAATACCATTACCGTATCTCATAAAACACCGCTAAATCAATTATTATAAACATAACATTGTAAAATAATATCAAATATATTAAATAATATCAACATTAATTTCAAATAATTCACTTATTTATACCGAATCCCTTTACATGAAGCTTAAAACAGCCAATCACGCTTACAGTACGTGAAGCGCTCAATACCAAAAGTAGTGTACTTGCGAAAGTAGTGTACTTGCTGTGGGTTATACGGACTTCCGGTCTTTCAAGTGCACAAGGGTGCCGTTGAACTCGTTTAGAACACAGCCTGCACTGATGTGGAGCCAGCAGAGTGGAGAGTGCTTTCCTGGATTCAGATTTTCATTCATTTTACAACTCTTTTTGCTTAAACGGAGTATGCATAGTAGATTGTGCCGATCTGAGCAGACAGTTAATTCATCTCTGTGTATTAGACTTGCACCTATGCTAGTAGGCTTACGCTTCTGACCAACCATATTTGCTTAGGGTTACAAAAGTCCGTAAAAAAGTGTAAACACAGAGACGACGTCTTAACACAAGGTTAACACGCTATATAACTGATATAGTTCAATGTAAAAAGACATGAAGTGTAATAAAGGTTATCCTTTTGGTATCATTTGTTAAACATGCTACAGAACATAAAATTTCACGCATAAACATGAACTTAGGTACTGTACTGGAATAATAATTGAAAAAGATTTTAATACAACAGTTCAGAGAAAACCGTCGTTTCTCAGGAGAAAGTCTTATTTCTTCAGAAGAGACATCCAGCGTAATAAAGAAGCTCGTCCATCTTTTTTCGCAGGGACTGGACATTTTCAAACAGTATGACTGGAAGTACTAACCTTCCACTTCTAACCAACCGCCGGAGACTCTGAGAACTGCTGAGGTGCGGCTAGCATTGAGCTACCGTAGCATATTAGCTCATGATAGGAGCTTAGTGATACGTGCTTAGTCGCCCGAAGCTGCTCATAGCTGTCGTAGGGTCGACCGGTCATAGACGAGCATAGTGCAAAACAATAAATAAAACAAATTAAAATGAACAAAGAAACAATTTGACTCCGAGAACTCCGTGACATCACCCTCTAGGCAGCACCATCTCAGAGACGTCACGTTCAATGCAAAAGAACATGACGCGTAATAAAGTTTATCCTTTTGGTATCATTTGTTAAACATGCTACAGAACATAAAATCTCATGCACAAACATTCTAAACATTAACTTAATAATTGAAAAAGACTTTAATACTAGTGCTTTACAACAGTATATGCTGTATGTTTATATCTTATCATCAATAAATATAACAGCCTGTCTTCCTTTCTGCTTTTTCCCTTTTACTCAGGAGTCACCACAGCGAATCATCCGATTCGCACGTTTGATTTGGCAGGAAGTTTTTATGTCGGATGCCCTTCCTGTCACAACCCTTTTTAGCAAGGGACAGAAACACGCTGACGACTTTGCAGCCTACTCTTTATGAAAGTCAGCAATGGTTCTTTTACATGCCTCTCACCATAGACAGTAAGAGACATGGCCCGCCTTTGATAACCCAGTTAGCTGCACTGGGGGGGGCAGTGACAACCTTGTGGAGAGTGGGACTCGAACCCCCAAACTTTGGATCAGCGATCCAGCGCCCTATACCACTAGACCACCACTGCCCCAATCAATAAATATAACAGTAAAAATTGACAAGTTTTTCTTAATCATTACTACATTTTACTAGATTAATACTGTATTAATGAGTAAGACTTTCTACAGAATGTGTTTAAGAAGCATAGTTTAGCGCATGTAATAGATACACAGTATTTTACTTCCGGTTGCTCATTTGCGCATGTAATACGATACATGGGGTTTTTCTTCCGGTTACAGAACTCACGGATTATCTTCATTCGCGGGAGGGGCCAGAACCGAACCCCCGCGAATATCGAGGGCGTCCTGTATACACAGTTATTAGATATTAATATAATTTTATATATGCTATCACTTGTATGCAAGTCATATTGCATGCCGTTTGGTTCTCAAAATCTGCATAAAATGTATACAGCTTAAAATTAATTTTATAAATTAAAATTCATGCATTTCAATTTTTGTGCAAATTGCATATTCGAAAGACTCCGTGGAGATGTTTTGTTATACACTCTATTAGCATTGCCACATTGATAATCATGAAAGAGGTCTATTGCTTCTATAAACAATCCAGCAATTTCTCAGCACTCAACATGAGTTTATAATGCTAAAGTAAACAATTATTACATTCTAATGAAGAGACCATGACAAGCAACCTTAACAATTTCAAATAGTTCAATGAACTTTCGTAATCGTACAACATTTTGGCCTGCACATTCAGTTAAAGGTACAATTAATAGGTAAAAGTTTCTGTTAAAGGTTCAACCTCGCCAGGCACATGACAGCTGCCATCTTGACTTGCCAAATCTACTTTAGATCACGTGACAAGCAAACACTGTTGTGTATGACTACTCTTAGCTCATTAGCCCAAGCCGGGTGCCGAGGATAGTTCTCAATGAATGAGCCGAGTCATTGCACTGTGAGCCTTCGGAATAAACTTTCATACATATACACGGATCCCTCACTTTCCGCGGTTACTTGGGACCACGCCCCCCCCCCCCAACCCCCCTGACTGATGTATACAGGCGCTCCCCGACTTACGTTTTTAATTGGTTCCGGATGGCCGAACGCAAGTTGAAAGTGAATGCAAGTTGTTACAGTGACGTGTGACGTATGATGCTTATACTGTACTATACACCTATAAATACCATTACCGCATCTCATAAAACACCCCTAAATCAATTATTATAAACATTACAATTTAAAATAATATCGAATATATCAAATAATATCAACATTAATTTCAAATAAGTCACTTATTTATACTGAGTTACTTTACATGAAGCTTAAAACAGCCAATCAATCAACGCCGGCAATATGTGAGGCAGTCAATACCAAAAGTAGTGTACTTACAAAAGTAGTGTACTTGCTGTGGGTTATATGGACTTCCGGTCTTTCAAGTGCACAAGGGTGCCGTTGAACTCGTTTAGAACACAGCCTGCACTGATGTGAATACCAGCAAAGCGGAGAGTTGTTTCTTTTGTGTAAGTAAAGCGAAGCAGCGAGGGATTCCTGTGTGTGTATGTAGGTGTGTGTGTGTATATTCCCCTTCAAAACAGAATAAATTTAGGATTTTGTAGTCACGTACCATGCTGTTGGGCCAGCTTCCTCATCAATAATGATTCTTACATGTTTTCTTTTAAGATGCTCCCACGTCACTGTAGTGCTCCCGTGCCAAGGCAGCTCACTTTTACAAAGCCTGCATTCAAGATATTTTCTGGGACGATAAAGATTAAAATGCTCCCAAACTTTTGTAGATTTCGGTGAAACAAGTTTTTCCATTCCAGTGTTACTGGTAATTGACTGAGCCATGTTTTGTAATGTTTATAAAGATGAAAAATTTGAGGCACACGCATGACATGTTCGTTCATCTTCGTACTGAGTGACACTCGTCTGTAGTGGCCGATTACGCAATAATCACGAGACTATTCGATAACAAGATTTGTTGCCAACACTTTTAAATGATCAAATTTCATTGATTCATTGTTGCAGCACTAAATGCTTACATAGAATTTCTTATAGCACAAACACTGAAGTTAGATTTTCTGAATCAACAAGTATTGAAGTACAAATACATTCTTGTCACATAACTCTAGGTGTTCCCTCAGCACAATTAGTAACATGTTTTACTAAATTTTCCTTGTGACATGGAAATAAGGTAAAACACATTTGATGAATTGGAAAGAAAGCCTGTGCACAATTTTACATATCTGAATTTTTATATGACCATGTGCTTAATTCATATGACTCCTATGACCTTGAAATTAAGTCAAAGTCATCCAGTTTCATTAGACTTGAAGACTTTGGCACTATAAATTCAACTGGTACATATTTGAAACTGATCCGACAAGGACTGCATGCTCTAGAGTCATTCAGCTTCGATGGGCTAATAAGGCCTGTCGAGAGGTAATTCCTGATATAAAGTAAAATCTAACCATGAATACTTTGATATGATAAGAGTGCATGTAAATTTTTACAAGGCTAACAGCGATGTCTGGTGTCAATAAACAATCCTGTGGCAATTTATTTCTGACTTTTCATGACGTATGCATATATTTCATGAAATTAAGTCAGTGGTTCTCAAATAGTGGGGAATGCAGCCATGAGGTGGGGGGGGGGGCACTCTACCCCTCATGCCGGTCCCAAGCCCGGAAAAATGCAGAGGGTTGTGTCAGGAAGGGCATCCGACGTAAAACCAATGCCAAACTTTTATGATGCAAATCCGGAGGAGAAGTGTGCTGGTGCCCATTTTTAAGAACAAGGGAGACATGCAGAATACAAGACGGTGGTGAGGCCAGCGATGTTGTATGGCTTAGAAACAGTGGCGCTGAGGAAAAGGCAGGAGGCAGAGCTGGAGGTAGCGGAGATGAAAATGTTGAGGTTCTCTCTGGGAGTAACAAGGATGGATAGGATCAGAGGGACAGACCATGTAAGATGTTTTGGAGACAAAGTCAGAGAGGCTAGATTGAGATGGTTTGGACATGTACAGAGGAGGGATAGTGAGTATATTGGCAGTAGGATGCTGAGGTTGGAACAACCAGGCAGAAGGCCTCGAGGAAGACCAAAGAAGAGATTTATGGATGTGGTGAAGGAAGACATGAAGGTCGTTGGAGTCAGAAAAGAAGATGCAGAGGACAGGGTGAGATGGAGGCGGATGATTTGCTGTGGCGACCCCTGAAGGCAGCAGCCGAAAGTAAAAGAAGTTGTTCTCAAATACTGGGGCGTGTCCCCGTGGGGGGGGCGTGTGACCCCTGGGAACGTGCTTTTTTATTTTTAATTTTTTTGCCGTATTAGGATAAAGTGTAATTCAATGGGGCAGTGGTGGTCTAGTGGTATAGGGCGCTGGATCGCTGATCCAAAAGGTTGGGGGTTCGAGTCCCACTCTCCACAAGGTTGTCACTGCCCCCCCACCCCCACCCCCAGTGCGGCGAACTGGGTTATCAAAGGCGGGCCATGTCTGTCACTGTCTATGGTGAGAGGCATGTAAAAGAACCATTGCTGACTTTCGTAAAAGAGTAGCTGCAAAGCCGTCAGCATGTTTCTGTCCCTTGCTAAAAGGGTTGTGACAGGAAGGGCATCCGATGTAAAAATCTCTGCCAAATCAAACGTGCGAATCAGATGATTCGCTGGTGACTCCCGAGTAAAAGGGAAAAAAGCCGAAAGGAAGACAGGATAAAGTGTAATTCTACATCCACTACAGCAGGTGGCAGTGACTTCCTCACTGTCAGAGTGTGCCCAGAGGGAAAATAAGAGGTGAAGTTAATAAACCCACCATGGAAAATTTTAACAGGGATGGAAAGGGAGGCGGAGAGAAACGGAGACAGTGAGAGAAACGAAAGTCTCCTGGAAGCTAAGTGGAGGAGGTATGATGAAGCGGATGTAGTACTCGGCTTCACTGTACTGCAGTGAGAAACAAGGAAAGACCGCTGTTTACTTTGTCCGAAAACATTGGCAGCGGACAGCATGAACCCAAATAAATTCAGGCGTCTCCTAAAGATATCACACCCTGATCACATGATGAGCCACGAGAGTTTTTTCAGCAAAAATGTGCGGAGTATTTCCAACAACCATCCCGCTTTGTGAATGCTACTCCAGCAAACCGAGCTCTGTTGGCATCAGGTAAGGTGGAGTACCAAACTACTCAGTGTAGAAACTCCCCGCAGCAGAGCAGAGGAACTGATCCTACCTGGAGCACACACAGTCTCCGTCATGCCAGATGACATCACTGCTGCGAAAATAAGTCCAGGTCCAAGTTCAGCATTGAGCAGGAGCTGAGAGTTCAGTATCGTGCTTTAAACCCGGCTTCGAAAAGCTGTGCACTGAGAAATGTGCTCATTATAGCCATTAATCTGGACTTAATCATTTTGATAATAATAATAATATTCATTTTGTTTTGTAGGTTAAAGTGTTTTATATATTGCCGATCAATTTGAATTTATTATTTTTTATTGATTTTATTTAATTTTATTTTTCAGTATCAAATGGTTCAATTTGTTGGTCAGAAAATGTTGACAGTTTAAATAAGGATTTTTATTTCAGGCAAATTGATGCACTTTAAATCTTTGTTTAAAATTTTAAAAAATTGTTAATAAAGTTATCCTTTGTTGGAAGTTGATCTATATTTCTTCATATTTTTTGTATTCCATAATGATGATAAGGATTTATTATGCTAATAAGGATACAGTGTTATGCAGGGGATTATTTATAACAATTTTTAGAAAATAACACCATTTATATGGGTGGGGGGGATATTTTCCTCTTCCTAGGGGGGGGCGCGACAGAAAATAATTGAGAAGCACTGACTTAAGTCAAGGTGACCCAGTTTCAAAGGGCATTAAGACGTTGACAAGTATAACGTGTCTGAATTACTGAAATACTGCCAAGATATTTATATTTACGCAACAGACAAAACGCATACTAAATATACTGCATTGTCAATAGTCTGTTGACGCCTGACCATCATTCTCTTGTGGTTTTTAAACAGCTCCAGTCCAGATTCTTCTTTACTGCTTTAATAACTTCTACTTTTCCAAGAAGGCTTTCCGTTAGAATGTGGGGATTTGCTCATTTTTCTACTAGTGTATTCGAGAAACACGCACTGATGTTGGGTGAAGATGAACAGTGTGATTTTGACATTTCCATTCAATCCAGACGTGTTGAATAGGAATGAACTCCTATCTTCATGAAGTCCACTTTACCCACAAAGCTAGTACCATGCTGGTACAAGTGTGGACCGTTAATTCCAGTGAAGACAAATTGTGGTGCTGCAGCACTCAAAGACATCAAAAGATCCCTCCTACATACGAGTGTGATTGCCAGGTATTCTTTTAGCTAAATTTAAAATGATTGGTTAATACTGATTTTAAAATATATGGGTTTCACTAAATGGCATGACCATGCTTGGAAAATGACTAATTAAAGTGGATTTAAATTACAACAGAGTGCAAAAAGTAATAGCACCATGTGACTTTGTTATTGGTGCATTATATTCCTCTCCATGCCAGGTCTGGTTGTTAGGCTCAGACTGAAGATGTAGCCAAAGCTCAAGCTGAGATCAGCACGTGTTTGAAAAGACTCCATTAGTGCAGGCTGACAGCACTAAGCTGAAAGAAAGCACTGTTTTGTCACACATAGCCCGAACCCTCCCACATGCAGAAGAGATTTTCTCGGCCTTTTAAAAAGCCCTGATCACGTTTCCGTCTCCTTGGAAGAGCTCTACTAGCTATGACTATCACCAAGTCATTGTTCAGCTGTTATTGTACTCTGTCTGGTTTAAACACCTCCGCATGCCCGCGCGCACACACACAAAGCTTTGATGCCTTGATTCACATGCACATGTACTTGATCCAAATTACAATCAGGGGTATTAATCCAGGCAAAACACCTACACCAAGGAGTTTGTCAAGACCTGAGAAGCAAAACGGATGGATCATAATGAATTACCCTTTATTCTTATAAACTCATGATTTGCATTGGTTGCAACATAATATACAAAATCATTCAGATACATAATATCTATAATTATATAGCTTCCAATGTTCTTGATAATTTGATGCTCACCATGATAGTCACCAGTTGTCATGTGACTTGCTGTGATCCCAGTCAGCTCAAAATTGTTTGCCAGTCTACTCTGAACATTCCCCATCAGCAAGCATTTCTCAATGAACAGTTCGTTATTTCTGTACCATCACGAACCATGTCTCATGTACACTCGAGAGACTTGAAAGTTGTGCAAGAAATTCCCACAGGTAGTCTAACACTCAAATATTCAAATCCTGTTTGGCCACATAACAACCATACCAAGACCAAAGACAGTGACATCACATTTACCCCCATAATGTAAAATCTACATAATGCTAAGCTGTGCTTCTGTACGCTAATGTCCTAATGAAGCAGAATATTTAAGTTTACTGTATTTACATAATTATGTACAGACGCACCCCGACTTACGTTTTTAATTGGTTCTGGACGGCCGAACGTAAGTTCAAAGTGAACGTAAGTTGTTACAGTGACGTATGATGTGCGATGCTTATACTGTACTATACATCCATAAATACCAGCCCGTATCTCATAAAACACCCCTAAATCAATTATTATAAACATAACATTGTAAAATAATATCAAATAATGATAAAGTCAGCCTTCAAATAATTATGTTCAGTTATGCAGTCAATACTTGGTCGGGAATCCTTCTGCAGAAATGACTGCTTCAATATGGCGTGGCATGGAGGCAATCAGCCTGTGGCACTGCTGAGGTGTTACGGAGGCCCAGGATGCTTCGATAGCGGCCTTAAGCTCATCCACAGTGTTGGGTCTGGTGTCTCTCAACTTTCTCTTCACAATATCCCACAGATTCTCTATGGGGTTCAGGTCAGGAGAGTTGGCAGGCCAATTGAGCACAGTAATAGCATGGTCAGTAAACCATTTACCAGTGGTTTTGGCACTGTGAGCAGGTGCCAGGTCGTGCTGAAAAATGAAATCTTCATCTCCATAAAGCTTTTCAGCAGATGGAAGCATGAAGTGCTCCGAAATCTTCTGATAGCTAGCTGCATTGACCCTGCCCTTGATAAAACACAGTGGACCAACACCAGCAGCTGACATGGCACCCCAGACCATCACTGACTGTGGGTACTTGACACTGGACTTCAGGCATTTTGGCATTTCCTTCTCCCCAGTCTTCCTCCAGACTCTGGCACCTTGATTTCCGAATGACATTCAAAATTTGCTTTCATCCGAAAAAAGTACTTTGGACCACTGAGCAACAGTCCAGTGCTGCTTCTCTGTAGCCCAGGTCAGGCGCTTCTGCCGCTGTTTCTGGTTCAAAAGTGGCTTGACCTGGGGAATGCAGCACCTGTAGCCCAGTCCACTGTTTCCACAGGTCCCCCAAGGTCTGGAATCGGCCCTTCTCCATAATCTTCCTCAGAGTCTGGTCGCCTCTTCTGGTTGTGCAGCGTTTTCTGACACACTTTTTCCTTCCCACAGGGGTGCCTTGATACAGCACTCTGGGAACAGCCTATTTGCTCAGAGATTTCATTCTGCGTCTTACCATCTTGCTTGAGGTTGTCAATGATGGCCTTCTGGATAGCAGTCAGGTCGGCAGTCTTACCCATGATTGCGGTTTTGAGTAATGAACAAGGCTGGGAGTTTTTAAAAGCCTCAGGAATCTTTTGCAGGTGTTTAGAGTTAATTGGTTGATTCAGATGATTAGGTTAATAGCTTGTTTAGAGTACCTTTTCATGATATGCTAATTTTTTGAGATAGGAATTTTGGGTTTTCATGAGATGTATGCCAAAATCATCAGTATTAAAACAATAAAAGACCTGAAATATTTCAGTTGGTGTGCAATGAATCTAAAATATATGAAAGTTTAATTTTTATCAGTACATTACAGAAAATAATGAACTTTATCACAATATGCTAATTTTTTGAGAAGGACTAGTATATATACACATATACACACACCCAGTCTGTAATTTGTAAACAATGAATGCAGCGTCAGCATACTACGTAGGTACGTCAAAACTAAAAATTTGACTTTTTTTTGGGGGGGGGGGGGGGGGGACCGCAAAATCGAAAAAACATAAAATGGCTGAACATAAGTCG
This sequence comes from Plotosus lineatus, assembly GCA_024760905.1. Classification (NCBI taxonomy): domain Eukaryota; kingdom Metazoa; phylum Chordata; class Actinopteri; order Siluriformes; family Plotosidae; genus Plotosus; species Plotosus lineatus. The sequence continues at coordinate 48,243,743 of CM045728.1, forward strand.
GGGAGCGTCTGTACCTGCAAAATACACTTCAGAACTCTAAGAACTCTCACTTCTGTATTGGATTTAACTGGACCATATTTATGAAGGAACTCTCCTTGAATCCCACCAACCTTATCGTGGTGGAGGGGTTTGCGTGTCCGAATGATCCTAGGAGCCATGCGGTCTGGGAATGATGCCCCCGGTAGGGTCAGACAAGTAAAACAGGTTCTCGGTGAAGATCCAGATGAAGCGAGGTTCAAGAGACCCCTATGGATAACGATAAAAGGACACGATTTTCCTTGACCAGACGAGTCACCGGGTCCCCTTGCAGCCAGGCCTGGGGGATGGGGCTCAAAGTCAAGAGCCTGGTGGTTGGGCTTCTGCCCATGGAGCCCAACCAGGCCCAGCCTGAAAAGGAAACAGGGGTCCACCCTCCCATGGAACCAGCACCTGTGGGAAGTGCTGGAGAGGTCTTGTGCATTAGGATTTGGGTGGCAGCCAAAGGCATGGATTCTGTCTGACCAATCCGCAGCTACTAACTGACTCTTGGGACATGGAATGCCACCTCTCTGGCGAGGAAGGAACCTGAACTGGTGTATGAGGTTTAGAGATACCGAATAGACATAGGCAGAGTCACCTAAATGCATAACTTGAGCTCTGGAAACGCCCATCTTGACAGAGGCTGGACCTTATTCCATTCGGAAGTTGTTCATGAGGGGAGGTAGCAAGCCGGTATGGACATCCTTGTTGCCCCCCCCCATTTCTGTGCTCAAACGTTGGGGTTCTCCCTAGTTGAGGAAAGGGTAGCTTCCCTCTGCCTTCAGCAGACAAGTAACGACAGGCAAAATGTGCTGCAACCTGAGGCATCACCCATGCAAAATCTCAGGTGTGGGGGGAGTTCGGTGAGGGCCGGGAAAGCAACTAACAGTTGGCTTCAAAAAGGTTCTGGACAACCATCCGAAGCCTCAGGAGTTCCCCACAAATTCTGTTTACAGTGGAACTGGGAAATTTGCTCACCTTGACTGGGGACTCTGTCGGAGGTGAAAGGAATACTTCAAGGAGCTCCTCAATCCCAGCAACATGCCCTCTGTGGAGGAGGATGACCCTGGGGGTTTGGGTGGGGGGCCACCCATCACTGGGGCTGACGTAGTTGAGGTCGTCAAAAAGTTCCTCAGTGGTCGGCCTCCGGGGGTGGATGAGATACACCGTGAGTATATCGGTGCTCTGGATATTGTAGGACTGTCTTGGTTGACAGATCTCTACAACATTGAGTGTCCATCAGAGGCCTTACCTTTGGAATGGAAAACCAGGGCTATAATCCCCATTTTTAAAAAAGGGGAATGGAGGGTGCATTCCAATCATCATGGAATCCCAATTCTCAGCCGACACAGGAAAGTTTATGTAGGGAAACTGGAGAGGAAGATCCAACCGATGGTTAAACCTCGGATTCAGGAGGAACTATGTGGTTTTCATCCTGGCTGACGCACTCCTGGCCAACTCTGTATCGTCTACTGGATCCTGGAGGGGGCATGGGTGTTTGCCCAATCTGTCCACATGTGTTTTGTGGATTTAGAGAAAGCTTTAGACGGTGTCCCTTGGGCTATCTTGTGGGGCGTGCTCCGAGAATAAGGTGTACCAGACCCATTGCTACGGGCAATTCAGGATGTGTATCACCAGAGGTTGAAATGAAATTTCCAGTTGAAATAAGCTTTCTTTGCAGGATGGCAGGTCGCTTCCTTAGAGAAGATCAGCCATCAGGGAGGAGCTTAGAGTAGAACCGCTGCTCCTCCACATTGAAAGGAGCCAGTTGAGATGGTTAGAATGCTTCCCGAACGCCTCCCTGTGGTGGTGTTTTGAGCATGTCCGACCAAGAAGAGACCCCAGGGTTGACCTAGAACACGCTGGAGGGATTATGTCTGGTCTGGGAACGCCTCGTTGTCCACCCCATGAAGAGCTGGAAGAAGTGGCTGAGATGGACATTTGGACCTTCTGCCTCTGTGACCTGACCCTAAATTAAGCGGAAGCAGCTGATGATGGTTATATTTATGAAGAATGGGTAATCTGCATTTTACTACTCACTGTTCAAACCTATATGGGTTTAGGGCATATAGGGCGTAGGATCGCTGATCCTAAGGTTGGGGGTTCGAGTCCCACTCTCTACAAGGTTGTCACTGTCCCCCCAGTGCATCTAACTGGGTGATCAAAGGCGGGCCATGTCTCTCGCTGTCTATGGTGAGAGGTTCATGTAAAAGAACCATTGCTGACATTCGTAAAGAGTAGCTGCAAAGCCGTCAGCATATTTCTGTCCCTTGCTAAAGGGTTGTGTCAGGAAGGGCATCCAATGTAAAAACCTTTGCCAAATCAAACATGCCAGTCATTCACTGTGGCGACCCCTGATACAGGGTAAAAGCCAAAAAGAAATCTCTCTCATCTGACCTCCATCATGTCAAGTAAGTAGGAAAATAAATAAATTAAATTTATTTTGAAATTTTCCTTTAAGATGTGAAATTCTGCTTGTCTTTCAACTAGTTTAAGGGAAATTTTCATTCTGAATCTCAAAAAAAAAAAAAAAAAAGCAATATTGAAATAAAAAGGTGTGCTTCCAATCTGAGGCAGTCATCCTGATCTGAGTCGGATGACTCACCTGATTATGTTCCAATATGCACCAAAGTTTTCCAACTGTTACCTGATGTAATTGTGATGTTATTACAAAGTTTCACCAATGTTATTTGTATCGATACAGAGGTCACTCTGATTTGAGAGGGCAGTGGTGGCCTGGTGGTAAAAGGTGCTGGATCGCTGATCCTAGGGTTTAGGGTTCGAGTCCAACTCTCCACAAGGTTGTCACTGTCCCCCCAGTGCAGCTAACTGGGTTATCAAAGGCTGGCCATGTCTCTCACTGTCTCTGGTGTGAGGCATGGAAAAGAACCATTGCTGACTTTTGTCAAGAGTAGGCTGCATAGCCGTCAGAGTGTTTCTGCCCCTTGCTAAAGGGTTGTGTCAGGAAGGGCGGATGACTTAAAAACCTATGCCAAATCAAACATGCAAATCATTAATATGACGTCCATGAAGATGGAAGCAGAAGATTCACTGTGGCGACCGCTGAAAGGGAACAGCCGAAAGTAAAAGAAGAAGTAATCACTCTGATTTGAAACAATATTGTGTTAAAAAAATACCAGAAACATGACTCGAATATCTTGTGATTTTGCTTCTGTTTTCCCAAAATTTTATACCAATGTTACCACAATCATTACCAATGTGTACTGATGTTACTCCAAATTTATCCTGTTTTCCCAAAGTCCTAACAATACTCACAAAAACACTCAAAACATTTCTCTCATCTTCGGAGTTTAAATTTGAGACATATCATGTTATCTCCTAAAATCCTGACAGATGTAATAAACATCCATACTTGTGATTTCGTTTACTAATCATAGCGACCCTTCTAAGACACACTATATGACCAAAAGCCACTTGATCACAACACTCGTGTTTCTTGAACATTGGACTTCAATTTTCAATCCTCTTTACCGTAATAATACATTTCTGTTCTGGAAAGGCTGTCTACTTGATTTTGGGGTGTGGCTGTGGGGATTTGTGATCATTCATCCACAAGAGTCTTATTAATGTCAGGCACTGGTGTCAGGCAGGAACACCAGGGGCAGTTAACATTCTCACTCATCACAAACATGTTCAGTGGGGTTGAGGTCAATGCTCTCTGCAGGCGACTCATGGTTTCCCAATCCAGCCTTCTCCCCAGCCATGGCTTCATGGAGCTCAATGTGTGTAGGAGGACTGTCAGGGTCAGGACTGTCAAGGTTTGACTCTCTTCGTTGAGTGAAGGGAAGTAGTAACCCAAGAAGAGACAAAGACATTCTGCAGAATTGTGTGCTTTCATCTATGTGGCACCAACTTTAAGATCAGATCCATATGGGAGTGATAGTCAAGTGTCCAGAAACGTTTCTGTATATACTAGTCCTTCTCAAAAAATTAGCATATTGTGATAAAGTTCATTATTTTCTGTAATGTACTGATAAAAATTAAACTTTCATATATTTTAGATTCGCTGCACACCAACTGAAATATTTCAGGTCTTTTATTGTTTTAATACTGATGATTTTGGCATACAGCTCATGAAAACCCAAAATTCCTATCTCAAAAAATTAGCATATCATGAAAAGGTAGTCTAAACGAGCTATTAACCTAATCATCTGAATCAACCAATTAACTCTAAACACCTGCAAAAGCTTCCTGAGGCTTTTAAAAACTCCCAGCCTGGTTCATTACTCAGAACCGCAATCATGGGTAAGACTGCCGACCTGACTGCTGTCCAGAAGGCTATCATTGACACCCTCAAGCAAGAGGGTAAGACACAGAAAGAAATCTCTGAGCGAATAGGCTGTTTCCAGAGTGCTGTATCAAGGCACCTCAGTGGGACGTCTGTGGGAAGGAAAAAGTGTGGCAGAAAACGCTGCACAACCAGAAGAGGTGACCGGACCCTGAGGAAGATTGTGGAGAAGGGCCGATTCCAGACCTTGGGGGACCTGTGGAAGCAGTGGACTGAGTCTCTGGGCTACCGGTGCCGCATTCCTCAGGACAAGCCACTTTGGAACCAGAAACAGCGGCAGAAGCGCCTGACCTGGGCTACAGAGAAGCAGAACTGGACTGTTGCTCAGTGGTCCAAAGTACTTTTTTCAGATGAAAGCAAATTTTGAATGTCATTCGGAAATCAAGGTGCCAGAGTCCGGAGGAAGACTGGGGAGAAGGAAATGCCAAAATGCCTGAAGTCCAGTGTCAAGTACCCACAGTCAGTGGTGGTCTGGGGTGCCTTGTCAGCTGCTAGTGTTGGTCCACTGTGGTTCAAGGGCAGGGTCAATGCAGCTAGCTATCAGGAGATTTTGGAGCACTTCATGCTTCCATCTGCTGAAAAGCTTTATGGAGATGAAGATTTTCATTTTTCAGCATGACCTGGCACCTGCTCACAGTGCCAAAACCACTGGTAAATGGGTTACTGACCATGGTATTACTGTGCTCAATTGGCCTGCCAACTCTCCTGACCTGAATGAACCCCATAGAGAATCTGTGGGATATTGTGAAGAGAAAGTTGAGAGACACCAGACCCAACACTGTGGATGAGCTTAAGGCCGCGAAGCATCCTGGGCCTCCATAACACCCCAACAGTGCCACAGGCTGATTGCCTCCATGCGGACGTTTCTGCAAAAGGATTCCCGACCAAGTATTGAGTGCATATCTGAACATAATTACTTGAAGGTTGACTTTTTTGTATTCAGAACACTTTTTTTATTGGTCAGATGAAATATGCTAATTTTTTGAGATCGGGATTTTTGGTTTTTCTTTACTTTTTTTGCCAAACTTATCAGTATTAAAACAATAAAAGGCTTGAACTACTTCAGCTGTGTGCAATGAATCTAAAATATATGAAAATCTAATGTTTATCAGTGCATTACAGAAAATAATGAACTTTATCACAATATGCTAATTTTTTGAGACGGACTAGTAATGTAGCCAGTCAGAAAGAACAGTTCCTCCTGTACCATTGTTGAAAGTATTGATATAGCACAAGTCTGGCCTTTTTCTAATTTTTGATTGGTCAGTGAGAAAGCAATCACTTTGATGAGCTCGGTAGTGTTCCAAAAGTTAAAGTCTCCTCAAGTGAAAACACAGTTAAGAATAGCACAAAGAAAAACTGTGCGCCAAGGGATTTTTTTTTTGGCTGAGGGTCCTAGGCAGTGTAAACAGTGAGACTAAATTGGAACAAAAACATGTTTGATGAACACATGAGCTAATTATCCCCCGCCCCCCCCCCCAAATAAAGTGTAGATGAGGAGTGCAGGTGTCCCGCAAAGTGATCTTGTACACTTTTAAAATTTGGAATAAAAAACCTGACAGAAAACCCTATTTCACACAACAGAGAGAGAGAGAGAGAGAGAGAGAGAGAGAGAGAGAATCTTCCATGCAAGACTAGTCACCTGAAATTTCTTTAAACTTCCAATCACAGTGAAAAATCTTAAGACTAAAATATTGACTACGTCCATGTTTTGCTACGGAAACCCCCAAATATTACCCAAGACACAAAAAAGACCTGCACAATGGAATTAATTTGAGAAGTTTCTGTTAAAGTTTCATTCAGATATCTATGAAGGAGTTGGGGATTAATGATGGCGACCCACTTCTAGAGCAGCAACAAAGAATGTTTTGTTATTGGAAACCCCTCAAAAAGAAACTTCATTAAAAAATAGGAGGTACAGAATAGTATGATGTAAATACTTTTGTCAACGTTTGGCTGAAGTACGATGTGAGATTCAGGAGCAGTTGAGGAATACAAGTACCATAAACGTGACAAAGATGTAACACGACAGATAGTGTTGTACTAGATTCACTGGCAGGCAACACGATAATTGTTATTCCACTCAATCTCATGGTCCATATGCTTGATAACCTACTTGAAGCTATCAGGTCATGGCATAATTCATTACTTGGAATAACTTTAATATTGCTGCTAAGTTAAATCTCACCAGTAATATGAACAAACCATGCATGACTGGAGTAAAAGACCCTTGACTGGGCAGCCAACTGAACATTGGTGATCCATTTTCACACACTCTTAATACTCGATGATGCAACAGAGGGTGGAAGAAAAAGTAAAAACTTGTTCACAGCAACAGATGTGGTACAATCTACCTACAAAGATTTCTCAATGTTTACCTAAGTGCAGTATGAACCGAGTACATATTAATCTTTTTGAGTGATTAGATTTTCATATTAGAGACTTCAGGAAGCTGAAAGTGTATGATGATAATCAAAAGTGAGAAAAAGGTCGAAGCTGAGGGTTTGCAAACCCAAAATAGAGGATCCAAATCCCTTCAGCACTGGCTGACCACACGAGAGATAATTTCAATCTCTGAACTTTAGGACATGTTATAAAGCTAAACAGAATAGTTTAGCTGATGTTATGAGTTTGACAGATCAAACGTTAAACCCTCGGTAAACTATAACTGAACAAACCTCGAGTTAATCCATGAAATAAATAGGATAAATCATGACTATATACGTTAAGTACTAACCGAACCACTGATCAAACTTACTTTTATCCTGTGAAACGTTTGGGTTATTACCATGACCTGTGTGTGTGGATATACAGATACTATATACTGTATATATAAGCTAGCACAACTGGTGGCGACCCAATTGATACATGCACCACGCTAACCTGACCTAGCCATATTAGCCCATGAAATAACTTACGCTTAATTACACCACACCGAGTTGTACACTCACACCACTGAATAAAGTTTCATACAATACACAAACAATAAGAACCTGACTGGAAAAACCTACAGAAATTATTCATTTCATCGCTGACTGAGTGGAATGCCATGTTTAACTTAGCGCTGGTAGCTTTAGGTAGCTAGCTCATACGGCTAAGTATTTCATGCATCACTCACCTGGTCTCTGATTTTGAGAACCACCATTTTCCAAAGATTTCTGTGGCTCTCAGGAACAAAATAACTTCTTTATTCAACTCCTCAACGCTGACAATCGCTATCCGTGGAACTTTAAAACTTCCAACAGGTCAGACATTTCCTTTACTTAGCTACTAAGCCACAGGGGTAAGAAAACTCCATAACATTACCGCCACTACAACGCTTCAAACACAAGAGTGTTGATTGGTTGGACAGTTTCCATAGACCTAGTAATCGAGGATTTGATTGGTTATAAATAGCAACAGCTCTTTTTGGAATCTTAGCCAGGCAGTAACGTGGAGGTATTTATAAAATGAGATAAAATATGATTACATTTATCAAACAGATGATTTCTATAATGCTATAATTTTAAAATTGGTTTGTGTGATAGGAATGATATTATTAAAACCACTGATGAAAATCTAATGCTAATATGTTAGTTATATAATTAATTTAGACTAGTTGTTCATAAAAATAAGTGCAGTTGACATTATAAATGTAGAGTGAAGTTAAAATGCATTCATTCATTCATATCCTGAACCTCTTGATCCTAATTAGGGTCACAGGGAGGCTGGCGCCCATCTCAGTCAACCCTGTACAGCTCGACAGGCCATTGCAGATGGAGTTAAAATATAAAGACAAAATATAATAAATCAAAATAACATGATAAAATATTTCCAGCACACATCCTTGGTCAAATGCTTACGGTTGTGGTCAATGCCATGACACAGTATGAAAAGTTCTAATTATAACCAAATACGTATACTAATTTCTTTCAAGGAATGTGGAGGTTATATGTGACGAGAGTATGTGGTCTATCTTAATAATTATTCTAAGCATGTAGTGTAGATAGTTGTCTTTAGTCTTCATGACCACTCAATTTGACATTTTAACAACAAAACTAGATTATAATACTGAAACACAAACACACATTTATCCAACAACGACATACCATCCAGAGCTTTCTAGAGAAATATACACAACAAACTGGATCTTTTCTTTTCTGTTGTAGGACTTCCATCAAAATCCATGTACATGCTGTGTATATTTTACATGTGGTATTTTTAAATGGAAACATAATACTGTATTGTATTACAAGTAGCTCGAATGGACAGTGGTGGCCTGGTGATAAGATGCTGAATTACCAATCTTTAGGTTCTTGGTTAAAGTCCCACTTGTCAATGGCTGTCACAGGGTTATCAAAGGCCAGCCATGCCTCTTACTGTACAGTATATGCTGACTTTCAAGAATCATGAGTAAAGAGTAGGCTGCAGAGCCATCAGCATCTTTCTGCCCTGTGACGGCCTGGCGAGTTGTCCAGGGTATACTCTGCCCTTGTCCAGACTCGGCTGAGACGGGCGCCAATTTCCCTGTGACCCTAATTAAGATTAAGTGGTTCAGAAAATGAATGAATGAAAGTACTTACTGTACCGTCAATCGTATTTTAGGGAAAGTGTAGAGCTACAGTGCCCCCTAACGATCATGCTGGGGAATTTCCTTGAGCTGGACGTACTTTGAATTTAGCTGTGATATGAGAAGTAGTTTTTGAAATAGAGATAAAATAAACATGTACATATAAAAAAGAATTTATATATATATATATATATATATATATATATATATATATAGATAGATATGAAGAAAAACTGACAAAAGTGAAAACAATACCAGGTACACGATGACAAACAACAGCATAGTTTTGAGAAACAAACAAAAAAACAAGTAAACATGACCCTTACAGGAGAGTCGTGTACCAGATATTTTGGGGGTGCAGTTGCTTAAATTTAAAAGAAAAGAAAAAACACTTTTCATGTGAATTAATAAATAAATAGCACAATAATACAATGTTTAAGTCAATATAATTCTACAAGATTAAAGTATTATTAGTCTTTATCATTATTAAATTATTTTTGATCAGAACAGCAGACAAACACAACACAAGCAACATTTTGAATACTATAATACTTTAATGGTCTATAAGATCAATACCTATTTAAAAATCAGTAAATGATAATTTCAAATCTTGAAGGCACATAACCACTGTTATTGACCAATACCATCCAACTACAAAGTAGGCTGAGTAGATTGCAACCAATACTGTATGTGTTGTGTGTAGTGAGGTGGAGACAGCAGATAAAAGGAATACATTTTATTGTACAGGAGTCAGGCTTCATGCTCCCTGAATTTAAGGCATGTCGTCACCTCTAGTCCAGACGATTCTAATCTTAGTTTGCCTTTATCGTTTCTGGCAAGTGGAAAATTCTTCTTCTTCTTTTCCTTTCTTCTGTTCCCTTCAGTGGATGCCACAATGAATCATCTGCCTCCATCTCACCCTATCCTCTGCATCTTCTTCTTTTACACCAACAACCTTCATGTCCTCCTTCACCACATCCATAAATCTTCTATTTGGTCTTCCTCTAGGCCTTCAGCCTGGTAGTTCCAACCTCAGACTCCTACTACCAATATACTCACTATCCATCCTCTGTACATGTCCAAACCATCTCAATCTAGCCTCTCTGACTTTGTCTCCAAAAAAAACCTCTTACATGTGCTGTCCCTCTGGTGTACTCATTCCTGATCCTATCCATCCTCGTTACTCCCAAAGAGAACCTCAACATTTTCATCTCTGCTACCTCCAGCTCTGCCTCCTGTCTTTTCCCCAGGGCCACTGTTTCTAAACCATACAACATCGCTGGCCTCATCACCGTCTTGTACACTTTTCTTTTCATTCTTCTCAATACCTTCCTACCACACATCACACTGGACACTTTTCTCCAACCATTCCAACCTGCCTGCACACGCTTCTTCACCTCTTTTCCATACTCTCCATTGCTCTGGATTGTTGATCCTAAGTACTTAAAATCCTCTACCTTCTTTATCTCTGCTCTCTGTAACCTCACCTCTTGAGTCCTTCTAGTTCACACACGTATTCTGTCTTACTGAGGCTAACCTTCATTACTCTTCTTTCCAGGGCATACCTCCACCTCTATATGTTTTCATCCACTTGTTCTCTGCTCTCTCTACAGATCACAATTTCATCTGCAAACATCATAGTCCATGGAGATTCTTGTCTAACCTTGTCTGTCAGCCTATCCATCACCATAGCAAACAAGAAGGAGCTCAGAGCTGACCCTTGATGCAGTCTTACCACCTTGAACTCGTCTGTCACGCTGACAGCACACCTCACCACTGTCTTACATCTCTCATGCATGTCCTGCACCACTCTAACATATTTATCTGCCACTCCAGACTTCCTTATGCAATACCACAGTTCTTCTCTCGCCACCTTGTCATATGCTTTCTCCAGATCCACAAAGGCACAATGCAGTTCCCTCTGACCTCTGTACTTCTCTATTCACATCCTCAAAGCAAACACTGCATCTGTGGTGCTTTTTCTTGGCATGAAACCAAACTGTTGTTCACAAATGCTGACCTCTGCCCTTAGTCTAGTTTCCACTATTCTGTCACATAACTTCATTGTATGGCTCATCAACTTTATCCCTCTGTAGCTGCCACAACTCTGTACATCTCCCTTGTTCTGAAAAATGGGCACCAACACACTTCTCCTCCATTCCTCCAGCAGCCTCTGATTCTCTAAGACCTTGTTGAATGTTCTTGTCAGAAAAGCTACTGCTACCTCCCCTAGACACTTCCATACCTCCACAGGTATGTCATCAGGACCAATTGCCTCTTCATTCTCTTCAATGCCCTCTTCACTTCACACTTTGATACTTCCTGATCCTCAGTGATCACCTCTTCAACTCTTTTTTCTCTCTCATTTTTCTCATTCATCAGCTTTTCAAAGTACTCTTTCCATCTTCCCAGCACACTTCTGTCATCAGTCAATACATTTCCCGCTCTGTCCTTAATCACTCTAACTTGCTGCATGTTCTTCCCATCTCTATTTCTCTGCTGTGCCAACCTGTATAAATTATTTTCTCCCTCCTTACTGTCCAACCTATCATACAAGTCATCATACACCCTCTGTTTGGACATTGACACCTCTACCTTTGACTTACGCTGCGTCTCCCTGGACTCCTGTTTACTCTCTTCAGCCCTCTCAATGTCCCACTTCTTCTTAGCTAACCTCTTCCTTTGTACACACTCCTGCACTTCCTCATTCTACCACCAAGTCTCCTTTTCGCCTGTCCTTCCAGAGGACACACCAAGTACTCTCCTACCTGTCTCCCTGATCACATTAATTGTAGTTGTCCAGTCATCCGAAAGCACTTCCTGACCACCTAAAGCATATTTCAACTCCTCCTTGAAGACAACATGACACTCTTCCTTTTTCAGCTTCCGCCACTTTGTCTTCTGCTCTACCTTTGCCTTCTTCACCTTCCTCACCATCAGCATCATCCTGCACACCACCTTCCTATGCTGTTTGGCAATACTCTCACCCACTACTACTTTGCAGTCACTGACTTTCTTCAAATTACATCGTCTACACAAGATGTAGTCTACCTATGTGCTCCTACCTCCGCTTTTATAAGTCATCCTATGCTCCTGTCTCTTCTGGAAGAAAGTATTCACCACAGCCATTTCCGTACTTTTCGTAAATCCTTCTGTGTTCCTGTCCTGGATACCAAACCTGCCCATCACTTCCTCGTCCCCTCTGTTGCCTGCACCAACATGTCCATTGAAGTCTGCACCAATGACCACTCTTTCACCTCTGGGGGTACTCTGCATCACTTCATCTAACCCACTCCAGAATTTCTCTTTCTCTTCTAGCTCACATCCTGCCACATACTGGGGCATAAGCAACATTGAACATCATAACAACATTCAACATCATGCCTTCAGGCAAGTGAAAAACTATCATTTGTACTTATTCAGGCTATTAGAGGCGCATAGTATTCGTTGCATTTCTTCTGTGCCTTCAGAAATCCCAGGTGGAGGTTTTACAAGCTGTCAATGCATCCCGGGTTTAATTGACAGTTTCTGGGCCAGAACAGACTCGGTCAGTGCGCATGCCTATTCATGGGGCTTCGAACGAGAACGCTTCACTTCAGTGAAATAAACACGTTGACCATCAGGTGGCGCGTAAAGACCATGAAAAGTTTTATTTTCAGTCGCTGAGCGATCAACTGAATCCAGGTTTCTAATTCTGACGAATGAAAGTTCAGTGACGTCATCAGTGAGTTGGGAACAAGTGAGCATGAAAGGGTGGTGAACAAAAGCTATTATTCCTAGCCAGTCTTTTCCAAAGCTTTAAAAATAAAATAGGGCGGTATGGTGGCATAGTGTTAACCAAGTCTGCATCACAGTAAGAAGGATCTGGGTTCAAGTTCCAAGCTCGTTACATATCTGCCTCACAGCAAGAAGGTCCTGGGTTTGATTCCCAGTCTGGGTGTTTGTGTGTTCTCCTGTGCTTGCAGGAGTTTCTTCCAGGTACTCCGGCTTCATCATACAGTCCAAAAACATATACTATTATTAATTAATGTTGCTAATTGACTCCTCCAAATTTCCACTGGGTGTGAATGTGAGAATGAATAGTTGTGTGAGTGTTAGCCCTGCAATGGTCTGGCGAGTTGTCCAGGGTGTACCCTGCCCTAGCCCGGAGTCGGCTGAGATGGGCATCAGCCTCCCTGTGACCCTAACTAGGATTAACCAGTTCAGAAAATGAATGAATGAATGAATGATGAATCATTAAAACAAGAAATAACGTCAATTTACAAGAATCTGTAAAACCATATTAAAAGTGCACTTTGTGAACATTTCTGCTTACGGTAATTGTAATTTTTTACCATTTACTTTCCACTAGTGCCTGTTTAATGGTTAAAACAATTGTATAACCTTATTAGAAAAGGTTTGTTGGGTATAAGTTATTTACAACATTATCCATGCTACAGGGTGGAGTAACTTGTACGCTAATTGGCCTACTAGTTATTGTTTTATTGTGTATTAGCATATCTTATTATTTGCACAAGAAGTACAAGTATATTATTACATTGGCAGAATTCCACAAAACAGATTAGCCTAATTACTGATACGGTACATCATTGAACAGGAAACATGCTTACTCAGTAAACTACAGCAAAACAACCAGAAGTGATTGTATTATTTATATTTTAAAATATAAATATATACACGGGCAGCATGCAGTGGTTTGCATGTCCTACTAACAGCAAGAAGGTGCTGTGTTCAATTCTGGGCTTAGGCGCTTCTGTGTGATATTTCGTTTTCTATCTGTGCTTGAGTGGGTTTACTTCAGGTCCTCTGTTTTCCTCCCACAGTCCAAAAATGTGCACATTAGACAATTGGCTGTTTTATTTTAACTGCAATAGGATAGGCTAATTGTTCCAAATCATCGCAGGTGTGTTTTGTGTGTGTGTTTGTGTGTGTGTGTGTGTTGGTCCTGCAATGGCCTGGTGAGCTGTTCAGGCTGTACCCCGTAAGCGCTAGAGTTAGCTGAGATGGGCACCAATCTCACCCTGACCCTAATTAGGATTAAGTAGTGTAGAAAATGAATTAATAAATGAAATGTATTCACAGACTACAAATAATAGTCATAAAAATAACATTATAATGGCTGATAGTGGGACAGGAAAGAGTTCTCTAGTGTTGCATAGACACACAGACCTTTTTTGTTGTTTTATATGTAATCAGGAACAGTTTGCCTGCTGAAAGTATCTGTTTCTTAATCTGAGATTAAAAAAAGAAAAACAAAAGAAAAGCGTTTCCTGCAGGTGTTATTTTAACAAGAACAATTAGATGAGCTATCACTATCCAAAAAGGAAACGATGATATGCCTGATTCTACCACCCACCCTCACTCACACACGCGCGCGCACACACACACACACACACACACACACACACACACACACACACACACACACACACACACACACACACACACACACACACACTTGTCTTTTGTTATGACTCTTCTTCTTTTCCTTTTGGCTGTTCCCTTTCAGGGATCACTACAGCGAATCATCTGCCTCCATCTTCATGTAAGTCATGTTAATGATTCGCATGTTTGATTTGGCATAGGTTTTACATCGGATGCCTTTCCTGACACAACCCTTTAGCAAGGGACAGAAACATGGCTTTGCAGTACTCTTGTCGAAAGTTAGCAATGGTTCTTTTACACGCCTCGCACCATAGACGTTGAGAGACATGGCCAGCCTTTGATTACCCAGTTAGCTGCACTGGGGGGACAGTGCCATCCTTGCGGAAAGTGGGACTCGAACCCCCAAACTTAGGATCAGCGATCCAGCACCTTTTACCCCCAGGCCACCACTGTGCTGAAAAAGATTTTTCCTGGAAAAATCATGCAGGCATTAAAATGAAATGCAGCTTTAAACCACAGCACTGTGTCCAGCTTTATAAAAGGCTCAGATGGTTATAAATGAAAAAATATTTATTTTTCGAGCTGTCCTGTTTTTCAGTGTTTTTATTATTTCCAGGGCATAGCAGTACATCAGAGAACAACAACAAAGAAACAAACATAGAAAAACCTTCAGGTATAGATAACACCCAGTTAAAACTTGTCTATGAGTGAACACGCTTCAAAGCACAGAAACACTAAATTCTAATCCTACCTACAACTGTTATCCTGTAACTTCACAGCTATAACACACATATCATTATCTATTGCTGTACTCTTATTAGACATCACAAAGATAATCACTAAAATTTCCGACTGAGATTAAGGACTTTAATTATAGTGATAGTCTTTTCTCAAAATGATTTATACAGGTTGGCACAGCAGAGAAATAGAGATGGGAAGGACGTGCAGCAAGTTATGGTGATTAAGGACAGAGAGGGAAATATATTGACTGATGACAGAAGTGTGCTGGGAAGATGGATAGAGTACTTTGAAGAGCTGATGAATGAGGAAAATGAGAGGAAAAAAAGAGTAGAAGAGGTGACCGTTGAGGAGCAGGAAGTATCAAAGTTTAGTGCGGGAGAAGTGAGGAGGGCATTGAAGAGGATGAAGAGTGGAAAGGCAGTTGGTCCTGATGACATACCGGTGGAGGTATGGAAGTGTCTAAGAGAGGTAGCAGTAGGCTTTTTGACAAGAACATTCAACAAGGTCTTAGAGAGTGAGAGGATTCCGTAGGAATGGGGAGAAGTGTGCTAGTGCCCATTTTTAAGAACAAGGGAGATGTGCAGAGTTATGGCAACTACCGAGGGACAAAGTTGATGAGCCATACGATGAAGTTATGGGAAAGAATAGTGGAAGCTAGACTAAGGGCAGAGGTCAGCATATGTGAACAACAGTTTGGTTTCATGCCAAGAAAAAGCACCACAGATGCAGTGTTTGCTTTGAGGATGTTAATAGAGAAGTACAGAGAAGGTCAGAGGGAGCTGCATTGTGCCTTTGTGGATCTGGAGAAAGCATATGACAGGGTATCGAGAGAGGAACTGTGGTATTGCATGAGGAAGTCTGTAGTGGCAGAGAAGTATGTTAGAGAGGTGTAGGACATGCATTAGAGATATAAGACTGGTGAAGTGTGAACTTGATCTGAACTTGATGATTTATTCATCAGAATTCTATGAGTAAAATATTTGAATCAGTATCCAGTATATATATATATATATATATATATATATATATATATATATATATATATATATATACACAATATACTGGCACATTTAACAAATTCTCGATTTATTTATATTTACTTTATAAAAAATAAACAAATTGATCAATACACTTTCTAAACTAGCCCAATTTTAGTGGTTTGTAGTTAGCACGTTCCCTTCACAGCAAGAAAGTCTTGAGTCTGATTCTCGGATTCGGGCATCTCTGTGTGCGAGTTTGCACGTGCTTGTGTGATTTTACTCCAGGTGCTGTTTTCCTCTCATAGTCTAAAGCCATACACATTCAACAATTAGCTGTTTTAACTTTCCCTGCAAGAATCTGGCAAGCCGTTAATAGTGTATCCCACCTTCGCCCAGTTCCAGATGAGTGAGGCTCAGCGTTCCAATGAACCTAATAGGATCAAATGGTTTGGGAAGTGAGAGAGAGTGAGTTCTTTGGACATGCTCCATCTTTCTGAATGGGGAAACCTTTCCAGAAAGGGAAAAGAATGCTATGTGCTGTATGGTTATACATGGAACACACACACACATGCACACACACACACCCCGGAGGTCACTCGCATGTTGAAACCTAAAAGGCTCTCACTATGGGATGACTGACCTCCAGATGTATATATCCACAAAATGTGTTTTTCGCCCATATAGAGTAACCTGAGCTCAGATCTAATCTGTGTAAGAACATGGAGACATGACACAGCAAAAACAAAGTCACCTGCTGCCAGCCTTATCACTTGAACTATTTTGACCTTCTTGGTTCATCAGATCTTCAATCCCTGTTTATTCTTTGATAAAAATCAATTCAGACTGACTGGCTTTGAACTATACTCTAGTTGGTACGGTTAAGGCCCAAATATGCAAGGGTCACCAAATGTGTTATATGGTTGAATGTTGACACTGTACTGTATACACAAACGTGGCTAAGGGACGCGGCATGAGTGCATAGAGGTGATTTCTTCTTGTGCTCTTTTTTGCTATTCCCATACAAAAGTCTACCTTTTTCTGCGAGAAATGTTTGTAGTCAGGTTTTTCCTCATTCCAAAGGTCTATAATTTCAAGGATGTTTGACTTCACTGAAATTTCTCAGTGAAGGAAGTGGGTGTGAACAAGGAACAATGCTATGACCTGTTATGTTACTCAAGCATTCACTGTGCCATTGTGAAAGCACCCTGTACAGCTTGCAAGTCCATTGCAGAGACAACGCACACATCCAGAAAGAAACCTCACCAGGAAAACACCAGGTGTAACCCCATCCATGGGAAGAACATGCAAACTCCAACAGAAATGTCTTTGCCAAGCCCAGGACTCAAACCCAGGACCTTTTTGTTATGAGGCAGACGTGCTCACTACTCCTGAAATTATATTTTATTTTAACGTAATTTTGTTTATTAATTGTGTGAAGAGATGCCTAAGAGCAGAGTAAACAGCAATTAAGGTTTCTTGTGTCTTTACTTCTGAAGAGAATTCCGGTTCTTTTTACTGAATCAGAGCACTCGGCTCAGTTCACTAATAAGATCCGACTCTTTCGATTCATTAACGGTTCATTGCCATTTCCCTTCAAACCAGTCAAATGCCTATCAACCGCTTTCAATGTTCAAAGCTTAATTGAACCAGTAACTTTCACAATTATACTTTGGTGTAGCACCAGATTACAAGGTGGTGAATCTTTAACAAGTAATAGTAAAAAAAAAAGTAGTCTTTTGGGCTTTTTACACTCGAGCCATAGTGGCTCATCAGGCTGGTGCTGATCCCCAATGTCCGTAGCGTGAAGCGAATAGGAGTTCAACTCCTCCTTGGATGGGACGCTAGTCCATCGCAGGTTACCTTCCCAGTATATTTTTACTGGTACCCATTTATACTGCTGGGTGAACAGAGGCACACTTGTGGTTGAGACCTTGCCCAGGGGTCTTAGCACTGTGAGGGTCGCACCCTAACCACTACACCACCGGCCCCACAGAAGTAATAGTCCATGCAGTAAATTATTTGTCTGGGCTGATATTTTTTTTTCGACCACAATTGTAAAAGAGCTGATGAATGAGGAAAATGAGAGAGGAAAAAAAGAGTAGAAGAGGTGACGGTTGAGGACCAGGAAGTAGCAAAGATTAGTAAAGGTGAAGTGAAGAGGGCATTGAAGAGGATGAAGAGTGGAAAGGCAGTTGGTCCTGATGACATACCAGTGGAGGTATGGAAGTGTCTAGGAGAGGTAGCAGTAGATTTTCTGACAAGAACATTCAACAAGGTCTTCGAAAGTGAGCAGATGCCGGAGGAATGGAGGAGAAGTGTGATGGTGCCCATTTTTTAAAAACAAGGGAGATGTGCAGAGTTGTGGCAACTACAGAGGGATAAAGTTGATGAGCCATATGGTGAAGTTATGGGAAAGAATACTGGAAGCTAGACTAAGAGCAGAGGTCAGCATTTCTGAACAACAGTTTGGTTTCATGCCAAGAAAGAGCACCACAGATGCAGTGTTTGCTTTGAGGATGTTAATAGAGAAGTACAGAGAAGGGCAGAAGTAGCTGCATTGTGCCTTTGTGGATCTGGAGAAAGCATATGACAGGGTGCCAAGAGAGGAACTGTGGTATTGCATGAGGAAGTCTGGAGTGGCAGCGAAGTATGTTAGAGTGGTGCAGGACATGTATGACAGATGTAAGACAGTGGTGAGGTGTGCTGTCGGTGTGACAGAAGAGTTCAAGGTGGAGGTGGACTGCATCAAGGGTCAGCTCTCAGCCCCTTCTTGTTTGCTATGGTGATGGACAGGCTGACAGACGAGGTTAGACAAGATTCCCCATGGACTATGATGTTTGCAGATGACATTGTGATCTGTAGTGAGAGCAGAGAACAGGTGCAGGAAAATCTAGAGAGGTGGAAGTATGCCCTGGAAAGGAGAGGAATGAAGGTTAGCCTCAGTAAAACAGAATACATGTGTGTGAACGACAAGGACCCAAGAGAAACAGTGAGGTTACAAGGAGCAGAGATGAAGAAGGTGGAGGATTTTAAGTATTTAGGCTCAACAATCCAGAGCAATGGAGAGTGTGGAAAAGAGGTGAAGAAGCGTGTGCAGGCAGGTTGGAATGGTTGGAGAAAAGTGTCCGGTGTGATGTGTGATAGGAAGGTATCGGCAAGAATGAAAGGAAAGTGTACAAGACGGTGATGAGGCCAGCGATGTTGTATGGTTTAGAAACAGTGGCCCTGGGGAAAAGACAGGAGGCAGAGCTGGAGGTAGCAGAGATGAAAATGTTGAGGTTCTCTTTGGGAGTAACGAGGATGGATAGGATCAGGAATGAGTACATCAATGGGACAGCACATGTTAGAGGTTTTGGAGACAAAGTTAGAGAGGCTAGATTGTGATGGTTTGGACATGTACAGAGGAGGGTTAGTGAGTATATTGGAAGTAGGATGCTGAGGTTGGAACTACCAGGCAGAAGGCCGAGAGGAAGACCAAAGAGAAGATTTATGGATGTGGTGAAGGAGGACATGAAGGTAGTTGGAGTAAGAGTAGAAGATACAGAGGATAGGGTGAGATGGAGGCAGATGGTTTGCTGTGGTGACCCCTGAAGGGAACAGCCGAAAGGAAAAGAAGAATTGCACTTTTTTCTGACACTTGTTCACCTGTAGAGCATAGCACAGTATAAATCATATCACTGGCACCTAAACTGTGTCAGTAAGATCTTTGACTCAGATGAGTCAAAGTGTATAATCTGTAACTTCATTGAAATCATTATGCCTCATTAAAATCATAATTTTGTGCCAAATAACTCCATTTTTTTTGTACCCAGTTGTAATATATCTCATTTAAATTCCAGAAAAAAGAATGTCTATTTCACAGCAAGAAGATCCTGGGTTCTTGTCCCATGGAATTTCTGTGGAGTGTTTGCATGTTCACCCCATATGTGGGTTTCATTGTGTTTCCTCCCACAGTCCGAAAACATGCAAATTGGACAAATTCTTTTTTTCCTTTTGGCTAGACCCTTTTTCTCAAGGGTCACCATAGAGAATCATTGCATGTTTGATTTGGGATAGGTTTTTTATGTCAGATGCCCTTCCTGACACAACCCTTTAGCGAGGGATAGAAACACTCTGACGGCTATTCAGCTACTCTTGACGAAAGTCAGCAATGGTTCTTTTGTATGCCTCTCACCATGGACAGTGAGAGACATGGCAAGCCTTTAATATCCCAGTTAGCTGCACTGGGGGGGACAGTGATGACCTTGTGGAGAGTGGGACTCGAACCCCCAACCCTAGGATCAGGAATCCAGCGCCCTTTACCACCAGGCTCAAATTGCCGCAAGGTGTGCTGGTTCAATTCCTGAGCCAAAAGGAAAAATGTGTGGCAGTGGGGGAGTGAGCAGCACCTTCACTGAACCTCTATTTCATTATCTGAGACCCCCTTTTATACCCGTGCCATCAGGGAAGAAAAAGCCTGCTCATTCATTACATTCAGATCATCAACTCACTTCATTTTATTGCCACATTAACCAAAGAGACGATTCATGGATGTGGTGAAGGAGGACATGAAGGCAGTTGGTGTAAGAGAAACAGATGCAGAGGATAGGGTGAGATGGAGGCAGATGATTCGCTGTGGCGACCCCTGAAGGGAAAAGCCGAAAGGACAAGAAGAAGAAGAATTAACGGTGCTGAGTCTGGACTTGACCAACTGGATCACAATGCTATTAAGATTAGCTAAAGGCTAAATGCACTCCATGAACATATTTGAGCAGGTCTTGTGCCACAAAGGTGGCTGCAGATTTTTGTTTCAGCAGCAGACCTGACTTGGCTCATTTAATCAACTGAGCTGAGTGTTCATGCAGTTGATTGGCCAATTTCTGTACAGAGCACACAGCTTGACCAATCAACAACCTGAAGACTCAGATCAGTTGATTTAAATGATTCAAGTCAGGTGTGCTGCCTCTTGGTTGAAACAAAAAACCTGCAGCCACATGGCCCTTTGTGGCGAGTTTGACACCCCTGATTTGAGTGTGTGACTTTTTTTTTTTTTGGCCGGGCAGTGTGTGTGTGTGTGTGTGTGTGTGTGTGTGTGTGTGTGTGTGTGTGTGTGGGCAGTGATGGCCTAGTGGTATAGGGCGCTGGATCACTGATCCTAAGGTTGGGGGTTCGAGTCCCACTCTCCACAATGTTGTCAATGCCCCCCAGTGCAGCTAACTGGGTTATCAAAGGCGGGCCATGTCTCTCACTGTCTATGGTGAGAGGTTCATGTACAAGAACCATTGCTGACTTTCATAAAGAGTAGCTGCAAAGAGTTGTGTCAGGAAGGGCATCCATCCGACCTAAAAAAACCAATGCCAAATCAAACGTCCTAATCATTCTCTTTGGATGACCTCTGATAAAGAGAAAAGCCAAAATGAAATATCTCTCTGTGTGTGTGTGTGTACTGTACTGTGCTAATCATTCGCTTTGGACGACCTCTGATAAAGAGAAAAGCCAAAATTAAATCTCTCTCTCTCTCTGTGTGTGTGTGTGTACTGTACTGTGTTCGAAAAATGATTTGAGTGAGTCACCTAAGAGTCGGATATAAGAATCGACTCGTTCGGAAACGACTCGAAAATAGAGTGTGTGTTGATACTGTATCGCAGTCGCGAGACGAACGGGAGAGTAACGTGAAACTTATAACTTTTTTTGCAATATTTACCACAGAAAGGTCAATTAGTCGATATTGTCGGAAAATAAAAAGCTTTAAAAAAGTTCATAGCAGTTACCTCGATAGAGAAAGTTAAAAATAACAGCGAGCTGGTGCTGGATCTGTGGAGTGCGAGTGAACTTCCTGGGACTTCATCTGAGGCGCCTGTCTGCAAATAGACGTGTCTGTGCAGGGCAAAGGAAAGCTACATGCACCGAATGCCCCGTGTCTCCCCACAATGGATTAACTAACCGTAATGAGTTGTTTGGGATGGACCGTTGAACACCTGTATATCTGTATCTCGCAAAAGAGAGACTATACTCCAGCTAACCGAAGTTGCTTTCAACACCGGGGGTTTGTTTTGAAACGACTACACGTTGAAAAGAGTCAACACAATGCAAACCACCAGCACAAAATCGATTTATGCAAGTCGCAAACGGAGGAAACCCGCCGTGAAAAGGTAAACAAACACTTTACTCTTCTGGAAAGATCATAATAATAAACAAAACGCCTCAGGTTCAGCCTCTGTTCACTGTCGTACAGCCTCTCCCAGGTTTGTGTGCGATTTTTCCTGTCAGTACAACACGTGTATTATTACTACTTACACCATCAGTGTGTTACAAACAACCCTCGGATATTACAATATTATTAACAAGTATTCAATGTGTGAATTTTTACGTTATAACGTCGTAATAAGCACAATATCACACACCGGCGACATCAGTAACGGACGTCGTGTTATGCTAGCTCTTGTTAGCTTGCTATTAAGCAGTACTCAAAAAAAAGCATAAATAAAATAATAACAACCAACAAGAATGCTTAATAACTAATAAAATAGCCAATGCTTTATGCATGGAATAACTTTCAATAATCCAATTATAAAAGTTTCCTTGGGACTTTGGGAATACAGAGAATTAAAGTTTTATTTTCAGGTCTCATTGCCTCATAACCATCAGAGATGGTGAGATTCACCAGGATTTTCATGTAGATACCTTCAACAAAGTACTTCAGCGACATATGAATATCATTATCATGCAGCCACGGCCAGTGGTGGTCTCGTGGTAAAGGGCGCTGGATCGCTGATCCTAAGGGTTGGGGTTCGAGCCCCACTCTCCACAAGGTTGTTACTGTCCCCCCAGTGCAGCCAACTGGGTTATCAAAAGCCAGCCATGTCTCTCACTGTCTATGGTGTGAGGTTCATGTAAAAGAACCATTGCTGACTTTTGTCAAGAGGAGCTGCATAGTCATCAGTGTGTTTCTGCCCCCTTGCTAAAGGGCTGTGTCAGGAAGGGCATCCGACATAAAAACCTATGCCAAATCTAACCTGCGAATCAGATGATTCGCTGTGGTGACCCCGAAAAAGGGAAAAGCTGAAAGGCAAAGAAGAAGAAAGAGGATCATTATCATGCAGCCCTTTCATTGTGCATTGTTTCCTTTCTTCTTATGACCCTCTGCGCATCCCAGACCTCAGCTCCACATTGGAAGTACTGTATGGACATTAGGACAGCATGTGACTATAATCTGAGTGGCAGGTTTTCCAAAACTGGTGATCGTGATTGTCATACTTTTGGGAGCCAAGATGTGAGCTTAGTTCATATTTTTCCCTTATCAGCTGGCTCGCCTTGTTATCGCCTTGACCTCTGCTGTCTGAAGGTTCACTACTTTCTGCTGTTCAGTACAGTGCACCTCTTTGTGTTAAACTCGGCTAACACGGGCCCTGCGTTTCCCAACATGTCATTCAAGCTCCCTCTGTGCTCCAGCCCAGCCCAACAACCTCCTGACTAGTGGTAGTGGGTCTGTAGTTAGTGGTTGAGTGGTGTAGTGATCTCCTTCAATATACAGCTGCGGTGCCTCTGCTCTGTCAGCCACATGTTTTGCTGTTTAACCTTCCAGTCGGCCTGTGGCTATAAAGCACGAATGCTGCATTAAACTACGTACATGCTGTAACTTGTAATTCCCAAGCTCCATGCAGAAAAAACGAAGATACCCCAACTTAAAATTCCTGCTCATGAACTTGAGATGGGCTTCACACATTTTAATCACATCACCACGTCTGCACACAACTAGCAGTAACCAAAGAACCGTTAACAATATACAGTACATGTAGTTCCTTTAGGACCGTCAACATACAAAAAAGCTATATCATTATATGTACACACAGTCTGTTGCTACCAGAGGGACATGGAATCGGAGTTTTCTTTCCGTCTCACCTTGAACCCTGAAAGGATGGAGAGAAAAAAAATGAGGCTTAAGTTTGGGGGCACTTTAGGAGCAGTAGTGACTTTTTGTGTGAGTTGTTTGAGCTATTTTCAGAATACAGATTTATTTTCTGCTTGCCTTTTAATATCAGACTTTTCTCTTATCTGTTGTGGGTTCGGTATGGCATGGTGGCATAGTGTCAAATGCACCTCACAGTAAGAAGGTCCGTGGTTTGAGTCCTGGGCTTGGTGAGGGCATTCTTGTGGGAAGTTTGCATGTTGTTTCCTTGCTTGCGTGAGTTTCTTGCGGGTAATATGATTTCCTTCCACAGTCCAAAGATTTGCACATTAGGCTAACTTCTTTTCCTTTCGGGTGTTTCTTTTTTCCTCAGGGGTCGCTACGCTGACAGCTATGCAGCTACTCTTTACCAAAGTCAGCAATGGTTCTTTTACACGAACCTCTCACCATAGACAGTGAGAGACATGGCCAGCCTTTGATAACCCAGTTAGCTGCACTGGGGGGGGGCAGTGACAACCTTGTGGAGAGTGGGACTCGAACCCCCAACGCTATGATCAGCGATCCAGCACCTTTTACCACCAGGTCACCACTGCCCTACACATTAGGCTAACTGGCAGTGCCAAATTCCCCCTTGGTGTAGGTGTGTGTGTGTGTGTGTGTGTGTGTGTGTGTGTGTGTGTGTGTGTGTGTGTGTGTGTGTATGTGTGTGTGTGTGTGTGTGTGTGTGTGTGTGTGTGTGTATGTGTGTGTGTGTGTGTGTGTGTGTGTGTGTGTATGTATGAGTGTGTGTTAAGATAAGATAAGATAAGATACAGCTTCATTAATCTCACAATTCACTGTTACAGGCTCTTGCGGTACCATCAGTAGGGGGTGCAAAAATAGATACATATACAAACATACACACATACATATATATTATATAAGTAAATAAATAAATAGATACATAAATAGTATAAATTAATAAACAATAAAAGAAAAGAAGGGAACGGCTTTGTAGACTGGCCTATATTAAAGTGTAATGTATCTGAGTGCAGAGTAGATGGGTTGATATGGTTCACAGTCAGTGGGGTAGATGTGGTTGATTAAAGTTCACGGGGTTTTTATTGCACATAACCGTTTTTTTCACAGACAGTTACAAAGTGGCGTTGTACAGTCTGACAGCGGTGGGACTGAACGACCTGCGGTAGCGCTCCTTCCTGCACTGAGGATGTCTCAGTCGTCCACTGAAGGAGCTACTCAGCTTCTCTACAGTCTGGTGCAGTGGGTGAGAGCTGTTGACCAGGATGGATGTGAGCTTTGCTACCATCCTCCTCTCACTCACCTCCTCCACAGAGTCCAGTGTGCAGCCGAGGACAGAGCTGGCCCTCCTGACCAGCTTGTTCAGTCTCTTTCTGTCCCGCTCTGTGCTGCCCGGCGCCCAGCAGATGGCAGCGTAGAGGATTGCAGAGGCTACCACAGAGTCATAAAAAGTCCTGAGCAGAGGTCTGCATACTCCGAAGGACCTAAGTCTCCTCAGAAGGTGGAGGCGACTCTGGCCCTTCTTGTACAGGGCGTTGGTGTTGTGGGACCAGTCCAGTTTATTGTTAAGGTGAACGCCCAGGTATTTGAAACTGTCCACTGTCTCAATGTCCTGTCCCTGGACGTTCATTTGTGAGTGTGTGTGTGTGTGTGTGTTCGAGTGCTTCTTCTGAAGTCGACCACCATCTCCTTCATCTTCCTAGTGTTCAAGCACAGGTGGTTGCGCTCACACCAGTCCACGAAGTCAACAATGACCGACCGGTACTCCTGCTCGTTCCCCTCTGACACACGGCCCACGATGGCGGAGTCGTCCGAGAACTTCTGGAGGTGGCAGCTGTCTGTACTATATATGAAGTCCGAGGTATAAATGTTGAAAAGGAAGGGTGAGAGGACGGTGCCCTGCGGTGCCCCCGTGCTACAGACTACCACCTTTGACTTACAGCCGCGCAGCCGCACGTACTATGGACGGTTAGTAAGGTAGTCGATAATCCAGGCAGCAAGATGCCCGTCCACTCCCACGTCCTCCAGCTTCCCCCGCAGACGCGCTGGCCTGATGGTGTTGAAGGCGCTGGAGAAGGCAAAGAACATGACCCTCACAGCGCTGCCAGCGATCTCCCGGTGGGTGAGTGCCCGCTGCAGAAGGTAGATGACGGCGTCTTCTACCCCGATGTTGGGCCTGTAAGCAAACTGCAGCAGGTGTAGGGTGGGGCTCACCATAGAGCGGAGGTGTTCAAGGAGGAGCCTTTCCATGGTCTTCATGAGGTGGGAGGTCAGGGCGACAGGTCTGTAGTGTGCTGGTTCCTTCGCTTGAGCTGTTTTGGGAACCGGAACCACACAGGAGGTCTTCCATAGGACGGGAACCTTCTCCAGGCTGAGGCTCAGGTTGTACAGGTAGCATAGTACCACACAGAGCTGGTCTGCGCAGGTCCTCAGCAGCCTGGGACTGATGCCATCAGGTCCTTCAGATTTCCTCTGATTTAGGGTCTGATGTGAGGGAGAGGGTGGGCTGGGGTGGGCTGCAGAGGGAGGGGGATGTGTCTGTCGGGCTGTAGCAGTCAAGTGAAGTTGGCCTGGGGAGGGGGGAGGTGTCTGCTGGTCTGGAGACATGTGAAGACGGGAGGGGAACGGGGAGGAGGCAGAGGGGGAGGGGGGAGAATCAAACCTGTTGAAGTAACAGTTTAGTTCATCCGCCCAGCGCTGGTCACCATCAGCTGTCCCTCTGACACTCTGCCCAGACATGGTCTTTAGTCCTCTCCAGACGTCCCGCACGTTGTTCTGAGCCAGCTTCTCCCCAATCTTCTTCCCATAGTCCTTCTTGGCCCTCCTGATCCTCCACTGGCGCTCACGCTGGACCTTCTTCTACTCCTCTCTGTCCCCCGAGATGAAAGCCCTCTTTTTCTGGTTCAGGAGGACTTTAAGCTCAGGGGTGACCCACGGGTGGTTGTTGGAGAAGCACCGTACCCTCCGTGTTGGCACGGTGCTGTCCACACAGAAGTTCATGTAATCGGTGATACAGTGTGTGAGGCCGTCGATGTCATCACCAAAAGAGTCACAGAGCATGCTCCAGTCTGTGGTCTGGAAACAGTCCCTAAGCCTCTCGTTGGTCTCCTTGGTCCACACTTTCACAGACCTCTTCTGCGCAGGTTCCTTTCGCACCCTGGGTGTGTATTGGGGGAGCAGGTAGACCAGGTTGTTGTCTGAGCGTCCCAGTGGGGGGAGGAGGGGGGTGGAGCTGTAAGCGTCCTTCACATTAGCATACATTTGTTGGCCATGCATATTACATTTTGTTTAACATGGACGTGACACAGTAAAGATTTTACACAAACATTATCTGGTATATAATTTACACAACAGTCTTATGTGCACAGTGTGTCCATGAGTTTAACTGTGCAGTGTAATGAAGTCTCTAAAGCTCCTTTTCTTCTTGTAGTGTGAAGGAGTCTTCAGATGAAACAGCAAAGTCCAATCCTTCTAAAAGACACCGTGATCGACTGAATGGAGAACTGGACCGGCTGGCCTGCCTTTTGCCTTTTCATCAGGATATCGTCACGAAACTGGACAAACTGACAGTTCTCCGTCTGAGTGTTGGCTGTCTCCGAGCTAAAAGTCACTTCAACAGTAAGATGAAGTCGCCCACACCTGAGAGTTAGTCATTCAGCTGAATCACAATTATTTTCCTGTCCAAGTCAGTACAACTCAAAAACCTATGTGCTGATTTTCACTTTCTGAAGTAACGACTAATGAGGTATTAGTGAATTATGGGTCATGATGAGGGAATTCTTTGAATTTGGTCACCATACAAGAAAGACGTTAGAAGCGGAAATTGAATTGTTACACAAGTGTTATGGTTACTGTAACCAGGGAATACTGCGGTTACCATGTCCTCGTTTTGAGGTAAGGTAGTGGTTAGGTTTTTGTTCTGTTTATCTACATTATTTGGTTTGTATATCATGCAGTAAACTCTCCTTTAGTTTGAGTTCTCCCATCTTGTTAGTCATAAGGTCGAATATCAGGTTTTAAGTATTCGTCTTCTGTGAAGAGTTAATTTCTATACATTTATAGAATGAAATATATAGGTTTTCCTTTGACTAGATTTAAGAAGGCGGTGCAGTGTTGTAGTGGTTCGCATGTCTGCCTCACAGCAAGAAGGTCCTGGGTTCAATTCCCCATTCGGGCGTTTCTGTGTGGAGTTTGCGTGTTCTCCCCGTGCTTGCGTGGGTTTCCTTTAGGTACTCGGGTTTCCTCCCACAGTTCAAAAAACATGCACACCCCTAGGTGTGAGTGGGAGTATGAATGGTTGTGTGAGTGTTGGCCCTGCAATGGCCTGGCGAGTTGTCCAGGGTGTACCCCACCCTTGCCCAGAGTCAGCTGAGCTGGGCGCAATCCTCCCCGCAACCCTAATTAGGATTAAGCGGTTTATAAAATGATAAAATTAATAGATTTCAGAAAAGATGAACATGTATGCTAAAAGTTGGACTCTCTATAAAGACTTCATTGACAACATATTCCAGGTAATATCCACACCCTTCCAAAAAAGTGTTCATCCTGAAAATGTCTCCCATGCATTCTTTTTCTTTTCAAGATATTTACCCATAATAATCGCAAGAATTTTTAATACGACGTGTTTCTACCCATGCCGTTCGTATAACAACATGACTCATGTCAAAATTGCAATGAATCCATCATAAGCTACTAATAAAGAAACCACATGTTCACCACTGTGTTTCCTCTGTCAGCACGACTTCACTGAAAAGGGAAGCAGCGAAACTTTCTGGAATAACAAAATGTCAGCTGCGTTTGTGAGATAGACAATAAAGGTATAAAATAGTCAGTCTCTCAGAGATAGTCCAAAATCCATAATAATTATAGTTTCTTCTAGGCAAGTCTGTCTGTCTTCCTTTCAGCTTTTTTTCCCTTTTACTCGGGAGTCGCCACAGCGAATCATCTGATTCGCACGTTTGATCTGGCAGAGGTTTTTACGTCGGATGCCCTTCCTGTCACAACCCTTTTTAGCAAGGGACAGAAACACGCTGACGACACTTCTTCTAAGCAAGTAGCATGTGATTATTACGGTGCTTGTTACTTAGTGTAGTATTGTGGCTTTGTGTTCCACCACAAATGAATGAAGTTGTTGGGTTTAATTTTAAATTATGTGTGCAGTTTCAGAGATGGACAGCTCATATTAGTTTGCTACCAGGAAAATCATCGGAGCTCCTCCAGTGTTCTTGCCCACGCCCATGATAGAGATATACAGAAGTACAATTCACTCGGCGAAATGTGTTCAAGCAGTTTAACTCTAAAACACAATATATGCATTTTTTTAATGTCGTCAACAGTAAACATCTTTGTTTAATTTCTGAAGCAAATTTGAATTTTAAATTGAACAACATACATTTTTAACGATGGTTAAAATTTTGGAGTACCAAAGAGAAATACAGATGCTCCCCAGCTTACGAACACGTTAGGTTCCAGACGGTCATTTGTTAGATGAATTTGTTTGCAAGTCGTTACGGGGCGTTCTTTAAAGGGGAACGTATGTTTAAACCTTGTATAGGTAACCTATACAAGTTTGTACTGTATACAATCTCTCTCTCTCTCTTTCTCTGTCTCTCTCTCTCTCTCTCTCTCTCTCTCTCTCTCTCTCGCTCTCTCTACATAATCATCTGTACATTATCAAAATCATTATGTCCCGTGTTTAAGCTCCTGGTTCCTCTCAAGCACAGCACAGTGGATCTGATCAGATTTACAGAGTTTCACTCTTATCCAGTTCATTATAATACTGTAGTCAATTTGTTTCTTCTTTCAAAGTTTTAGCACGAGTTCAGAAATGTAAAGCACGTGTCAGCCACACCCTTCTTGCGGAGCCTAGTATTAAGTGTACCTCAGGATAATGTTTAATCATATTTCATACTTATATTTATGATATATCTCTTCCATCCATCTGGTGTAAAGCATGTGTCAGCCACGCCCCTCGCTGAATCTTAGTATTAGGTGTACCTCAGGTTAATGTTTAATCATACAGTAGGCTCTCGACATCTCCCGCGAATTGAGATAATCCGTAAGTTCTGTACCCGGAAGTTAAACCTCATGTATCACGTCGCATGCGCGAATGAGCAGCCGTAAGTAAAATACTATGTATCTATTACATGCGCTAAAATATGCTTCTTAAACACATTCTATAGACAGACTTACTCATTAATACAGTATTAATGTAGTAAAATATAGTAATGATTAAGAAAAACTTTTCAATTTTTACTCTTATTTTTATTTATGATAACATATAAACATTATACAGCACATACTGTTGTAAAGCACTCATTTTAAAGTCTTTTTCAATTATTATTCCAGTACAGTACCTAAGTTAATTTTTTTAGAATGTTTGTGCGTGAGATTTTATGTTCTGTAGCATGTTTAACGAATGATACCAAAAGGATAAACTTTATTACGCTTCATGTCCTTTTACATTGAACTTGGAGTGACGTCTTGGAGTGACGTCTCCAAGATGGCGCTGCCTAGAGGGCAACGTCGTGGAGTTCTCAGAGTCAAATTGTGTCTTTGTTCGTTTTAATTCGTTTTAATTGTTTGTTCATGTTTTGCACTATGCTCGTCTATGATCGGTCGACCCTACTACAGCTATGAGCAGCTTCAGCTTCATGAAACTAAGCACGCAACAACTTCTATCATGGCTAATATGCTATGGGAGCTCAATGCTAACAATATGCCCAGGCGGAGTTCTCAGAGGCTTGGTTAGCACTTCCGGCCATACTGCATGAAAATGTTCAGTCCCTGCGAAACAAGATGTACGAGCTTCATGCTCAGATTGCAGCACAGAGGGATCTGCAGGACTGTGTTTCTGTGAAACATGGCTCGAGGAGCGTACACCCGATATGGCGATTGCACCAGCCGGCTACACGGCCTTCATCCCCTGCAATCCCAAGCGTCGGAGTTGTCGTTCGGCCCCTTCCTGCCTGGGCTTATTGTTAGCTGGGGTGCGGCTCGCATTGAGCTGCCTACCATAGCATATTAGCTCCGCTAGCCGCACCCCGGCTAACAAGAGAAGCCCAGTTGAGCGTGCTTAGTTATACACGCCCGAAGATATTCCGATCTTATAGCTGTAATAGAGTCGACCGGTCATAGACGAGCATAGTGCAAAACATGAACAAATAAAACAAATTAAAACGAACAAAGAAACAATTTGACTCTGAGAACTCCGCGATGT
>CM045728.1:48279849-48319849 GCA_024760905.1 Plotosus lineatus
GCCAAACCATGTCCTTGAATTGCAGTCCGTTAATTTGGAAAATCAGAACTGCATATCCCAGCACTGGTTTACTGTGTGCTAGTGAGAGATACAGAACCAGTCAGAGCTCATTTTATTTAAATAAACATCAACAAAAAGATTTGTCTGTGAAAGGTAAGAGCGAGTAGGGTTTTATTCTTATTGCTGGATAAGTGAAGCAAATAAAAGACTCAACATTTGTGTCAGTTATATTAAGGTGAGATATGTCAGTAGAACAGTGCAGCACAGCTGCTGGAACATGTATATATTTTTTATTTGCAACAGGAATAATATAGTTACCACATGTACAATGTGATGGGCAGTGGTGGCCCAGTGGTAGGCTGTTGGATTACTGATCCCAAGGTCAGAGGTTCAAGTCCCATTGTCACCGGGTTGTCACTGCTGTCCCCTCACTGCATTTAACTGGTTATCAAAGGCCAGCCATGTTTCTCACTGCCTGTGGTCGGAATAAGTAAAAGTGAGGCATGTAAAAGAACTATTACTGATTTTCGTAGAGTAGGCTGCATTGTCATCAGTGTGTTTCTGCCCTGTGATGGCCTGGTGAGCTATCCAGGGTGTACTCTGACCTCGTACATTGTTGGCTGAGATGGGCGCCACCCTAATTAAGATTATGTGGTTCAGAAAATGGATGAATGAATGAATGAATGAATTTACGATGTGGTGTTGGTGGCCAAGTGTTTTGCAATATAAAACAATAAACACTTGTGTAAAACAGTTATTTTTATACACAGTAAAATGTTTATGATATATTCACCTTTAGCTTCACAAGTAATATTTTGACAGAAATAATATTTTATGGTTTTAGTTTTAATTTCATCCATTTATTGATTGAAATATATGAATAAATAGTGTATTTTACTGTCTTTGCCACCCACACACCTTTGAGAAATCTGTGTGCCAGTGGCACAGACCTCCTACAGTTACATTTACATCATTTGGCAGATCCAGAGCCACTTACAATAGTAACTTTTTAAACAGTGGAGTATTAGAGGGTCTTGCTCAAGGGCCCAACGGTGCCGACAGTGGGATTGAACTGCTGACCTACAGATGAGTAACCCATTACCTTAATCACTGGGCCTCCACTGCCAGTTCTTCACATCTATGTGATTTCAAAGCAAAGTATATAGTATGCTTATTTAGTGCGGCATGTTTGGTAGGAGCTGAGGGTTCAGAACATTAATAACAATTGTAATGGTGTCCATCACCCTGTGGAGCACCCTCTGCTTAGGTAAAGATTCTGGTTTTAGGTATTCTAGCACAAATTTACACTGGAGAATTGGCAGCCACATACAGTGGTATGAAAGATACAGACTTGAACCCCATTGAGATGCTGTGGCATGACCTCAAGACAGCAATTCATGCCAGACATCCCAGGAATCTGACTGAACTACAGCAGTTTTGTCAAGAAGAATGGGCCAAGATTAGTCCTGATCGATGTGCCAGACTGATCTGCAGCTACAGGAAGCGTTTGGTTGAAGTTATTGCTGCCAGGTGGGGGGGGGCACAAAATATTAAATGTGATGGTTCAGTTACTTATTCCTACCCCTTCTATCATTGTTTGCATTCTATCCTCATTAAAATATGAAAACCTATAAATGTTTGGGTGGTTTTAGTTAAAGCAGACACTGTTTTTTCATCTGTGTGATTTTGACAAAGATCAGATCATATTTGATGGTGATTTTATGCAGAAATGTGAGAAATTCCAAAAGTCAGTACATCTTTGGTACGTATAAAGACCTGCAGTAGCATTCACTGAACAAAGATTAGCAGTTAAGAAGTCTGAAAATACACTGACACCTAGCATGTGGGGTGCATATGATTCATGGAACAACTTCCAATTAGGACCGCACAGTACATGTACTGGAAATTTTTGCATTCAGGAACAATTCCCGGACTGCTAACTTAGTCTTCAGTTTTTGATTCATACCAAGGACTCAGACCTTCAGGCATATGTGATTTGTATGGGGTACCAAAACTTTTTGTCCTTTTGGTCTAACAGCCCTGGCTTCAAAAGAAGGTTGCCCAGATGTTCTAGGCACTAATGAAATCCATAGTAAATAATTTACTCCTCTTTGGCCTGATTGGCTGAAATCTGTACAATCTGGTAAGCATCAGGAGTAGAAACAGAAAAGTTTGTTGTAGATGGTCAAGCCAACTGTGGGTCGTTTGTTGATGTGCCAGCCTGATGACTGATAAAGCTGCCATAATAATGCAGTGTTGTTTGAGTGAACTAAATTTCAAGTTTTTTTGATGTGTTCAGTTCTTACAACACATGACCCCACATCCCCCTTGTTCCTGTATAACTATACTGTTTCCTAGCTTGTAATGGATCCGCACTGACAGTCTCTTTGATGGGGGACGCCACTAAGCCAATCCCTTTCATGAAACAAGCACTATATCTCCAGTAAACTTTAGCCTGGGCCCCATTTGCTGCGACAAGGATATGTTTCCATTTCTGGTGTTTGGGTTCAGTTTTAGGCTGATGACCCACTTCTGAAAAGTTTGTAACTCCAGTAAGCCCTGGGGTAATCCAATGACAACGAAGTCCCACTGATGTAATCCAGTGTTGAGGCTGTAATGTTTGAACAACAATAAATAACTACATGTTTAAACAAAAACTTGTAGGGATTAGACTGAACAAAGGTTTCATGTTAGCATTACTTTTGTTGCCGTCTGCTATCAGAATCAGAATACTTTATTGATCCTGGAGGAAATTGTGTTCAAAAAGTCCTGACAAAATTGAGAGACAGCAAAGGAACCTCATTGTAATCCCGGCAATGTG
Organism: Plotosus lineatus; assembly: GCA_024760905.1. Classification (NCBI taxonomy): domain Eukaryota; kingdom Metazoa; phylum Chordata; class Actinopteri; order Siluriformes; family Plotosidae; genus Plotosus; species Plotosus lineatus. The sequence continues at coordinate 48,282,671 of CM045728.1, forward strand.
TCATCAGAACCAAATGATCTGATGTAGTTGCTGCACATTGGGATATGTATTTCGCTATAAAGACATAGTGTCCTTGTGTTCCCCATTGTGTAAAATAAGTACAGTAGTTATAATGCTACAAGAAGCGCAGGAGGTACACTTTCACCTTATCAGCTACAGATTTCATTTGCTAAAAAGTGATTCATTCCATTTTCTGGAATTCTTATTTATTAGACAAAACTGGATATGGGTTATCTCTTCACTAGTAACATGTTTGGTCCATGCAGCTGGTCAGCTGAGTGCATGCACTGTGCCATCACGGGACACTGCAGTGACATAATACCTGCTAGCGTTCCAGTTTTTTCCACTAATAGGAACACTGTTTTAGTTTTACTGATAGAAGTATCCTTCCAATAGTGGACGGATTTGAAAATGACCTGGGAGAACCTCACACAAGCTCAAAGATGCAAACTTAACACAGAACCTCCCCAAGGCTCCATGCCATTGGACCAAATACTTTAAGAGACTAACTCACAAGAACTAGCAAATGGGGATTTCCGGGTAGATCTTCATACATGCAAGGACATTTTTCCCTTGCATTTTCACCATCAGTAGAAATGCTTAAATAATGCAAGGCGGCTTTTAGTTGACATAACTCATAGGTATACTAATGTTAGAAGCATTGTACTTCCTCTGTGAGGCTCAATAAAATTTGGTCGCAACTGTTGACCCGTTTATCTGAGTTTTTGTTTTGTTTTGTTTCATTTTTTTTTTTTTTTACAAGGCTAAAGTTTGTATAAATTTTTAAAAATTGCAGCTCTACACACATCACGGTACACTTACTTCATTCATGGTTCCTTTTGTATACTGAGATTATCTGTCCTGAAGCAGAAGCTCGTTTTTTAGGTCTCGCCATCACTGTAAGTGATTGCAGCTATAGAAACGGGTCTTGTCCGTTTCTCCTTCTGTCTGTCTGTCTTCCCTTCGGCTTTTTCCTTTTTACTCAGGAGTCGCCACAGCAAATCATCTGATTCGCACGTTTTAATTTGGCAGAGGTTTTTACGTCGGATGCCCTTCCTGTCACAACACTGTAGCAAGGGACAGAAACATGCTGATGGCTTTGCAGCTACTCTTTACGAAAGTCAGCAATGGTTCTTTTACATGCCTCTCACCATAGACAGTGAGAGACATGGCCCGCCTTTGATAACCCAGTTAGCTGCACTGGGGGGGACAGTGACAACCTTATGGAGAGTGGGACTCGAACCCCCAAACTTTGGATCAGCGATCCAGCGCCCTATACCACGAGACCACCACTGCCGTTTCTCCTTAAGGTTTGTTATTGTGATAATTTTGGAAGGAAATGACATAGGATCGCTAAAGTTGGTGTATGTGTCACCCTCAGGGGCAAATATGGTGAAATTCAATATGGGTCACCTTTTATATATTGGACTTCTCAATTATTGTTAACAAAATAACTTTGAAAGGAAGTGACACAGAATCACTAAATTTGGCGGCTAGGTCCCTCTCAGGAATGCCTTGGTGGGACTCGTATATGGATAACATTGACCTTGTACTTTTTCCCTTAGTAATGTTTTCCATATTGAGTTTGTCAAGGCACGTTAGTCCAATCACTTTGAAAGGAAATGACATTGGATCAGATTTCCTGTGTGGGTTACCCTCAAGAATGTCCTGCTAAAAATTGTATATGGGTGCCATTGACCTTGTTTTAATGTCACAGCAGTCTTAGTGCATTTGTTTAGTTCTCTCTTGCCACCACCAAAGATGAGAGTGGGAGATAGGGAAATAAGGAGTTTTTCTGAAGAATTGTTAGTGTAATAACATTAGAAGGAGATTATATAGGATTTCCAAATTTCCCCACTAGGGAAAATATGTCAAGGTCACAAGGTAATTTTTTTAATATATGGCCCTGTTGACTGGAACATCTGGACCTCTGTGGTCTATTTTCTGTTACTGCTGTGCAGCCACACAAATATTTGAGTTCTTTTTGATAGTTGTAAGGACGATGATAAAGTTCCTCCTGTCTTTGGTGTATGATGATGTAGGCTGACTACTCAGTGCGTAGGAGTGAAAAATGCAAAATAGTGGAAATCTGACCAAAAGCAAAGAGAATGAGAGCTTGATTGTATGAAAGAAAAGCAGAGTCGTAGAGCTACATATTAGTAGAAACTAAGCAGACTTCTGTTATATACCTGCGTTAAGGCGAAGGAAACCATTCAACCACACTACCAAAAAGACATAAGAGAAACACAAGGGAAGATGCATTGTAAGAACTAAGTAATCTAAACTGAGATGCAAAAAAAAAAGATTAGTGCTGTAATTGCTCAGGTCTTGAGCAATTACAAGTTATTATTCAGTTAGGCTGTGATAAGAGTTGGCTGGCAAATGCCATGAAAAAATTACTGTGCTGGATTGGCCATTCATGTCTGAGTTTCCTTCATCGGTCCTAAGAGTCTCTCATCATTGTGTTACATACATGCACCATGTTCTCATGAGGATTGTTCTAGAGAGTTTGCGTGAGTAATTTTGTACAGATTCTGTGAACTCTTGACATTGTAGAGGATAATTGCGAAAGAGGTTGATATTCACTGTCTTTAGTTCCAAACTTTGTCCCATTTCACTGAACTTTAGGAACTCTGCCAAGTCTTGATGTGAGCCAGTGCTGGAGTGAGAGGAATCCTTCAGGGCCTTTCGAGAAATCTATTGCATGCGAATGGTCCCACGAAGCCTACTGAGATACAATCTTAATGTTTTACCAACTCTCTTTTATAGAAGTCTGTTTACTAAAGAGTCTAAAAGCACTTTGTCATATCAAACAACAGACTGGGGTCTTGAAACATAGAGTTTTTAATATATTATGTAGATTTTTTTTTCTTTTAAAAGTTTGAAAGTATTATTTTTTCACAAACAATATAAGGATTGAGCATTGGTCTGCCATTCTGTTTGGTGAAGATTTCAACCATTTTTTTAAGTGTGTTTATCTTTCTGTCTTTATGTAATTGATGCTCAGTGTCCTGTGTATAGAGTGGATGTAAAACGTCTACACTACCCTGTTAAAATGCCAGTTTCTATGAAATAAAAAAGAAACCAAGATAAATAATTTCAGAAATGTTTAAAAAACAAAACACAACAAGCAAACAGCTGAAAACCTTCAGCACAAAAAAACCCCAAAATAATGTGATTGCATAAATATGCACACCCTGTTATATTTGAGGATTTAGCTGTGTTCACAATGAACTAGTCATATTCAAATGTATGTTAAATAATAATCAGTAGACACCTGCCATCAACTAAAATAACGCTGATTAACACCAAATAAAGTTCAGAAATTATAGTAGGATTTTATTTGCGTCACATTAAATCTGTTGCGCCTTACAGCAAAAAATGTGGTTTACAAAAAGTTTACAAACCATTAAAACAATCTTGATAAAAGGGTTTTAGTCAGGAAAAGGGTAAACTTTATTTTCATGCCTTTAGATATACAATGGAAGACAGTGAAGACAGTCATCCACAGGGAAGAAACTATGGTTCAGTAGAAACGACTGGATACTCTTCAAAAACTGATAAAAAAAAAGGCAAAGAGAAAACTGGTCTGCAATACTACCAAGAGGCCTATAAATTGGAAGACCTGCAGGTATTTTTGGCAAGTATTGGTTGTGCACTAAATATGACAATACAGACGCTCCCCAACTTGCGAACATTCGTTTTACGAACATCCAGAGATACGAACAGGGCTGTCTGAGGTTGAAAGTGAAATTAAATTAAATAACAAGTAGAAATAGAAATCAAATGAAATCTATAGAAAGATATATCATAAATATAAGTATGAAATATGATTAAACATTATCCTGAGGTACACTTAATACTAGGCTCCGCAAGAAGGGCGTGGCTGACACGTGCTTTACATTTCTGAACTCGTGCTAAAACTTTCAAAGAAGAAACAAATTGACTCCAGTATTATAATGAACTGGATAAGAGTGAAACTCTCTGTAAATCTGATCAGATCTGCTGTGCTGTGCTTGAGAGGAACCAGGAGTTTAAACATGGGACATGTGATATTGATAATGTACAGATGATTATGGAGAGAGAGAGAGAGAGAGCGAGAGAGAGAGAGAGAGAGATTGTATACAGTACAAACTCGTATAGGTTACTTATAGTACAAGGTTTAAACATACAGTCCCCTCTAAAGAACGCCCTGTAACAACTTACAAATAAATTCATCTAACGAACGGCGGTCCGGAACCTAACTCGTTCGTAAACTGGCGAGCATCTGTACTGTCATGTATTATTAAATATAAGCCTTTTCTTAGAACAAGAAACATTCATGCCTGGCTAATGTTTGTAGAAAACTTCATCAGGTCTCCCAAAAAAAATTTGTGTAGAAAAAATTGTCATTGTCTGTTGAGGCCAAGTTTGACTTTTTGGCCTAATTCCAAAAGTTAGAATTGGCACATAAACCACACTACAAATTGGAGGAACACCATTCTTGCAGTGAAGTGTGGTGGTATCTGCATCATGCCTCGGGGTTGTTATTCTTCATCTGGAACTCGGGCTTTAGTCAAGATGGAGAGAAATATATACAATTTCAAATAGCAGTCAATTTTAGCGGAATTATTTTTATTTTTATGCTAAAGGATTTGTTTGCTTTCAGTGGATCTGTTCAAATTTATAAAGGCATTTTCTTCATGCAATCATTAGATTCTGATTTTGGTCGATTCCGGATTCTGACAGCAAATATATTTTTAAACTTTTATTTCATAAAAAAAATCACATATTGACATATTAAATGTGATATTTAATAAAACTGTCACGAGACTTTTATTTTGCAACACTTCATCTAAAAATGAATTATGAAATAATTATAAGCAATTTTAGGTTGTTGTGTAAAGTGTTTTTCCTGTAGTCTTGTTCAGCTCCATGTGTTTTCCACTCCTGTCCCGACCATTAAAGTCTCAAAATTCAACTTGAGAAGTGAGCATGTAAGTGTTGTTAAGAGTGGCTGAGAACAGTTTTCAGTTTCTGAGGTAATTCTGTGTGTTTTTTTTTCCATAACCTGTTTGACATTAAGCAGTGTGAGAACCAACAATTTGACCACCACATAATCAGATAATAGATTGTGTTTACTGGCTGATACATCTTTAGTAATAATAGCACTGAATGTTTAGTTATTTTTAATTACCAAGCAATAGCTTTTTAGTGTTTTCCTTTTAAACATCTAACCATCATTGACCAGAAGCTAAAAAATAACTGTTGGCTTTTTAACTAACTCATCATACCTTCACCATTTATAATACACCAGGATTTGAACATCAGAATGTCTATGACTACATCTGTCATGCATTTGAGTTACTCAGTCCTCAGAGAAGAGAAAAAGAAGAGAGCCTTTTGTTTTCAACCTTGCATACTTTCAAGGGATCGATTGAAATTCACCTGAGCTCAGTGTGTCATCTTCCTGTGTTGCTGAAGTGAAATCGTAACTGACAAGACCCGCTACTTCACGCTTCAATTCATGCGGCTTCAGTGCATCGCGGTTTTTTTTTTTTTAAATATTCATCGAATTAAAAAATATGGAAATTGATGCCGCAAAAACAAGGCCAATTATGCAAAAAAACCCAACAACCTCTAAACAAACACAAAACAAAAAACAACCCAAAACCTCCCATTAAAACTAGTTACATTTTTGTGAGGTGCGCATCTGAATGCGTGCACGTGCGCGCCCGTCTGTATGTGCGTGTATTTATATTTTATTTACATCTTATGCATTATTTTTTAATGCTTTATTGTTATTATAAGCATTTATAGCATTGAATATGCATTTATTTACATTATATGCACATATACATGTACGTATATGCCAGTCAGGGGGGTCGATCCTACTTCACGGAAATCGGTGGCCACGTGGGGATCTCGGTCCCCATTAACCGCAAAAGTGAGGGATCCCTGTATATTGTATGTTGAGCACGATGATTAAAATGAAAGAATAGAAGATCTGATTTTGTTGCCCCAACAGCGTTAGTTATGTATTACATTCAACAAAGTAACATATGGCTAGTTGTCTCAAACCTGCAGATAATGAGAATAGTTTACTTTATTATTAATTTGTAATTTTTAAATACTTTGTTGAACTTTGAACATGATTTTCTCTGAAAATCATGTTCAAAGTTTAAAGTATTTAATAATTTCCAACTTAATACCCACTTCGCTGTGATGGATCATAGGTATTGTTTCGATTTTAATTGTCACTTAAAGCAATAAGTTGTGCTTGTGGTTGTTTACAAAGTTTCCCCATATAGAGTTGTTTATGTTTGGAGTGGTCCTTCAGCTTGTATCTGGTATATCTCATAACCAAATCAAAATAAACTATTCCCATTATCTGCTCCATCTGAACTTTAAATGTAATCAAAGAGCACAGACTGCACTGAACTCAAAACATGTTGTGTATGTAAACATCATCAGAGAACTTTGACCTAATTATGGGTCTAATCACAGAGTGCCACAAACACCTGTGTGTTCTACTTTATTATCTTCTCTACTAAAAAGCAAAGTGGGGACAGGAACTAAATAACCCAGGGAAATTGTGTACTGTCGTGTTTGCCAGGAAAGTGTGCACTGTGGAAAATATATCTGCCATCATTTTCTGTGAATTTGTTTTCTGTAGAATTACTACCGCTAATCCTCGTATCAAGCTGATTTTCAGTTAGCTGTACCAACACTGCACATGCCAATGCACCCTTTCTGTGGCTGGATTTAAAAAGAAGACAAACAAATGCTAGAATCTGCACATTCATGGATATTGAGCATGGATTAATCCCTTTCAGTGGAAATGCCCCCAGTGTCAGAGAGTGGTGTTTATTTTTTCAAAATTTTAAATTTCACATACCCAAATTCTGAATTTCACATAACTGCCAATTTTTTTAAGCATTCACAATTAAGTGGGTGATTAATAGGAGTTTCTTAAATGACAAACTAAGACACATAGAGTATGAAGCTGATTTGTTCCACTGTTTTTCTGAGAGAAGAAATGCTGCTGCTGCTTTTTGTATAAGCCTGATAATCCCAGGTGTCCCTGTAAAATCACAACTTCCCTTGTAGCATGGTTTCCCTGAGGATTTTCTTAATTTACACTGAACACCACAGACTTATTTTCTCTGGACAAGTATTCTATTAGCAGTTTGCAGATGAGGAAAAGCGCATCAAATAGGACAAAAATTTTATTTGAAGTAAAATATATTTAATTTACGAATCAATACATGGATTTCGATATTTATAAACATGAGTCACGTGACTGATGTGTGCACGCACAGGCAATGCAGAAACGTCTTCCATGTGCTTCCGATATCAGTGTTTATATAGGTTACGCTTGAATAATGGCAATGAATGAACCGCTCTTAAGGCTAGAAAATCATTTAAAATACGTTCAAAGCTTTTCTCTTGAGGACACGGCCGCTTACTGAAGGAAGCTCACGTTAAGTACAGGTGAGCAATTATGGGATCCATGCAGCATTCCTGAAAACGAGTGGTCATCTGATGTGCACTCTTAGCCCGATGTCCAATGGCTAGACATTTATACTTACCTTATAGAGAAACCCAGTGTATGCACAAATACAATACAGGTATAATTTATTGCAATGAAGATTGTGGGATGTAGGCCTACACTACTCATTAGGCCTAATAGAAAAATGTGCATCTAACCTACAATACGGTTTTGAGGATGTACAGGGATTATAGGACCATCACCATACAAAGTAAATAATATAAGACATAATGTTGACATGTGACAAGTAGCAATTTATGCATGCTAACCGGAAAGCCCCTAATATCACCCGCCCATATTACTGCGGCTGTCGGTAGGGTGTAGTTTACAATTAGACCTAATTCTTTCTTTCTTCCTTTTGGCTTTTTCCCTTTTCTCGGGAGTCGCTACAGCGAGTCACTTGATTCGCACATTCGATTTGGCAGAGGTTTTTACGTCTGATGCCCTTCCTGTCACAACCCTTTTATCAAGGGACAGAAACACGCTGACGGCTTTGCAGCTACTCTTTACGAAAGTCAGCAATGGTTCTTTTACATGCCTCTCACCATAGACAGTGAGAGACATGGCTTGCCTTTGGTAACCCAGTTAGCCGCACTGGGGGACAATTAGACCTAATAAAATGTATAAAAATTATTTGTGGTGTTTGGATACCTACTTGACTCTCTGACTAGTGGAAGATGAACAACAAACTAGCTAGTTAACATGAGTAATAACCCAACTGTTGAGCTTCTGAAAATAGAAATATTAATATCGTATCACTTAATTGAAGTAAAGCCAATACTGTTATGAGCGATCTTAAAAGTAGAGAAGGTTCACTTTACCTTGTGCATGGCTATGTTGTAGACAAACTGTCAGTGAGAAGCTCACCAGGAAGTAGCCTCAGTCTGGTTTCAAGCATTTTTCCTTTCAAACTGCATGGAGTAGTTCCGTCCTCTCTTTTTTACTCAGGGAAAGAGTTGGTAGTTAAGAACATTACCTGGAATTGACAAGTATAAATTTTCAAGATGATGGGTGTTTTTTTTATTTCTTGTTGCAATTGTTCTTTAAATACAGAAGTAGGAAAGGTAGCACACCTGTGTAGGGTTATTTTATAATATAGTATTTTGATTCAGTAGAAACTTGGGTATAGATGGTCTTTGAAAATATACTGCTGCTTTACTTTCTTTCTGTTTTTTGTAATTCCCAGATATGACCTGATTTTTGCTCAGCCATTCTTGATCTCTTGCTGGCCTGTGATTTTCTTTTGTGTTTATGACCTTTACCTGCCTGATTCCCGATTGTGAGTTTGCCTGCTCGTTAGACTTGAGCCTGATTGACATTGAACTTGTACTGTGATTTACATACCCCTACTTTCAATATATTGAAACACCATTTTATATTACATGCATAATAAACAAGGGTCAGCCATAGCCTAAAGGTTAGAGAAGCAGATTTGGGACCAAATGGTCATGGGTTTGATTCTCAATCCAGCAGGAAACATGAGTGGTGGTGTGAGCTATACCTTCCCTTCCTCTACATTAGTGGCTGAAGTGTACTTGAGCAAGACACCTATCGCCCCACTGATCTCCCGGTGCCCCAGTGTGTGTGGCAGCCCACTGTTCCGAGTGTGTGTACTCATTTTGAATGGGCCAAATGCAGAAGAAATAATTTCAGTTGCGGGATTAATACAGTAAATAAAAATAAATAAATAAATAAATAAAAATTCATACCACAGATTTTTGTTATTAAGCTGCCTTTTACATGGACAACAGGAACACGCCCGGAGAAAGTTGTTGCATCCACTTTCCTCCATGTTTACATGATCTTGCTTAAATTGATGGCAGGCTGATTGCCAGAGGAAAATCATGCCAGCAAACCACTGCACAGATCCACCCAATTGTCATTCATCCTGTTCAGTGTGCAGTTATAAACCCTCCTACTTCAGATTGTATTCAGATGGTAAGTTGTGCCCAAAACAAGATGTTCGGGAACAAAATTGCGCCTTCACCAAAAGTGGGGCATATTGTGTCCACTGGTGTCAGGTTGTTCCAGAACGAAACGTTTTTACATCATCAGTTGCCCTGGGGTAATTCTGCAAGAAATTTATTCCAGTGCAAATGTGTGTGCTCACCTTGGATGGGTTAAATGATTATTTTGATTGTAAATTAGTACCATCTATTATTTTTAATTAGCCCAAACTATTATTTTTCACTTTGACCTGTTTTTCATGACTCCTACTATATATAAAACACTGAATATGTTGAAGGTTTTGTAGATTCTGCTTTCAGCACCACACCATTGGTAAACAAAGCATATAAAAAAAGTTGCTGTTTAACATTCATTTCATGTAATTTTACCATTTGGTACAAATGCGATTACTACGTGTACTCCAAAACGTGTTTTATTATGGGAACAAATAGACTAGTGTAACTAGCATAATATAGTGAATATCTGCTCCAGACTTACACATCAGCAACTTTTATGAATAAGTAAATATATGACATGTGTAAACCTGCAGTTGTATTAGGTAGGATACAATTAGGTTATCAAAGACCGGCCATGTCTCTCACTGTCTATGGTGAGAGGTATGTAAAAGAACCATTGCTGACTTTTGTCAAGAGTAGCTGCATAGCTGTCAGCGTGTTTCTGCCCCTTGTTAGGGGTTGTGTCAGGAAGGGCATCCGACGCAAAAACCTATGCCAAATCAAACATGCAATGAGTCACTTTTGCGACGCCTGAGGGAAAAGGGAACAACCGAAAGGAAAAGAAGAAGACAATTAATAACTGACAAGTTATTTTGGCAGGCATGACCAGAACGTCAGTGCAGGAAAAATGTGTGTCACTGGTGGAGTGAGCTGCACCTTTCCTTTCTCCACATTCATAGCTGAAGTGCCCTTGAGCAAGGCACCTACCCCCGACCTGCTCTCCAGGTGCCCCAAATGTGTGCCAGCCCACTACTCCAAGTGTGTATGCTCACTGATTATGTGTATGTGTGTGTGCATGCGTGTGTGTGTGTGTGTGTGTGTGTGTGTGTGTGTGTGTGTGTGTGTGTCTCTGTGTGTGTGTGCTCACATTGGATGGGTTAAATGCAGAAGTCAATGTTTCCCTTGCAAAACGAATACACTATTTAAAAGAAGAACAGGTCTTAACCTCATCCTGTAATATCGAGCAACAGCCATTCAGGGGTCTTGTACCATGCCTTCAGGCAAAACTGACAAAGGTTTCCTCATGCATAATGATAGTTGTCTGTTTTTAGACAATTTCTGCATTTTTGAGTCTCATTCTGTGCTTTCTCATCAAGAATGTGTGTTATCTTAGACTTGTGCATCATTAGCGACTGTGCTTTGTGTTCTAGCTGTTCTCAACACAAGCAAGCCTAACGAGCCAGCAAGCAAAGATGCAAAAAAATATGTTCAGGAGTTGCCAGAAGGGGAATTATTGTTACAGGTAATCTGTGCCTTTGCTCTGACTAATATCACTGTATCACACTTTAATCCCAAAAATCTTCCAATAAAGTCTGAGAAAATAAACATACAACACTTTAATTGTTATACGCTTGTATTATATCCTTTTAAACGTCAAAAGTTTTATTTGCTTTAACTTAATTACTCTGATTCATACATCACTAATGTTGTTTATGTTTACCATGATATTGGACCCTGTTGCAGGATATCTTAAAACAGACTCTTTTCTTTTTGTAGGCTATAAATGGATTTGTGTTGGTTGTCACGTATAATGGTACAGTTTTCTATGCCTCGTCAACTGTTCAGGATTATCTCGGGTTCCATCAGGTTGGTTTCAATTTTTGGTAAAGCTAAAAAAAATCTTGCTTTAGTGCATGTATTTTTGTTATGTACTGTGATGTGATGTAACTGCTGGACACTATTTATGTCTGCACTTGTTTCAGTGTTGTTTCCCCCCCCACAGTCAGATATTATTCATCAGAGTGTTTATGAGCTTATTCACACAGAAGACAGGGCTGAGTTTCATCGGCAACTCCATTGGGCTCTCAACCCCTGTAACTATCCAGACACTGGGCAACTAGTGCAAATTCAAAGTAAGGTTATTCTATTTTTCTCTTATTAAGTAACATTCAGGCCATTGCCATGCTAAGAGACTTTTTATAGTGGAAAGAAAAACAGAGACAACTAAAACAGAATACAGTGATACCTCTGCTCACGAACATAATTGGTTCCCAGAAAGTGTGTGTGAGGCGAAAAGTTCGTCTTCCGAACATTTATTTCCCATAAGAAACCATTAAAATGAGAATAATCCGTTCCCAGGTCCCCATAAAACATAAATCTACTAAATCTACTAAATAAGCCTTAAAACTACACAAAAATATACCTTATTTTATGTATAATAAATGTCTATTGTATTGTAATTAAAGAAATAAACTGTACTGTATAATAAAGTCGTTTTATTTACCTTTGTGATGGTAGTTGATGGCTTGATGGAATGGAGTGGGAGGAGGAGGGAGGGAGGGACTTACTGTTTGGAAGGAGTGTTTGGAAACGCCTACTGTTTGGAAACACGCATAGCCACACACGCACCCTTAATAGCTTCCTTGTTCTTAAGGATGGGAGCAATGGTAGACTTAGCGTACTGGTACTGGGACGCTGAGTCACACAAACGCACACCTCGTTCGTGTTTTTCAATGATCTCCGCCTGTGGTGGGGTATTTTTCGGTCCCATAATAGCAAAAGTACACTCACTATGGTCCAAAATGTCTAGCAAACACAAACCACTTCCGCATTCAAAGAAAGGGGGTGACGAACTGTGACGCCGTGAGCGTGCGTCAGCTTCTCGTGGCCGCCACCGTGGCGCTGTTCGACCGCGTGGTTTGATTCGTCCGCCGAAAACTAGTTCGTCAGCAGAGACAATATGCTCGCAAATTTAATGTTCTTGAGGCGAAAAGTTCGTGAGCTTAAGCGTTCGTCAGCGGAGGTTTTACTGTATCTAGTATTTACAGGACAGTGGTACCTCACTTTACGAAAGTCTCACCAAACGAAAAATTCAGGTTACAAAATGCATTTTCCTAAAATTTTTGTCTCTGGATACGAAACAAGTTCACATTACAAAAGCGCCATCTTAAAAATTCAAACGTGCCATTCAAACATTAAAACACACAATTCAAACGTTCAAACAATACATGAGCTGCTCTCCCATCAATGACATTCAAACATCATGCCCCGCTGGCCTCCCATTGGCTAGGAGGGATGAAGCAGTTACCTCCCATTGCCTATCTCCCAACATCCCGCCCCACTGGCCTCCCATTGGTTAGGAGGGATGATGCAGCTCCCTCCTATTGGCTATTATGGAGCTGCATCTACCATGATGCTTTTCGTGTAAAGGACAGAGTTACTGTTGTTTCATGCTTTATTTCTTGACTCAGGCTTTTAACCTTCATAAACATTTGTACTATTATAACTCTACTAAGAGGACATGGTCAACACATGCACACGCGTGCACACACACACACACACACACACACACACACACACACACACACACACACACACACACACACGCGCGCGCGCGCATGTGCGCGTATGAATTCCGGTGCGAGTGAGAAGAAAAAACTGGCTCGAGTGATATCGCAAAGGAATATGTCCAAACCTGTCTACCATTGGTACGATATTGAAGCAGAAGGAGGACTTAAAAGATATGCTTTTATAATTTTTAAAGTGTTTATGGGGTAGTATTGGGGGCCTTGGAACGAATCACACGTTTTACATGTAAAATGCAGTTCAATTTACGAAAAATGCAGGTTACGAAAAAGGCTCTGGAACAGATTAATTTTGTAAAGTGATGTACCACTGTATTATTTCCAATAATTACTGATAAAATATTAGGTTGATTGTTTTTCTGAGTTATCCATTCACTTCATGATATTCAAAGCTAAGCATTGTCTGAGATAAGGGCACTTTTGGAAATTTTGACATTTGGGAAATTTTTGACAAACTTGATGATTTCATTGTGAGCGCTTCCTTCTCAAAAATGTAGTTGACTTAAAAAGTGAAAATTTAGAGTTTTTGGCCACACTACACATATAATGTATATAAACAGCTGCATAAATACTAAAAGCATGATGTTGTTTTTCTCCAGCTGCCCAAGAGTCACAATTACCCTATACATATTTAAACTGTGAGCAGTTACCGCCAGAGAACTCAGCTTTTCTGGAACGAAATTTCACATGCAGGTTAAGATGTCTACTGAATAACTCTACTGGCTTTCTGGTAAGTTGAAGAAGGACTAAAATGAAATAAAATACTATTGTGTGCATTCAAATTAAGAACAGTTTAAAAAGTGACTACTGACTAGTAGGGGTGTCATTGAAAACCTCATGATTCATGGCAGTGCAGTGTGAGTGTTGCGTCCGACGGTTGTTTGCGCTGCCAGCAGCGCCAGCATATTAAAAGGCCAAGCAGGAGATGGTGCAGCTTCATTTTCTAACTGCTCAGAGCAAATTTATTCATCTACTTTCAATGCCACGTCACTGTGGCGCGAAACTGGGAGTTAATCCTTTCTGTGTGGGCGGGTCCGATACCTTGAAACTCTAATTTTATTGGATTCACATGCTGCAGTGTTTATGTGCCAGGAAGTGTGTCCCAAGTTTTGGCAATCAGCTGGACTGCGGGTTGAAGTTTTTCCATGTCCGTCCTTTTGTGTTTGCTTGCCAGCTGTGCTTGGCTTCGTGGAAATGAGCCGATCAAAACGAGGGAAATTTATCTCTTTACTCAAAAACAACATGTACAGTCTGTGGCTGTTGTTATAATCCAATAAAATTGGAGTTTGAATCTATCGGACCCACCCACACAGTGGAGTACAGAAAGGATTGGCTGTCCGCTGCGTGTCACAGTGACGTGGAATTGAAAATAGATGTATAGATTCAGAAGATGCACATATCTGCATTATCCGGTGATAAGTGTCTCTTCTTGTTCAAAATGTTCCGTGCTGTTGAGAACACGTGCTCTGACGGCACACCAGAAGCAGGGAAGTACCATTTACCATACAGAGAGGCGGGACGTACCATTTACTAGTGGTGTCATTGAAAATGGCATTTACTACAGACGCTGTCATGAACACAGGAAGCTATAACGTTAGAAGTATCGATATCCTTTTTATAGGTTTCGATTATCGATCGACATAATTATATCAGCGATATTCTGATATTCCGATTGTCAATGACATCCCTACTGACTAGTCTGTCTTCCCAAATCTCAGAGAAGTGAGAAATGAAGCTGGCATCCTTGAAATGAAGAATCGTCCATCTTAAAACTATGAATTCAAATACAATTGAATTAATGTTTAAGTTCAGGCTTCATCCAAACATGCATCTACAGACAAAGAGATTTTATGTATTTTTTGAATGAAAAGGGGATCACAAACATGTCAACAAAATTCCTCTTACAACATAATAGCACCTGTGTTGTTTTTTGCTTTAATTTGTTCCACAGAATTGTGTGTAAGGGAATTAACGGTTGTGTTTTTATAACACCAAGCATTAAGTTAAAAAAAGCAACTGTTGAATGTGGAACACAAATGTGCTGTAACAAATACCAGAAGTTTTATTAAGAAGACACTGAGCTTGTTCAGCTTTCTTCTTGATGACTACCTTATGAGGTTCTGACAAATCACAGACTTTTAAAAAATATGTTTTTCTGAAAAGTAACATTGCAGTTCTAATTGTAAACATACTCCATGGAAATTCCAAATCAGTCCAGATGTGGTATGACATTGAAAACAGTTTCTTTTAAAGATCTTTGACGTAATAATTTGTATGTAATAATAACAACATAGACTCATTCACATGGCTGCACATGAGGACGAAACTGAGGTAACTGCCTGGTTCCCTGGGCATGAGGAAAAGAAACACTTCTTGTCCACTTATTTTTAAAACGGTTACCCTATTTGAATAGAATTGCATTTCTATTTAAATTATCTTAGCACTTAAGATAGACTGCATTTCGAATGGAAGCATTGGTGCATAGTTGGGAATTTATACATAACTTGCTGTAAGAAAACGTCCAGTTTTATACTAAGGTACTGTCACCTCAGTAAAATACATAATTTATGGAATTTTGAAGGGAAAAAATCGTAAACACAATCTTCACAGAACCCCCCCAGGCTTTCTTTTTAAAAAATACATGAAGAATTAATTAATGTTCGAATAGCAAAAGAATAATAAATATGTCAAGTGCAATAATAAATAGCTTCCCTTTGGCAGGTATGATATCTTGCTGACCCATTTCAGCCGTGTCCACATCTACTTCAGTTCAGATTGTTTATGAAATGAGCGATTTTGCTAAGATTGGTCCTAGGACTCCTATTCAGCCACATCTGAAACAACACAATCAATTTTAAGACCACTTGTAAAAATTGAGGCATCCAGATGATGAAAAACCAGAATGGATTCCTAGTAAACAAGAAACAATGATGACGGCCGGTATCTCATTGTTAGATTTATTGAGTTTTGCTGTGTTTTCTGTGTGTTACCGGTCTGAATAAAAGAAGAGGAAGAACAGAAAAGAACGAGGAGACTACAACATGCGCAAAGCAGCTGCATATGTTTGCTACTGCACAAAATAAGAGCATAGACCACATGACCAAAAATACACACTATTTGCCCTAATTGAAAATTGAATGTAATCGCTGGCCTGTTTTGAGTCTGCTATGGACAGGGAGATTGATTCAGATTGATTCAAAACTGATGATGAATCTGTAGTGTGGACCATTAAGGGGCCTTTGTAGGCAGTTAAGTTTGCATAAAGTACACTTAATGGTATGGCAGTGGTGGCCTGGTGGTAAAGGTGCTGGGTCACTGATCCCAAGGTTGGGGATTCAAGCCCCACTCTCAGCAGGTTGCCACTGTCCCCCTAGTGCAGCTAACCGGGATATCAAAGGATGGCCATGTCTTTCACTGTCAATTGTGAGAGGCAAGTAAAAGAACCATAAGAGTATGCTGCATCGCCACCAGTGTGTTTCTGCCCTGTGATGGCCTTGCATGCCTAATCAGGATTAAACAGTTCAGAAAATGAATTAAAGGATGAATAGTTCATTTAATATTTAACTTTTTTCTGAGAGTATATTGATTTTTGAGATATTATTTAGCTACCTATACAGTATATGTTTAATGATGTTCAAGTCAGTGCTTGTAAAGGCCATTCCAAAAGCTTCAGTTTGCATTTATGAAAGTAGTTCAAGGTGGTTTATAAGGATGAAGGAACCTTGGATCATTCGAGTTATAAACAAAATTCCAAAATTTAAGGAGAATTTCACTCGTGTAAATATTGATGTGGATTCAGTTACTGGCTCTGAATTCTGCTCTAAAAAGTTGTATGACATTCAGTAAATGCAATTTTTATATTGAATTAAAAGAGTAAGGCTACAAAAACTTCAATGGCTTTTTAACTGGTACATTTGAATTACTGAAATCACAGATTAACATTGAAATACAGGGATCCCTCACTTTCCGTGGTTAATTGGGATCGAGATCCCCACATGACCGTCAAATTCAGCGAAGTGGGATAGCCCCCACAAACCCCTCCCCCCTGACATATATGTACATGTATATGTGTATATAATAACTATAAATATATATTCAATGCTATAAATGCTTGTAATAACAATTAAACATGAAAAATAATGTAAATAAAATATAAATACACACACACACACACACACACACACACACACAGATGCGCACCTCACAAAAAAGTAAGTAGTTTGGAGGTTTTGTGTTGTTTTTTTCTTTTTGTGTTTGTTTAGGGATTTTTTTTGCATAATTGGCCTTGTTTTTGTGGCATTTTCCTTAACTTTTTCCCCTATTCTTCCTTAATTTACTTATTTTTTAAATTCCATAAATATAAAAAAAAAACCCACAATGCACTGAAGCTGCATCAATTAAAGCACGAAGAAGCGAGGGATCCCTGTATTACTGTAAACTTAATTATTCATATATTCACTTTGCATTTCACATTTAATGTACAGTCATGCCCATAAAAGTACTGATAGTCATTTATATTTCCACTAATAAAATGTGGTAATGTGGAATTTAGTTTTTGGTCCTCTAATACTGTGCATTTAGGGTTTAATGAAAGGTCAGAGAGTTCTTAACTACGGTAATCGCAAGCTTTTCTGGGTCTTAGGTTTTAGCCTATTAATTATCATCCTTTTTTACTGCCAGTTGTATGTGGGCAAAAGTTTAAGATGAGTCATTTAGTCATTCTTCAACCATAGTTACCAAATAATACTTTTAAAGCAGTGCCAAAGAGGAAGATAATCATGGAGCTGCTTGCTGCAGATTTAAAACCTTTGCAGTATAAATGCGATATATTTAAGAGCAAAAGGTTACAGCTTTTAAAATGACAGCGTACTTAAATGTGAATTTTGAGTTTTTGAAATTTATTTCCATTATGTTGCCACATGAAAGATTTGAGAAGGGAAGTCCCATCAGTTTTTAATGATGGTTTCATTTAATATGTAGTTTCTGGTTTTAAATTAGTAGCAATGTTGATCTTTCCCACTAATCACTACTATATACGCTTTTGGTGGCTAAAGTGGCTGACATGCAGTCTGTCCGCTTTGATATCTGCAGGCCATGAACTTTCAGGGCCGTTTAAAGTTCTTGCACGGGCAGAATGAAATGTCTCCAAAGGGCGAACTCATTCCACCTCAGCTGGCCTTATTTGCCCTGGTCAGTCCTCTCCAACCGATTTCCATTCTGGAGATTCGTACCAAAAACTTAATCTTCAGGACCAAACACAAACTAGATTTTACTCCAACTGCTTGCGATGCCAGGTGAGTGATACACTTCAGTTTTTTTCACATTGGGCAAGTGGAAATGCCTTTAGTTTCACTGTTAAACATAGCTGTCAGTTTACTGTTGATTTGTTTTGATTTGGCTTCACCATTGCAGATAGTGATATGAGGAGGGAGGTAGCCTGGTCCACTGTACACCCTTGCCGAACTAATTTTATATGAAGTTGATTTCTGGTGGATTTTTTTATCCTGTTTGTATTTTTTTATAGTCTTCTAGTCTTAGAGTAGGTTTTCATGTGCAAAAGTTTTTCATGCTGTTTGTATTCCTAGTTGTGTTTAGTGGATTTATTGTGATTTGACAAAAGGTGTGGATATATAGAATTTTGGGTGTTGCTGTTAGTTTTATGGCGTTTTGAAAAAGAGTTCTTCATTTGTTTGTTTCCCCGCAGAGGCAAAATTGTTCTGGGTTACACAGAGTCAGAGCTGTGCTCTCGTGGCTCAGGCTACCAGTTTATTCATGCAGAAGACATACTATACTGCGCTGAAAATCACATACGAAGTAAGTTCCTGTGCTGTTGTTGTAGACTTGCAGTCATTCAGATATCAATCAATGTGTAGAATGACATTCTTTTGGAATATATGGTACTATATCAAATAAAAAACAACGATTCCAGGTTATATATAATAATGTATACAATATCTCTTTTTTTCCAGTGATAAAGACAGGTGAGACAGGGTTGACTGAATTTCGGCTGCTTACAAAAGATGGTGAATGGGTTTGGGTACAGGCTAATGCTAGACTCATCTACAAAAACAACCAACCTGATTTCATCATCGCCTCTCAAAGAGTACTCATGTAGGTCCCTATCATCTTATTTCATTGCAAAGCTATTTTGTACCCCAGAAAAAATAAATTTGAGTGCATTTAGGTAAACACAGTCGCATGTTGTCTCTTTCTAGGGATGGAGAAGGAGAGGCGACTCTGACGAAGCGTAGCGCCATGCTCCCTTTCAGCTTCACTACTGGAGAGGCTGTGCTGTACAACATAAACCTGATTGAGTCGATTAGTGGCATTTCCTACCACCCAGAATATATCGAAGATGTTGCTCCAGGAGACCGTAACCAACTAAAACTCCCCAGTGGACTAAATCCCAACTCTCTCCTGGCCTCCATGCTGAAACAGGATGAATCCATCTATGTGTGCCCTTCGGGCTCAGGTGAGCCACTGAGGGACATTGAGGAAGCAGATGAGGAGCATGGTGGGATCTTTTCCAGCAAGTGGCAGAAGGACATTCTTTCTCTGCCTGAGAGCTCTCTCTTTAAACCAGACCCAGCTATTAGCTCTGGGACTGAAGAGAGCAACTGTGAGCTGATGAGCATTATGGCAGGTCTGGGGATCACATCAGAAGAGTTAGAGCTTCTACAACAAGAAAAACTGTACCTTAACATAGAGGTGGATGATGCATATGGCTTTGAATACTTTACTGACAATGTTCTCTCCTATGTGCAAGAGTCCCTTAGGAAGAAGGTGGACCTTGCACTTCCTAGCAGTGTTCAAGCCCATCTAGAGGAGAAGTGTCATTCTAGAACTGCATCCCAACCAAAGACTCTATCACAGCCATCACTGATCCCCTGGTCACAAGGCCAGCAGCTGTTTTCACCTACTCCTTTAATGTCACAGTCTCAGCAACAACACATGTCGTTTCCTGTTACGCCTTCAGAGCCCAAGATTCAACAGTTTATACCAAAGCAATCATATTCACAAGCACAGCAATCCTCTTCTATGCAAACTAGGAACCAAGTACAGTCTCCTCTATGTGAAAAGCAGAGCTTAACACCACCTGGGCTTCAGTTGAATGCACATCAGCAAGTATCTCATTCAGTGAACCAACCTGAACTTGCATACTCCGGTTGCCCTGAGAAAGATGCCTATTATAGACTGAAAGTGAATGGCCATGACAGTGTTTCTGTGAAAGAAAGTAGCCCCATTGACCAGCGGCTGCCAGATGTGATACAGTCTGGATTGCAGAAACCTAGAGGCTTTTACCTGGAAACCAACCATTTGCCTCAGGGACTTGCCTATACGAACCAAATAAACACTGTGTCTGTGAACTGCAATCAGGACTCCACCGTGTCCACCATTACTCCAGGGTCCTCCCATGTGGGTGGGTATCTGGAGGAGCTGCTAAACTGCTTGGGTTCTGTGAGTCAGGACAAGCATGGGCAGTCTGAAGAGTTCCATAGAGGGAACCGTCCTCTCTGTGCACAGTCTTGCCTTCAACATAACATGCTCCAGCAGCCACACATAGGCCAGGTAAGATTAATATTTACTTTATTAATATGCATTTTAAATTGGTTGTTTGTCACTGTGTGTGATCATTTACATCAAGAAAGACACATCTCCACCTTATCTCTGGTATTTATTATCCTCTCTGTTATACAAATGTGCTCAGTCTCCCATGATTGGCTAGTATCAGGAAGGCGAATGTATGCCATCCTTCCCTCACTAGAGAGCTTATAGCCAGTTAGTTCCCATATGGTCTCCTGGCTGACAACAGCAGTTGTAAAAAATGCAATATTCTTTCATGTGTCTGAGAAAAACACATGTGTTAGCCTCCTGGTTGCTGAAGATGATGGATCATAGCAACAGAATATTTTAATATTTATTTCTGTCATCTCATCTCTAAAAAAACATTCCCTTGTTTTTACCAGCACTTGTAGTGTTGTTTTTGTGTGTGTGTATTTTTTTTTACAATTGTATAATGCTCCTAAAGGGAATTTAATAAACAAAAACATGTTACTAGGTGCCAGTAAAATGTGTGTAGTGCTATGAGATTAGGCTAATGTACAAATAGGAAATACAGTATATGTAAACCCAGACTTCTAGAGCTGCCAAAGTTTACAGTATGTGGGGACCTACTTTAAAAGGATCTGGCACAGCTCCTGCAGCCATACATAGGCCAGGCCATACCTGCATCCAAGTATGGTGGGGGTTGCGACTTTCGAAAAATGGTGAAACTTTTCCCATTGAAAATCGAATATCCTTTTTGCTTGAACATACCCATCCCTACTTGGTAGGTGTTGTATAGTAAGAGATTAGTAAACGTAAGTAAGTAAGACCAGTAAGAGTTAGTGGGAAACTATTGCACCCGCCCAAATTGTGACCGCAAGGTAGAAAAGCAACAGTGGAGTTGTGCTTTAGAATTGACATAAAAAATGTGTGCCTTATGATTCAGTGCTCGTCAATAATGCAAAATTGTTCAATTTTATTAAAGCTGTGTCTTTAGTGTTAAAAACAAGTCTCTTGTTACTAATTTCAGAATGGTGAGCTTGGAAATCTGCAGGGAAGCTTTGAAGAAGGTATTGGCAGCCTCACAGCACAGCCTCCACAGTAGCATTCCAGCACCAGCAGGCCCTACCCAGACTTATCCATGGGTAACATGTGAATGTGTAGCTACACCCTTCTATGTAGTGCAGGGCAGAGCAGAGCTCACAGCCCAGCAGTCATCATGTTCGGGGATATGAGGGTAAGAATCAGTCAGGAATTTGTTAAAGGAAAAATAGTGATAGGGATTAGGAGTGGGAAAGAGTGTGGGTGTGTAAAAGGTTCTGAACATCAGTGGACAAGCAGCAATCTAAAAAGAGATATTCAGTGGAAAAGTCAATGCAGAAAAATACCTTAATATGTGAAACATTATCCTGTAACTCAGATTCAGCCGAACTATGATTTGATCCCAGCCACGTCCATCTAATGAATAGAAGGTATTGTGTGTGTGTGTGTGTGTGTGTGTGTGTGTGTGTGTGTGTGTGTGTGTGTGTGTGTGTGTGTGTGTGTATGTGTGTGTGTGTGTGTTTGTTTTGGGGAAGAAATGTATCATAAAATGTGAGAAAATCCTCCTAAGCCTTTTTA
The DNA here is from genome assembly GCA_024760905.1 of Plotosus lineatus. NCBI lineage: Eukaryota > Metazoa > Chordata > Actinopteri > Siluriformes > Plotosidae > Plotosus > Plotosus lineatus. The sequence goes on from CM045728.1 coordinate 48,304,855, forward strand.
TGAATGAGTCACAACTGTTTGCTTGCTTTACATTAAAATCTTGATCAAGTTGCATTTATGGTACAAAAGGCTAAAGCACATCATTTAGCTGTAAATGATAAATAAAACATACTAATGAAACTAATCTAATTAAGTTTTTTAATCTTTAATGTATTTAAATGTTAAATTCTGATGTGGAGTGCTGTGTTTAATGTTTTGAGGATAGGCGTGGCCAAACCCGAATTGTAAAACTGAATTTCTCTGTAAACTGTGATTATTATTATTATTATTATTATTGTTATTATTATTATCATTATTATTATTATTATTATTATTATTATTAATAATAATAATAATAATAATAATAATAATAATAATTCTGATAATTATAATAATAATAATAATAATACTTTTTTCTTTTTCCCTTTTCTTTTTTCTAACAAAGCAAGTGAAAAATCACACTTTGGCAGTATTTGGAATTATAGCAATTTTAAGTACTTTTTCGTTTTGGAAGATTAATTCTGCTTCTCCTAAACGATACATATGAACAATGAAATTTCTTTTGCTACTTACCAAGGTACCGTATCTGATGTGATAAGCGCCCAGGGTGCTTAAAAAAATGGAAGTGGGTTGGCGCTTATTAAAATGTTACCAGCGGAGTGGAACTGTAAGTGCTTATTACCATCGAGTTGGAAAACATGAATAATAACAGAACAATAAAAGAGTTTTACTGGTATTTTTCGTTATTCATTTTGTAGTATCAACCAAACTACTTACATGAAGGCTGAAGATAAACAGAAAACAGCATAAATTAAAAGAAAACGACTTTTCCTTCCCTTACGTTCCCCTCCTGGTGCTGTTCCTTTAAACATTTCCTTTAAACATTTTCCCGAAAGTAAAATAAGTCAATCAAGAATGTCAACTTTAGCACATGGCACGTTGAACCAATGAACACAAACATAAACAAAAGCACATGGCCAGGAAAGTCTTTAAATTTATGAAGTTCGTGAACAGGAGAATCAGGTGAAAAATACTCGTCATCACTTTCTGATAGATCCATATCTGGCTCATTGCTCCATTCAGTCAGAGCATCTGATAGTTTTCTGTAACAGTTTCTAATGGTTCATCGGTTGTTGGACATTTACCAAGAGAACACAGCAAAATATTTTCCTGTTTTCTTAAAGCACGGCAGAACAATCAAATGTGTTGTTACTGATGAACATTATAGACATTCCCCAGTGGCAGAGGTTCTTGAAATACCGTGTAAACTCACTTGTACAGGCAGTGAACTGATCGAAGAAAATTGGAAAAATCAATGTTTTTCATCTTACATCTAATAACCGCCCATGTGTACTGGGAGCAAAATTGTAGTAGATAAACTTACCAATTTTATTCAATTCAAGACCCCCTGCCACTGGGGAGTGTCTATAATGTTCATCAGTAACAACACATTTGATTGTTCCGCTGTGTTTTAAAAAACAGGAAATTATTTTGCTGTGCTCTCTTGGTAAATGTCCAACAACCGATGAACCATTAGAAACTGTTACAGCAAAACTATGGGATGCTCTGAATGAATGGAGCGATGAGATAGATATGGACCTATCAGAAAGTGATGACGAGTATTTCTCACCCAATTCTCCCGCTCACTAACTTCATAAATTTAAGCACTTTCCTGGCCATGTGCTTTTGTTTACATTTGTGTTGATTGGTTCAACGTGTCATGTGCTAAAGCTGACATTTGTGTTGATTGGCTCGATTTTACTTACAGGAAAATATTTAAAGGAACAGCACCGGGAGGGAAAATTAAGGGATATTTAAAAAAATATATATGCTGTTTTCTGTTCATTTTTCGCTTTCATGTAAGTAGTTTGGTTGATACCACAAAAGGAAAAACACGAATACCAGTAAAACTGTTTTATTGTTCTGTTATTATTCATGTTTGGGAATAAGCACTTATCATTAAGCACTCCAACTTTTAAAGCACCCTGGGCGTTTATCGCATCAAATACGGTATTTTTGCTCAGTACTGTTTATATGAGTATGTGTTGGCAGTTGGATGTGAGATACTATTATGATGCATTGAGAATCCTGCAGTTTTGACAATCTTTTTAGAAGTTTGTTGTATGAAGCGTTGTGTAATGCTGTAAATGTAAAGTAATTTAACACTTTGTAATCTGTTGCACTTTGGACAAACCTGTTGCTGAGACATGATAACGCATGGATAACTCCTGGCAAAAATTATGGAATCACCGCACTTAAAGGTTCTTCATCTTGTTTTTTCACATTGTATAAAAAACATAACAGATATGACAGAAAATATTTTTATTTAATAGCTGAAGATTTTGGCTGTATGAAACATACAATTAATCACTCACTTTACAAAGCGCTTAATCCTAGGGTCACAGTGAGGCTGGTGCTTATCCCATCTGAGGCTACACCCTGAGCAACTTTCCAGAACATCACAGGGAAACACACACGCAATTATTCACACACACTCAGTGGAAATTTAATTTGGAACAGCCAGTTAGCATAATGTGTGTAAGGCAGCCAGAGTGAATAGAGAAAACCCACAAAAACATGGGGAGAACGTACAAATTCAACACAGAAACACACAAACCCGGGACCTAATGCTAACCACTTGGCACCATGCTGCCCTATACCTGAAGCAAATAAAATAATTTTATTCATGGTATGTATTTCCTTCCTGATTAATTGAGCAAATAAATTTGGAACCACAAATAATAAACATAATATTTCCAGTCAGGATTGTTCCATCTTTTAGAATAATAATGGACAGCTTCGCTTTGGCTGATGGAAAAATGCCATGGACCATTTCTTTTTAATTAACACCATGAATGTTCAACCATATTGCAGTCTGGACTGTTTTCTAGTCATGTGTGACTTGATCTGACTTTCCTGGAGAAATTCTGTAACCCTCTTTACTTTGTGAAGACAAGATGCACTGCCTTCCTGAAAAATGACTTCATCACCCAACCTGTTTTCTATTGGTGGAATGACAATAGTGGCCAAAATTTTGAAACTTCTGCAATGACTTTTGAGGTGATGGTTGTCATCTCTCTTGGTATTTTACCTGACATGTTGTGATGCAGCAGACAGACGCTGCAGTGGTTGGGATGTTTGGCCAGTGTGACATGCGCACTGGCTATGATGAAGTCACTGTGGCACTCGTGTCGGTTTTAATGGCCGGCAGCTATGAAGTACATGCTCAGTGTGATGCAGAAAAGAGTATATAAGAGAGGAAGGCTCTGTGCTTCCTCAACCCTTATGTCACAGACCGCATTGAGGCCTAGACAACGAGCCATTGCTAACTTCTGTGTATCTAGCCTAATAAATTACTACATTGTCAAAGTTTGCTTCACATGTATCACCCCAGCTATCCACCCGCATTTCTGTGTGGAGTCTGCATGTTCTCCCAGCTTTCGTGTGGGACTCCTCTGGGTATTCCGGTTTCCACCCTCAGTCCACATTGCATGTTCTAAATTGCCCCTTAGTTTGAGTGTGTGTGTGTGTGTGTGTGTGTGTGTGTGTTGCTTACTGTTGGCTGTTGTAGGTTCTAGCCTGCCCGTGACCCTATAATAGAGGATTAAGCAGTTCAGCAAATAAGTGAGTGATAATGAGATTGTTTCTTTTGTTTTGCATTTTCTATTTTCAAGGCTATTGCATTGGATTTTCTATCCTGATATTTTGACAGCTTCATTTGTCTAAATCAGTGCTTCTCAATTATTTTCTGTGGCGCCCCCTCTAGGAATAAAAAACATTTCACACCCCACCACCCCGCGATCAACTGTAAATGGTATTATTTGTCGATAAAATTGTTATTAGTACACCTCTGCATAACATTGTATCTTTATTGACATTATAAACACAAAAAAAGAAATATAGTTCAACTTCATTAACATTGTTTTTAATCTGTTATAGAAAAGATTTAAAGTGCACCAATGTGCCTGAAATAATAATAAAAAAAAACATCCTTAATTAAACTCATTCAACTTATTTATGTCTTAATATCTCCGTCTCTCTCCACTTTTTCTTCATTCCTGTTAGAAAATTTTGAGGGGTTGTTTACTGCACTTCACATCCTTTGTTTGTACAAAAAAACACTATACCAGGGGTGTCAAACTCGTGCCACATAGCGCCATGTGGCTGCAGGTTTTTGTTTCAACCAAGCATCAGCACACCTGACTTGGCTCATTCAAACAACTGATAAGAGTCTTCAGGCGTTTGATTGGTCAGTCTCTGGACAGAGCACACAGATTCACCAATCAACTGCCTGAAGACTCTTATCAGTTGTTTGAATGAGCCAAGTCAGGTGTGCTGATGCTTGGTTGAAACAAAAACCTGCAGCCACATGGCCCTTTGTGGCACGAGTTTGACACCCCTGCACTACACCATAGCGCGACAATGAGGGTGCCACTGCCAACTACTGTAGTGGAGGTGCAATTACATTTAAGTCTCGTACAACATTCCAGAAAAGTATATTCCCCAGGGTCATATACGCCCCCCCTGGCATCACAACGTGCGTCCCACTATTTGAGAAGCACTGGTCCACATTTGTGTTATACTTTTCTGACCTTTACATTTTGTTTATAAGTGCACCAAATTTTAAACACAACAGACTAATCAATACCAACAACTTTTGTCACACTCTCTGTTGGATTTCCTTCTTGAATAAGAATTATAATCTTTGACATTGTTTAAACTGAAAGCTCTTTGCTGAGGACATGTTTCTGTACAAATACCCAAATCCTACAGGTTGGTAAAGACTGTGATTGCTCTTTCTGTAGCCTAATTTGCTTTTTCAGATTATTTGGTTTACAATTGCAAATTATGATGTAGTTCTATACCTTTTTAATGTTGAGTGATTTTGTCATTTTCTCTCCTCTGTGCAAATATATGCAATTAGTTAAAATTATTTTATTTAATTTGTTTGAGGTATGTTTTATGTAGTCAAAAATTCAACTGTTAAACAAAAATTGATTTGTGTCATATCTGTGGCTTGTTCATTTGATACAGGCCGGAGTAAAGAAACCTTCCATAGTGTAGGTGATTTAGTACTTCCATGCAGGTATACCTGGCTCAGCGAATGATCTGTCTGAAGTCAGTGTGAGAGGAACTATTGTTTCGATGTTTTCAACCACTTTAAACTGATCCAGAGCCTGTGTCAGGACCAGTTGGAACGTAGTGGCAATACACCCAGGGTAGGACACCAGTCTGTCATAAGAAAGCATCTCGCACATTGCACATATGCACACAGGAGTGTTTTGAGAAGCCACTGGCATGTTTTTGGAAGGTAGGAGGAAACTCAGGAGAAGGGGGGATGAAGATCTGGAGAACATCCCAAACATCTCCGAGACATTAACCCAAGCTCAGGATTGAATCAATGAGCTGTGAAAAAAAACCTTGTCACCACCTTTCTATACACTTAAAGACATTAACACCAAACTGACCTTTATCTTTCTTTTACTTTAGTATGTTATTGTATTCGTGGAAACATAATATCAATAATTATTTAACTTGAGCATACTTATTTCATTACAAGTGAAATACATACAAGATCAAGAAATGTAATATCGATTCAGTTCTTGAAATTGATTATTGGAAAATGTTGGCTAATATGTTAATTTATTCTGATTTTATTTTATTCAGTTTTAATTTTTTATATCATCAGCTATATGTGCACACAATATTGTACTTTGTAATTTTCCTGAATTTTCTCCTATGGAGGAGGAATGTTTCTTCAAACCAAAATGTTTTCGATGTTTGATTTACATGGTCAAGCCAGGGTGGGGTTGGGAGGGAAATAGTTCATTAAAAAGAATAGTTCATGCATTCGTATGAATGTGCATATCATATTTTGTATTACGCACTATATATTTATATTTGAATGTTTGGACACCAGTCCTAGTCCTAGCCCTGTCTTTCATACCAAATCTCTTCCTTCCTGGATTTTACAGTTTCCCACAACATTGTAAAATCTGTTCTCATTCACTACTTTGTAATTTAAAGGTATCTTGTGAACCATTTGTCTCAATGGGAAAAGGAAAAATATTTTGTTGTTTGTTTATTCTATCAGTTTCATAATGTTTCACTAGTTTTCCTTTTACCTCTGCACGTTCCATATGACTGAGATTAAAAAATGACTGAAAAGATGTTGACTCTGTGTTTATTTTGAAGATAAAGAGATCGTTGTCAACTGTTGCATGAACAATGCTAATCAATTCAGCAGCTCTTTTTTTTGCAGCAATTATAAAAAGAAAGTGCACAAAAGACAACTGAGGACTGCACTAAGCTATACATGTGCAGATACCTACATACAGACGCTCCCCGACTTACGTTTTTAATTGGTTTCCGGATGGCCGAACGTAAGTTGAAAGTGAATGTAAGTTGTTACAGTTACGTATGACGCTTTGACGTATGACGCTCATACTGTACTATACATCCATAAATACCATTACCATATCTCATAAAACACTCCAAAATCAATTATTATAAACATGCCTGTCTGTCTTCCTTTTGGCTTTTTCCCTTTTAGTCGGGAGTCGCCACAGCGAATCATCTGAATCGCACATTTGATTTGGCAGAGGTTTTTACGTCGGATGCCCTTCCTGTCACAACCCTTTTTAGCAAAGGACAGAAACACGCTGACGACTTTGCAGCTACTCTACGAAAGTCAGCAATGGTTCTTTTACATGCCTCTCACCATAGACAGTGACAGACATGGCCGGCCTTTGATAACCCAGTTAGCTGCACTAGGGGGGACAGTGACAACCTTGTGGAGAGTGGGACTCAAACCCCCAACCTATACCACTAGACCACCACTGCCACGACAATTATTATTATAAACATAACATTGTAAAATAATATCAAATATATCAAATAATATCAACATTAATTTCAAATAAATTTTATTCAAGCAAAATAATTTCAAATTGATAAAATTTTATCAAATTCACTCATCAAATATCAAATACAGTATCAAATATAACCTTTAACATTCTCTATGATGCGATTTTTCTGCTTGTAAATGGTTCCAATGGTCGACGGATGGTCACATGACATGAAGCTGAGCCGACTCACTTTACATGAAGCTTAAAACAGCCAATCAACGCTTACAATATGTGAGGCGCTCAATACCGAAAGTAGTGCACTTGCTGAAACTCGTTTACTTGCTTGAAACAAAGCGCGGGTTACACGGACTTCCGGTCTTTTAGGTGCGAAAGGGCGCCATTGAACTCATTTAGTACTCAGCCTGCACTGATGTTAATCACTGATGTGAATCAGCAGAGCGGAGAGTTCTCTTTCTTGGGTTTTCATTCATTTTACAACTCTCTTTGCTTAACGGAGTATGCATGGTAGATTGTGCCGATCTGAGCAGATAGTTAATTCATCTCTGTGTATGTATATATATATATATATATATATATATATATATATATATATATATATATATATATAACTGAACAGGGAAGACGGAGGGGCACGTTTGTAAACGTGGACGCAGCGTCATTACGTCAGCGTACTACATAGGTACGTCTAAACTCAAAATGTGACTTTGTTTTTGGGAAAAACGTAAAAACAAAAAAAATGTAAAACGGATGAACGTAAGTCGGGGAGCGTCTGTATACATACATATATACTATATACACCTATATAACTATCCACATAGTCATGCATTGACACATCTATGCATATAGTCGGCCCTCCACTTACAAAAGCAATCCGTTCCAGAGCCTTTTTCGGAACCTGGTGTTTTCGTAAGTAGAGGTGCATTTTACATGTAAAACGCATGATTCATTCCAAGGCTCCCAAGACTACCCCATAAACCCTTTAAAAATGATGAAAGTATACCAATTTTGTATGAAATATGTATCTTTAAAAGTAAAAGAAAATTATTTATTCAACCATTTAAACATTTTATTAACATATTAAACCATTTATTAATTAAACCATTATTAAACATTTTTTATTAACGCACATACACACACACACACACACACACACACAACACTGTCTCTCTCTTTGTGTGGCGCACTCTGCCGAATGCGGGCTCTGCCTGCGTGCAGCCGATGGAGCTTTTGAGACGGGGTGTTGTATTTAAAGCAGAATTACTCGTTTGAAAGATCTGAGGTCCAGATTCAATATTAACTTGCTTCCTTGCGAGATCGGAGGTCTTTTATCCTACAGAGCATTCTGTACACAGGACATTTGTGGCGCCGCCGACTTTTATGCACAAAAATGCTTCGTGGCCAAATGCAGAGCTTTTGAGACTAGGTGCGGCTCATTCAGACCTCCTCAAATAAGCTGCAATGAGTACTCTCAAAAAAACTCACGAACCAACAGCACATCTCTCCTTTACATGTATGACAAACAAGCTTATGGGTACAGTACTATGGAGATTCAGCTCCCTCCTGGCCAATGGGAGGCCAGCGGGGTGGGATGTTGGGAGACAGCCAATGACAGAGCAACTCACGCATTGTTTGAATTTTTGAATGGTGCGTTTGGCGCCTCTCGTAAGAAGAGGTTGTTTCGTATACAGAGGGCAAAAATTTAGGAAAATATTTTTCGTAATCTGGATTTTTCGTATTCAGAGGTTTTCGTAAGTGGAGCGCCGACTGTACAGTATTCACGTATTCACAGCTATTCAGAGGGGTGAATGATATGTCAAGGGCGCGGGATATATGCCACTGAGAGGTAGAACTTATAATTATAATGTGCATGGTGCTAAAATGTGATGTTCGATACCTGCTCTGTACATGAATATTATATTTGAAACATGAGTGTTGCATTGTCCAAGAAGATGGTCTGAATGATGTTTATTCAGTCAGTGTGTGATGATTGTGGTGGGGTTAGATGTTTAACATGTTTAATAGCTTGTGGGTAAAAGCTGTTCTTGAGTCTTTTTGTTTTAGTTTTTTAACAGAATATCTGTTATTACATATTAATAAGAAGGTGCAGGATGTGGTCAGATTTTTAATTTCTCCTATAAACCAAACTACTTGGAATAAAATAATTACATATTTTAGATTGATATTTGGGTGTTGGAGAATTGTTCATAACAAAACAAAATGCCATTTATGACAAAACATCTGTCCATTTTCTATGCAACTTATCGATTGCGGTTGTGATGGAAACTGACGACACTGAAAAGCGAGGGGTGGACTACACCCTGATGAGGTTTTTACTGTAAGCGACAAGCAACTGTTCACACTTGCATTCTCACCTATGGGCCAGTTGACTTAAACTGGAGCACTCGAAACCTTTGCAAGCATGGGGACACCTTGCAGTCTCTACACATAAAGGCCCTTGTTAGCCACATTATTCACGACGAGAATGAAAGGGTTTCATCTGTGGACTCCAGTTTCCTCCCACAGTCCAAAAATATGCACAGTAGGCTAATTGGTTGTTCCAAAAATCACCCCTAAGGGTATGAATGGCATAAGTGTTGGCCCTGCGATGCCCTGGGGAGCTATCCAGTGTGTATCCCACCCTCGCCCAGTCAGCTGAGATGGGAGCCAGCCTCCCCGTGACCTGAGTTAGGATTAAGTGGCCTAGAAAATAATTGAATGAATGAAATTTTACATACAGCTAATGACTATCAACATGCTTTGCCACCCTCTGTGCTGGATTTTGTTCTTGATTTATTATCCTTTCCCTTGTTTCAGTTAATTTGCCAAGTCCAACAGCTTGTTAAGTGTGTACACTCTCATAGCAGTAAACTAATTTGCATTTTTAGACTTGAGTGGTGGGTTGGCATGATGGTGTAGTGGTTAGCTCATCTGCCTCACAGCAAGATGGTCCTTAGATCAAGGTCCTGGGCTCGAGTGTATCTGCGTACAATTTGCATGTTCATCCTGTGCCTGTGAAGGTTTTCTGTTCTTTTCCTCCCACTGTCCAAAGACATGCATATGGGCAGTAGTGGTCTAGTGGTATAGGGCGCTGGATCGCTGATCCTGAGGCTGGGGGTTCGAGGCCCACTCTCCACAAGGTTGTCACTGTCCCGCCAATGCAGCTAACTGGGTTATCAAAGGCCAGCCATGTCTCTCACTGTCTATGGTGAGAGGTTCATGTAAAAGAACCATTGCTGACTTTCGTAAAGAGTAGCTGCAAAACCGTCAGCGTGTTTCTGCCCCTCGCTAAAAGGGTTGTGTCAGGAACGGCATCCGACATAAAAACCTATGCCAAATCAAACGAGCAAATCATTCGCTGTGGCAACCCCTGATAAAGGGAAAAAGCCGAAAGGAAATCTCTCAGTCCAAAGACATGCATGAATGAATGTTTAAAACTGACCCTAGGTGTAAATATAAATGTGAATTATCGTGTATGTTGCCCTGTGATGGTCTGTTGATAGAACCCAGACAAACTATACTGCCAGTCAAACTCAGATGGTAGGTGTTGTGTGGGTTTTTTTTTTTTTTTTTGGTGTGTATGTTTGTATACAGCATAGTGCTTAATCTAAGTACTGCTGAAAAAGGTTCAACCGTTGGTTGAAGCCACACAATGACTGAACTGTCCAGATGTTCAGAGGAAGTTCATTCCACCACCTTGGAGCCAGAACAGAGAAGAGTTTCGATGCAGTTTTCCCTTGGTAGAGGGAGGGATCAGTCGAGCAAGAGGTGGCAAGTTCTGAGCTTAGGCATTATTGTGTGGAGGTTGCATGTTCTCCCCACGCTTGTGTGGGTTTTCTCTGGGTACCTTGGTTTCCTCTCACAGTCCACATACATGCAAATCAAACTGGCTGTTCAAGATTGCCCTGAGGTTCGAGTGTGAATGGTTGTGTTTGTTGGCTCTGCAGTGGTCTTGTGAGCTGCTCAGGGTGTACCCCACCCTCACCCGGCGTCAGAGATAGGCTCCAGCCTCCATAATATGATAAGAACCGAAGAGGATTTAGCAGTTTGGTGGATGCGTGAGTGATAACTGAGAGAATATGGAGTGATTCCATACTTTTTCCATGATCTGCATTGTAGTGATGGTAGTCTGTGTCGTCACAGGACTGGATTATTCACGAAAAGATCATGTAACAGAAGACTTATTGTTTTCATACTCCTAGGTATACGTGTAGTTTTGCACGGTTTGGATGTCATATGATCCTGCAAGTCTTTCCTCTTCCTGTTATCACTGCAACACCTGTTTGATCAGACAAGAGAAGGCACTGTCTATTTTTTACTTTTTTCTTCCAACAGCAAGAACATTACACCAAAGTGCAACAGGGCAGTGACGTCACAGAGATTGTATACAGAGAACCTAAAATGAAGCCTGATGTGTTGGGAAGGAAGTGACACTGTGACATTAGAGTTTTTGGTCACTTTGAGACATGGCTCATCCAAACAATGCCTCTTACACACAATCTAGTCTTTTCCTTATGACCCCTGAACCAGACTTTCCTGTGCAAGTTGTATGAAACAGCTCTTTTCTTTGAGCTGCTGAGATCTTCACATACCATTAGTAATTTGATTAGGCTTCCCACGTGATCCTATCATATTTGTCCTAGGAAGAAATGAATGGAGGATGTGGTTGTTGAAGTAAAAAATACTGTCTGGCTACGTAATTACACCGTCTGTCTCTACTTGTGATTATAAAACCGACAATTCCTCAAAATAACCACAAGTTAAAGTGCAGTGGCGCCCTCTACTGGCTGCAGGAATGTTCTATAGATGTTCTTGTTCAGTAGTTTTCCACTCTAATCTTACACAAGAAGGGCGGTGGTGGCCTACTGGTATAGGTTTCTGGATCACTGATCCTAAGGTTGGGGGTTCAAGCCCCACTCACCACAGATTTTCACTAGCACCACCCCCCAGCACACACACACACACACACACACACACAGTGCAGCTAACTGAGTTATCAGGCCGTGTCTCTCACTGTCTATGGTGTGAGGGATGTAAAAGAACCATTGCTGACTTTCGACAAGAGTAGATGCAAAGCTGTCAGCGTGTTTCCGCCCTGCGATGGCCTGGCGAGCTGTCCAGGGTCTACTCTGTCCTTGCCTGGAGTCGGCTGGGATGGGCGCCAGCCTCCCCATGACCCTAATTAGGATTAAACGGTTACAGAAAATGAACTGAACTGAACTTACGCAAGTCTGTACAGTAGCTTAATGTTACGTGAAAAGATGTAGGCTAAACCAGTGTGCTCTATGTATGGGACTAGACTCAAAGAAACATGTAATGACAAGCTTGATGAAGAAGACTGTTTTTTAAGAACCCCCGAGTGTCACGATAAGTGGTTGAAGGAAGCCACACATCCTTATCCACATGCCAGAAACTACTGCCCTAAAATAGACAATGGCCTTGTATTAATTGTGTGAGCACAACAGATTTTCCTGTGGGAACACACACACAGGGGCGGCACGATGGCGTAGTGGTTAGCACGACCACCTCACAGCAAGAAGGTCCTGGGTCCAATTCCCAGGCAGGCGTTTCTGTGTGACATTTGCATGTTCTGCCCATGCTTACGTAGGTTTCCTCTGGGTACAGTACTCTGGTTTCCTTCCACAGTCCAAAAACACGCACAGTAGGTTAGTTGGCTGTTCCAAATTGCTCCTAGGTGGGAAAGTGAGTGAATGCTTGTGAGTGCTGGCTTTGCAATGGCCTGGGTGTACCCCTGTAAAAGTGTTGCTCTAGCCTTTCAACGACCCTAGGCTGCAGTGGTCTGATGAAGCAGTCCAGTGAGTGACTGCACCCCAGTATTAGCTGAGATTGGCTCCAGGCTCTTAGTAATCGTAATTGCAGGACAAAGTGGTTCAGAGACTGAGTAAGAGTGAAAGTCTGTATACAGGCTTCATAGTGACACTCATAAATGCACAAATGCTTCAGTTTCTGAAAAGTAATTCAGATTTTTTATTTTCTCTTTTGAACAAACCACCTTTACACATGCTTCTTTCTTTACATTTCTGACATATATGTTGGCCTGTATGGACATGTATGAGAGATGTAAGACAGTGGTGAGGTGTGCTGTCAGTGTGACAGAAGAGTTCAAGGTGGAGGTGCGACTGCATCAAGGGTCAGCTCTCAGCCCCTTCTTGTTTGCTATGGTGATGGTCAGGCTGACAGATGAGGTTAGACACGAATCTCCATGGACTATGATGTTTGCAAATGACATCGTGATCTGTAGTGAGAGCAGAGAACAAATGGTGGAAAATCTAGAGAGGTGGAGGTATGCCCTGGAAAGGAGGGGAATGAAGGTTAGTCAGAATACATGTGCTTGCTAAAAACATGGTTTGCTTAAAAAAAGCCTTACATGTCGTTCTAAAACATAAACTTGCTAAAAAAGGTTGTGACAGGAAGGGCATCCGACGTAAAAACCTCTGCCAAATCAAACGTGCGAATCAGATGATTCGCTGTGGCGACTCCCGAGTAAAAGGGAAAAAGCCGAAAGGAAGACAGGAAGACAGACAGACATTTAAAAAGGATTCTTTACTATAATTATAATTGCTATTCACAGATTATAAGGAATAAAAACAGGGACCCTATTAAAAGTGGTGTTTTAATTTTTTGTACTGTAATGTTTTTGTCAGGGGAATGGGATGGGGTCGGGGCCTGGAAATTTTGTGCTTTGCTCCTGAATAGAGGTGACATGTAAATGTTATGATTTTGTGTCTGCCATACGTGTCTGTCCACAACCCTTTTTAGCAAGGGACAGAAACACGCTGACAACTTTGCAGCTACTCTTTACGAAAGTCAGCAATGGTTCTTTTACATGCCTCTCACCATAGACAGTGACAGACATGGCCCGCCTTTGATAACCCAGTTAGCTGCACTGGGGGAGACAGTGACAACCTTGCGGAGAGTGGGACTTGAACCCCCAACCTTTGGATCAGCGATCCAGCGCCCTATACCACTAGACCACCACTGCCCCTGTTTCTAAATTACATTGGAGGCTACATTTTAGTGCAAAAGCAGTGGAGATAGCAACTTCTATCTTCCACAAAGGATGGCTGTGCGGGTCAGAATGAACAAATGCAACTGTAGCTCATTACACTGTGAATGTGATGGGATTTATATGTGATTATTGGGAATACCCAAGTGAAGAAACCAGCCTTACAACTTGCATAAGAGGAACCGCAGGAGGCACAAACCACACAGCTCTAGACTGGAGTCAGCAATCTGACTAGATCCCTACGGTTATACAAGTTCAACTCATCTCAACTCAAAACCATGACTAATTTCAAGCTGGTGCTATTTTTGACTTAATCAAGAGATTTCTTAAGAAACAGGGAATTTCTCTCTTCTTTTACCTCTATTCACAATGGACTTGACTATGGCTTTACTAAACAATAATCACAAAATAAGTGGAAGCTCTTAGACATTTATTTACAAAACTGCAGGGTCGATTTGTATGATTAGATTAACACCACTCTTGTAAGTACATACGTACTATATTGTATCTGGTCCCAGTATATTCAGCACAACTGTCTGTCTGTCTGTCTTTCGGCTTTTTCCCTTTTACTCAGAAGTCGCCACAGCGAATCATCTGATTTGCATGTTTGATTTGGCAGAGGTTTTTACGTCGGATGCCCTTCCTGTCACAACCCTTTTAGCAAGGGACAGAAACACGCTGACGACTTTGCAGCTACTCTTTACGAAAGTCAGCAATGGTTCTTTTACATGCCTCTCACCATAGACAGTGACAGACATGGCCCGCCTTTGATAACCCAGTTAGCCTCACTGGGGGGGGGGACAGTGACAACCTTGTATAGAGTGGGACTCGAACCCCCAACCTTTGGATCAGCGATTCAGCACCCTATACCACTAGACCACCACTGCCCCATATTCAGCGTAACTAAAAGTAGGTAATAACATGGTAATAACATGGTATAAACAGATCGAACAGGTGAATATGTGGTTTTTATATACGATGCTACCCACAGGAGCATTCTCTGAACTTTAATAGAAGCCCTTTAGGTTTCAGTTGACTTTTTCTATTATCTTTCTCATTCATTTATTTTCTGAAAACTGCTTAATCCTAATTAGGGTCACAGGGAGGCTGGCATCCGTCTCAA
>CM045728.1:48324849-48359849 GCA_024760905.1 Plotosus lineatus
TGTCACTGTCTATGGTGAGAGGCATGTAAAAGAACCATTGCTGACTTTCGTAAAGAGTAGCTGTAAAGTCGTCAGCGTGTTTCTGTCCCTTGCTAAAAGGGTTGTGACAGGAAGGGCATCCGACGTAAAAACCTCTGCCAAATCAAACGTGTGAATCCGATGATTCGCTGTGGCGACTTCCGAGTAAAAGGGAAAAAGCTGAAAGGAAGACAGACAGTATAATAACAGGCAGTAATGAAAAAAAGAACATTCACCGCTCACTCACACATTCATTTACTGAACTGTTTAATCCGACTTAAGGTCACATGAAGCACGCAGCAGACTAGTGAAGCAACAATACAATTGTTCACACACACTCTCTCTCTCTCTCTCTCTCTCTCTCTCTCTCGCACCTAGGGGTGAGTTATAACAGCCAATGAACCCTGTGCATGCTTTTGGACTGTGGCAAAAAACCTGAGTACCCAGAGAAAACCCACACAAGCACTGGGAGAACTTTCAGAACCCGTATATAAACACCTGAGGCCGGGACTTGAACCCAGGTTCTTCTCGTTGTGAGGCGAGATAATGCTATACTCCCTCTAAAGAAGATTGAGTGTGTTGATTGTTCTTCAGCAGCAGTATGTTCTCTGACACATTACAAACAATACTTGAAAACACACCATAGATCCTGGCTCATTGCAACAAGGTAATAAATTGTGTTTCAATGTGCAGATGTTCAGAACAACACTGCATTGTAATGTGATGCCTATTGTTTTGCAGAATGGAATAAAGTAAATCAGGGTTCCACACTTTGGCTCTGACTGCGTGAATCGTATGCTCAAGCAACACCAAGTGTGTAATTGTCTGTTCAGTTCATTTTCTGTAACCGCTTAATCCTAATTAGGGTCACTGGGAGGCTTGCGCCATCCCAGTCGACTCCTGGCGAGGGTGGAGTACACCCTGGACAGCTTGCCAGGCCACTGCAGGGTGGAAACATGCTGATGGCTTTGCAGCTACGCTTTACGAAAGTCAGCAATGAACCTCACACCATAGACAGTGAGAGACAACTTTGATAACCTAGTTAGCTGCAACGGGTTGGGGTGTGGGGGGGGGGGGGGGGGAGTGACAACCTGTGGTAAGTGGGGCTAGAACCCCCAACCTTAGGATCAGTGATCCAGCACCT
The DNA here is from genome assembly GCA_024760905.1 of Plotosus lineatus. NCBI lineage: Eukaryota > Metazoa > Chordata > Actinopteri > Siluriformes > Plotosidae > Plotosus > Plotosus lineatus. The sequence continues at coordinate 48,326,012 of CM045728.1, forward strand.
ATACCACTAGGCCGCCACTGCCGCTGTAACTGTCTGGAGAATTCAAATAGATTTAATTAATCAGTTTTACAAACTTTATTATAGTGGTTGGGAGCATGGAGCTCTTCCCATCTGATTCTAGGCAAAAGCAGGGTACACCCTTACCATTGCTGGGCCATTGACCTCATCAGACCACTGCTGGGCCAACACAGACACACAACCATTCACACTCACATTTATACCTAGAGATAATCAAGAATATCCAATTGCAGGAAGATAAAATGGATACTTTTTTCGAATAGAAGCTCAAATTTTTCAATTCCATTTCCACTTTGGGTTTTCATTTCCTTCCTTATCAAGTAAAAAAAGGAGAGTTTATGTCCTAATTTTCAAAGAAGACCTCCCCTTGACCTCATGGTCTGCCTCAAGGCTCTGAGAATACTTTCCTCATCATTTGCATTAACTAAATTAAATTCACACTGCTTCTAATAATGTATAATACAATGTACATAATATACAATATGCATAAAAATTAGCTTACTTTCCAAAATTTATACTGGTTGAATAACAGCTGCGATACCACATCTGTATTAAAAATATAGCAGCTAGTGTACATTAATACAGTGGCACCTCATCTAACGAGTGTCCCTTATAATGACTTTTCCATGGTACGAGCTTCGAACTCACCAAAAATCTGCTCCATCCAACGATAAAAAATTCACTTTACGAGCTCTCCTCGAAATGGCTTTTCTAGACCGATTATCCTTGTATTCGTCTGCGTGTATTCCTCTGCACTACGAGAACACCATGTGCAATCCTTCTCAATTATTTCTGTGATGTCCTTATAGCAAAAAAAAAAAAAAAACATTCCCCCCCCTCCCGCAGCACCCTGAGCGTGATTACAAATAGTGTTTATTACACTTCATATAATTTGCGCAGTGCTTTTTTCCTACATCATAGCGCGGCAATGAGAGCGCCACTGCCAACTACCGCAGTGGATGCGCAATTACACTTAATTCTAGCATAGCATGGCAAAAAAGCATGTTCCCCAGGGTCATACATGCCCCACCCCGGCATCACCCTGCACACCCCCCCCCCCTGGCGGGCACACCCCACTGAGAAGCACTGGCCTTGTGGGAGCTCACCTCGCTGGCATTCGTAGCGTGCACAGGCACAAAATTCTCCTCCTCCTCCTCCTCTGTTACGCACCACCTCCTCCCTGCCCATGTGACATCTTCACCACATTCGATGATTGAAAGGGTGCGTTGATTTATTGTTTATTCTTGTTTTATTATTATTTATTATTAATGTTAGTGTACATGTATTATTATTATTATGAAATATTTATTGTTTTTACGTGTTTATCTTTTATATACTATGTCAAATATACATGTTTGTGGCAGGTTATATGAGTTTGGGAGGGGGTTGGAACGGACTAAGTGGTTTTCTGTTATTTCTTATGGGAATAATTGTTTAATCTAATGAACTTTTCATCTTATGAGCTCGCCCTCGAAACGGATTAATTTTGTTAGCTGAGGTATCACTGTATACAGTTAATAGCATTTGATACATTTAAGCAATACGGACACTTTTTCTTTTTCTTAACATAAATGATGCATAAACATAAACAAAAAAACCACACAAAACTTGGTGATTTTATCCTGTGGGGTGAGTTGTTTTACCCAAAAGTGACATGAACTCAATGGTTGGTTTTATCATGTGTAAGTAAACAAGCAGATCTATTCAGCAAGCAATATTTTAGGTGCTTATAAAAAGTGTTCAAAAGCCAACTATGGCAAGCAATTTCAATAAAATGGGTCTGAATGGTTACCTATTTCAACTAGAGATGGAGGCGTCTTGTGATGACAGCAAGATGTCACATTCTAGTGACTCTGAGGATGAGAATGTGTGTACTGATAAATCCAAAATATCTTATGCAGCTAATGTTTTGCCAATTCAGTTTTCCTGTCGTCATATTATTTGTACAGCTTGACACCAACCGATGATATGTTATGATGCATGGAGTCAGTGATGCAGCACAGCCGAACCAACGAGTGCACGTCACTACCAGCCAATGAGGAGGACAACGTGCCTAGGAGTATATCCAGTGTTGCAGCACTCACACACACTTTCACAAGGAGCAAGGACTGCTATAGCGAGAAGGAACCGCTCATGTCCTACGTGATCATTTTAACTCACTAGTAAAAATAATTTCCCACAAGTATCCTTTAAAGTGAAGTTTCCAACAGATGGCTACATCTCTCTATTGAGAGGAAGCCATAGTTTCTGGACTCTTTTAGATATGGGCGTCTTAGATATAGACCTCCTACATTATGAGCATGTCAGGGGAGAAATAAGCCGTTTACTTTGATGCTGTTGTTTGCCCTGTAGGAGGACACTGTATAGTTTGGGTTGTAGTTATATCTTTGTAGCTCAATAATGGACTAATTTTGAGCGTTTTTATTTTTATTTGTAGTAAATCTGGACTCAAAAAGATGGGAAAGTAGGGCCCAGTTTAAAAATCCAGATGTTTTCCCTTAATAAGGTATTCATAGCTAAATTGATTCTTTTTGTTATATATGCTACATAAACACATGACTATATTATATGGCCAAAAGAATATGAACACTTGATCATCACATCCATATAAGGTTTGTTTTCAAACTGCTGCCTCAAAGATGGAAGCACACACCTGAATAAGACATCTATATGCCTTTCAGCATGGCAGTTTTCCTTCATTGGGATTAAGAAGCCCAAACCTATTTCGGCATGATGCTGGTTTATTAAGGCTGGCGTGAAAGATCTTGAGTGAAAAAGCCTCACAGAACCCTGACCATACTCCCATTGAACTCTTTTGAGTTGAACTAGAAAAAGACTGCACTCCAGCATCACCTCGTGCCCAGTATCAGTGGCTGTCCTCGTTGTGTCTAAATGGCCAAAAATGACCCAAAAGCCTTGGTCCAAAATCAAGCAGAAAGTGTTCCAAAAGTAGTGGAGGTTATTCGAACAACAGTCATTCATTCATTCCTTCATTTCTGAACAGCTTAATCATAATTCGGGCCGTGGGAAGGCTGGCACCAATCTCAGCCAACTCTGGGCGAGGGCAGAGTACACCCTGGACATCTCACCATTCCATGGTAGTATTATAACAACAAAAGGAGGAATTAATCTGGAATGGGATGCTCGGAAAGGACAAGAAGTGCTTGATGCAGGGATGTCCACTCTTTTTTTTGTCTTATAATGTATTTTTCCAAAGAATAACTAAAAAAAACTAATGAAGTATTAGTAAAGATTCCTTAGTTAAAAGTCTCCAAATGTCCTCAGATTGTTCAGCTGTGACACTAAAAGTGTGAGTGAGCAAGTGAGTGAGAGGCAGATTATGACTCACTCTCCACATAGCTCATGTGCTTCAAATCTGTCAACTCACCATCAGACTGAGCAGAAAAAGGAATTACTAAGCTTGTATGCTAACTTTTATAAAAAACCAAGCAAAACAGGCCACCATATCTACTTCCTCTGGAATCTCCTGCGTGACTTGCTGTGTGGCTGAATTGTGACAGAGTATGTGTGGTTTAAAGCATGACCTTTGAATTCATCTTGCTGAAGTGAGAAGTGAACCATCTCACCCAAAGCGACATTGATTGAGTATAGTGCAGCTTCACGAAGATGAAGGATGGTAAGTCATACGCAGGATTTTACATACTTAAGATGAACAAAATATTTGTTGTCAGTAATTTAGATTGTAAACTGTGCAATAAATACTGAAATAGAATGAAATTCACTGGAGAATATGCAGATAGACAGTCAGATATATAGGCGATAGTGAGAAGTACAAATGATAATCCATAGCAGCATAGAATAAATGTTACAATATTAATTAGCATGTTGATAATTTTATTTAGTGAACACACAGAGTAAATAAAATGTTGTAAATAATTCATTTTCTGTAACCGCTTAATCCTAATTGGGGTCGTGGGGAGGCTGGTGCCCATCCCAGGAGACTTTGGAGAGCAGAGAACACCCTGGACAACTCGCCAGGCCATCACAGGGCAGAAACACACTGACGGCTATGCAGCCTACTCTAATCGAAAGTCAGCAATGGTTCTTTTACATGCCTCACACCATAGACTGTGTCTATGGTCAGACACACCATTGACATGGCTGGCCTTTGATAACCCAGTTAGCTGCACTGGGGGACATTGACAACCTGTTGAGAGTGGGGCTTGAACCCCCAACCTTAGGATCAACGATTCAGCACCTTTTGCCACCAGGCAACCACTGCCCATGTTGTAAATAATATATGAACAAAATAATGAAAATCAGAAGCATTAAATTACAAAAACTAAAACAAAAATGTAAAAATTAATTAAATTAATTACTAATTACATTCATTCATAAATTTGAACATTATATATCAGTGGTTCTCACTGTGCTGGTCTCTGTGGGTCTGTATATCCAAGTGGACAGAAGTTTTTAAAATTCTTTTCAGTGTTAGATATGAGTAAAGTTATTATATTATTTCATTTAGCTGGTCACATGACTGAGCAAACTTTAGTTACTCAAATTATAGTAAGACTATTAATATTATCCGAATGTGGTTGTATTAAGCTCTGTCATAAAAAGGGAATTGAAAGCTCTAAGGCTCAAGTACACAGATTAAAATATTACTGTACAAATATATATTATTTCTGTACACACGCACACACACACATATGAATATATATATATATATATATATATATATACGCATAGTATATGTATACAGTATATATATATATATATATATATATATATATATATATATATATATATATATATATATATATATATATATATATATTTATATGTGTGTGTGTATGTGTACAGTAATAATATATATTTGTACAGTAATATTTAATATATTATATATATATAATATATATTTTATATATATATATATATATATATATATACGTGCACACACACAAATACAAATATAATTTTTAATTAAATATAAATATACAAGTATAATAGAGAACATTTATAGTTTGCATTAGGGGTCTGTAGAATTAAATTAGACGGCATGAGGGGTATAGTACTTAGCATGTCCACGTCACAGCAAGAGTCTCCTGGGCTCGAGTTCCGAGTTCAGACATTTCTGTGTGATGTTCCAAACTGCCCTTGTTGTGAGTGTGAAAGGTTGCATGTGCCATTCCAGCTGTGCTGTGGTAAGCTGTTCAGGGTGTACCCTGCCTTTGCTCAATGTTGGCTGGGATAGAGTCCAGCCTACCTGCAACCTTAGTAGGATTAGGTGGAAATAAAAAGGTTTAAACCCTCCGCTGTACAAGACCCTGAAACTGGTTAAATGTGTCTGTTTTGTGTGTGTCTGACTGTAGGTAAAGGACACCAGAAATATGTGGCCCACAGACCTCTTCGAAGGGCGCACGCGCATGGAGCAGTGATCCGGGGGAAAAGGATCTACCTTCCTTCTCTGCCAGCTGAGTCACACTGGAGCCATGGTGAGAGTCACACTATACTGAGATATTCTTCAGGATATTCCTGATTATTTCTCATGAGGATAAGGCAAAAACTTTCAAATGAGATTTCTGATTTTCAGAGTTAAATTTTTTATTTTGGGGGAGGGATTAATTGTATGCAATTCCCAGCCATCAGGTATTGCCATCCCTATTATACGACCACCACTGACTAGGGAGGAGGTGAAAGCATGCACATGCCCCCTCCATGACATAGAATGCTAGCCACAGACTCTTTTTGAACTGCGGCGCCATGCATATGCATGAGGATGGTCTAACACACTCAGAGGGAAAGCATTATCTGCCCTCTCATAAGAATGAGCTCACAGATGCTCATCTGGCCATCGCTGTGAGTGACAGAGAAGTGAGCATATAGCGGTCCTCCCTCCCGTGAGAGCCCGGCCAAATAGCTCCCATGGACTCCCGGCCACGGACGGCTGTTGCAGTAAACTGGATTCGAACTTGTATCCAGGTTAATAGTCACACACATTGTCGTTGTACCACTCATGAGCCCAGAGTTTCATTTTTTTCAGGTTTTATGCATGACACACCTAAACTGATGTGACCATTTGATTTCGGAATTATCCTGTGCAGGAGGCCATAATAATAATCTGTACTTCCCCTTTCTTCACATATTTGAAACGGTACAGAGGAATAAAGTAATTTGGGTTCCTTTGTAAAGGGAAACTTGGGCAAGGAAGTGTGATAGTCTAAAAGAGGAAACGCTGACATTTCTGAGCAAGCCTTTCCAAATGGTATTTTTATGAGGTGGCTTTAGGGAGCTTCCTGTTTTTGACTCTAAAAAGAGGATTGCTTTTGTAGTTTGTCTAAAACCTGTGCTGATTTCTGAGAAATGAGGAGAGAGTGATGTGATGAAACACTGTTGCTTAAACCAGGATGTATGATTGAGCAGTATACGAAATGTTTGGGAAATCAGCTGTTTCACCATCATACACCAGCATTCACTACTGATTCTTTCCTGTCACTCTTTTTCAACAATGTTTCCTAGTTATGAATAAAAAAATCCCCCCAAATAAAATTTCATCGAAGGCCCTTTTGGAATCATTTACTCCCTCCTTAGCGCTTCTATAGAAACGAGGTTAATACCCTTTAAAGGTTTATAGGTTGTGAACCTGTGGTCTAATTTTAGCTCTAACCCATTTGGGGATCAGGCAGGCTGAGATGGCATGAATGTTATTGTGTTACTTATTAAGGACCATCACAGATGTGACGCAGCACTGTTGTCTCTAAGCAACCACTTCAGATTCTTCAGAGCCACCTGAATTTCAATAGCAGAGTGTAGAAAAGCAGCTGTCTTCAATCTCTGAAAGGAATTGGGCAATGAATGTATTATTATTATTATTATCATCATAATCATTATTATTATTATCAATAATAATAATAATAATAATAATAATAATAATAATGATGATGACGATGATGATGATGATGATGATGATGATGATGATGATGATGATGATGATAATAATAAGAGGATGAAGAAGAAGAAAATGAACATAATCATCATCATAATCAACAACAATAACAACAGTGCAATGCACTGGCAATTCTAGTTATCTCTTCTATTCAAAATAATAAGAAAATTACACAGCTAGTGTCGATTATGCCGCTGTCACATATGTTGCACTGCACATATACAACAGGTTCATGACAAAAAACTGGGTAAATTCCTCAGACAGTTGTGCATGAGTCATATGAAACCAACTGGTTATGTGACTGTAAATGCTGTCACAGACATCTTGTCATGGAGATTTAATTTTTTTTTATTTTGATATATTAATCCTGGGTGGATTAGTTCGAATCCCAGGCCTGATAAGGGTGTTTCTGTGTGGAGTGGGCTTTAAAAATTTGCCCTAGGTGTGAGTGTGAATGATTTGTGTGTGTGTGTGTGTGTGTGTGTGTGTGTGTGTGTGTGTGTGCGTGCACACGTGCGATGGTCTGGAGAACCATTCTGATTGTACCCTGCCTTCACCCAGTGTTGGCTGATATAGGCTCCAGCTTCCCTGTACCCTGTAAAATTAAATTATTTGGTTAAATGTATATACTATGAAGTATATATATATATATATATGTATATATATATATATATATATATATATATATATATATATATATATATATATATATATATATATATATATATATATATATATATATATGAAGTATATAGAGTAAGTATATAGATCCTGCAAGGTAAATTTGGCTCTGCATTCAGCTCATCCTAAACGAGCACATACACGTAAACATTGAGCAAACAAACACACACGCTCGGAGAAATGGGCAGCAGTGGGCGTCCAGAAAGCAGTTGGATCTTTGGTGTCTTGCTCATAGGCACTTTAGCCATGAAGATGAAGGAAGGCGAGAGTGCTGTTCACATCCCTCACCACCACACAGTTTATCTGTTGGTTTGGGAATCGAAGTGGTACAACACAGGAATGTTCTGAAGATGTTCACGCATTGTAAATTAGAAGCTAAAACACATAGGCTCCTTTTATACCAGTTTTTCCGTTCTGGTAATTTTCAGTTGAATTTCCTGACACAGTTTTTGCATGTTCTTTGGAATTTTACTATATAGCATTTTTAGCACTCACATTCTGGCTTGTGGTTCCGAGTGTTAATTTAGCACAGCATTCTCAGCTAACTGGGTTATCAAAGGCCAGCCATGTCTCTCACTGTCTATCGTGTGGGGTTCATGTCAAAGAACCATCGCTGACATTCGTAAAGAGTAGGCTTCAAAGCCGTCAGCATATTTCTGTCCCTTGCTAAAGGGCTGTGCCAGGAAGGGCATCCGATGTAAAAAAACCTATGCTGAATCAAACGTGCTGTGACGACCCCTAATAAAGGGAAAAAGCCAAAAGGAAATCTCTCATTTAAATCTAAAGAATAAATCTAAAACCCTCCATAGGTCTGTTAAAACGCATGTTTTGCTATATGTGAGGCGCTCCACCGAATGTAGGCGCTTGTCGCAAGTGACGTATGGTGCTTGTGAGACAAAGTGTGGCTTATTCGGACTTCTGATCTTTCAAGTGAGCAATTGAAGGTTGAGTACTAAACAAGTATTCAATGTGCACTTGCTCACTTGAAAGATCGGAAGTCCGAATAAGCCACACTTTGTCTCACAAGCACCATACGTCACTTGCGACAAGCGCCTACATTCGGTGGAGCACCTCACATATATAAATAAAACTATGTTTAATTACATCAGATCTTTGTCGACCTTTAGTGTAAAACCCCCTAGATATTTTAGAGACAATAAAGAAAAAGGCCAAAGTTATTTTTAACTTGCTTGCAGAAGTGTGCTCACTCGGTAGCTATACTTTATTAATATGGGACTCCATCTTTTTGTGTTAGGGCCCATAAGCATTGTATAATGTGCTTTTTGTCTATTCTTCCTTGGAGAAATACCCCAGGTGTATAAAGTAAGAGGGGATTTCTCAGGTGCAGTTTTCTTCGATCATCCCAAAGGTTTTTAAAAGGATCTAGGTCTGGGCTTTGACAGGACTATTCCAAAATGTTGAACTTGTTGTTCCAGAGCCTTTCCTTTGTTGACTTGTGTTTTGACTTTGGGTTGTTATGTTGGAAGACCATTTGTCTTCATTTTCACTTTATTAACAAAATCTTTGAGATTTTGTGCCAAAATTTATTGGAATTTGGAACCACCCACAATTCTCCTCCCCTTGATTAAAGCCTCAGTCCCAGCTGAGGAGTAGGTAAAGTCTGTTGGGTTTTTACATGCGAGCCATAGCGGCTCATCAGGCCGGTGCTTATCCCCGGTTTCCATAGCGTGAAGCAACCAGGAGTTCAACTCTTCCTGGATGGGACGCTAGTCCATCGCAGGTTACCTTCCCAGTATATTTTTACTGGTACCCATTTATACTGCTGGGTGAACAGAGACACACTTGTGGTTGAGACCTTGCCCAGGGGTCTTAGCACAGTGAGGGTCTCAGTGAGATTTGAACTCACAACCTCCCGATCATGAGCGCATCACCCTAACCACTACACCACCGGCGCCAATAGCTGAGGAGAAGCAACCACATAATTTGCTGATGCCACCACTATGCTTTAGCATGAGTATGGTGCTCTAGTATGGTGGATAGTAGGGCGCTTGTTTCAGAACAGAGAGTATATCGTTTAGAATTATAGTCAAAAATTCTAATCTCGTTTCATCAGAGCGTAACATATTTTTAAAGCAAGAAATTGTTTCTGTATTACCACCTCATCTAAACAGAATACAGTATAACGAGTGCCTGATACATTTTGTTATCCATTTGGATGGACATCCTGCTTCTGTATGTTGTAATGCCACTGTGGTGCCCCATGCTTTTCGCTTGGTGGTTAAAAATAAATAAATAAACACTTGTATTAATCCTGAAAGGATAATCTGGCTTCCTCGTTTAACCCATCCAAAAGTGAGCACACACATTAACACACTTGGAGTAATGCACTGTCATACATGGCAGCAGCAGGAGAACAGTTGGGGTTAGTTGCCTTGCTTTTGGGCACGCCACTCATGAAGTAAAGGTTCCCCGCTGCCACATATTTTTAAATTCCGGTTCAGGAATCAAACCAGCAATCTTATCTTCCCAAAGATGCTTCTCTAACCATTATCACACGGCTACCCCATGGACCACAATAAAGCCAAACAAACAAACATTCATTTTCTGAACCGCTTAACAATTAGGGTAGAGAGAGAGTATACCCTGGACAGCTTGACAAGCCATCGCAGGGCAAAAGCACGCTGACAGCAGCCCATTTGTTTACTCTTTACAAAAGTCAGCAATGGATATTTTACATGCCTTTCACCGCAGACTGTGAGAGACACATTCGGCATTTGAAAACCCAGTTAGCTGCATGGGGGGCACATAGCAGTATCAACCCGGTAATGGTGGGGCTTGAACACCAAGTCTTTGCATAAGTAAGCCAGCACCTTACCCCTGGGCCACCACTGCCCCACAAACAGACAAGCAAACAAAATAGGGTGTATTAACAGGGTTACATATTCTTTATATCTTGTACATATCCCTCTTAATAGTCAGTCAATGAATCAGTAATTAATTTTTTAAATGAATTCTTCTACTAATAGATTAATTTCCATTAACAGTACAACACAAATTCACTGCGAACAATTTGGAAGTGGGGAAAATATGAAACTGAAATGAAAATATGAGTGAGGATCATTTGAGGGATTCATACGCAACTGAATTTGGTAATTGCATTTTATTACTAATTAGAATTTTATGAATTTCATGCAGACAAGCCATTAAATTCCTGTAACTTTTATCTGAAATAATAACCGCATAATTAAGGCTTAAATATTTCAGTGATGCATGACCTCTCAGTCTCCTGACATTATGATTAAGTTATTAAGTATGAGTCATGACTCAAGCTGATTTGATCCCATGACTCGTTTATTTTCAGCTATCCATCACACAGACATTTTTTACTGAGTTTTTTGTTTGGCCCAATCGGGTAATTTTGGCTCCAGCTCACTTGCAGGACATTGTTTTGTTGCATCATTTCTGTGCCAGGAGGTACAGCTATTAAGTTCTTAATGGCAGAAACAGGCAGAGAAGGTGTGACGGACTAACTGCCATCGTCTTTAGGGCCAAGGTCATCACACTTAACGATTGAACAAACGTCTGTTTTGGTCTTTCATCTACAGTGCACCTGCCCTGTGCTTCTGTTAAGCTGTCCCGGTGAGTTATGGTATAGGCTGAGGACAGAGCGTCAAAGAATAAGCAGAACAAACATGTGGAGGAATCACACCCACATCAGTTATGCTCTATGGAATCCAGAGCATGTGAGATTACAACTGCAGGGAACACTGCCAATTAGGAAATATTTTTGTACATTGTTTCTGTCAGTTTCCCTTTTTATTCTTTTAATTTAATTATGTTTTAATTACAAGCAGCATAGTGGCATAGTAGTTAGCCTGACTGCCTTACAGCTAGAAGGTCCTGTGTTCCTGAGGGTCAGAGTCAGTAGCCAAGGATCGGTCCGACAGAACCCGTGCCTTCGGCTGCCACCCAACTCACATTGCAGCCGACCCCTAAAACTCCTCCCATGGGTGATGGGTCCATGGGAGGGCAGACCCATGTCTCCTTTTTGGGCTAAGCCCAGCCAGGCTCCATGGGCAGAAGCCTGACCACCAGGCGCTCGCCTTCGAGCCCCTCCCTCGGGCCTGACTCCGGGGGGACCCCGGTGTCCTGTGTCCAGGCAAAGGAAACTGCACTGTTCCGTGACCCGGATGCCTCCCTGGTGTGGTGTTTCGGGCATGTCCAACCGGGAAGAGACCCCGGGGTCGACCTAGAACACGCTGGAGGGACTATGTCTGTAGGCTTATCTGGGACTACCTCGGTGTCCCCGCGGAAGAGTTGGAGGTAGTGGCTGAGGAGAGGGACATCTGGATCTCTTTGCTTAGGTTGCTGACCCCGGATTTAGCGGAATATGATGATGATGATGATGATGGTCCTGTGTTCACGATCCATGCCAAGTGAAGGTGTTTCTGTGTGGTGTTTGCGTCTTCTTTCCAAGCTTGCAAAGGTTTCCTCTGGGTTCACCTGTTTCCTGCCACATTCCCAAGATATACACATTAGGCTAATTAGCTGTACCGAAGTACCCCTGGTGTGAATGTGAATGATTTTATATATATATATATTGGCCTGGTGAGCTGTTCAGGATGTACCCTGTCTTTGCTCTGAGTTGGCTGGGTTGGGCCGAAGACAAAGTGGTTCAGAACAGGAGATGAGATGAGATGTTTTAATTACAGCCAGTATCCATTATAAACATATTTGACAGGACTATCACCGAGCAAGAAAATCCTCCCCCCCAAAAAAACTGCCTTCACAGGGCTAAATATGCTGAACACAGAATCCTTAGTACCAGGAGCAAAGAGCATTTTTGGCAAACACAACAAGTTCTCTGATCCTTTTAGAGATTTTTCTGGAGAACTTAATCTTTAAAAAAAATAATGGCACAATAATTAATTCTGAGGAAGTCAGTGTCTCTCTCAATCTCTCTTTCTCTCTCTCTCTCTCTCTCTATATATATATATATATATATATATATATATATATATATATATATATATATATATATATATAGATAGATAGATAGATAGATAGATAGATAGACAGACATATAGCATTATATAACAACATATAGTACATCATTGTACACATTAACACACACACACACATATATATATACTAGTATATATACGGTGACAGTGGTGGTCTAGTGGTATAGGGCTATAGATCCTAAGGTTGGGGGTTTGAGTCCCACTCTCCACAGGGTTGAAACTGCCCCCCCCCCCCAGTGCAGCTAACTGGGTTATCAAAGGCGGGCAATCTGTCTATGGTGAGAGGTTCATGTAAAAGAACCATTGCTGACTGTTGTAAAGAGGAGCTGCAAAGCCATCAGCGTGTTTCTGTCCCTTGCTAAAGGGTTGTGTCAGGAAGGACATCCGACATAAAAACCTACGCCAAATCAAATGTGGGAATCCTTCGCTGTGGTGACCCCCTGAGAAAGCGAAAAAGCCGATATATATATATATATATATATATATATATATATATGAATTGATGTTTACAATATTATGTATTTGTCAGTGAGTACAGAGCCACCCAGCATGCGTTTCTTGCACTCGCTCACACAGCATCCGCAGGCTGATTACAGGCCAGATAAAAGCTGCTGGTCTCTGCTCTCTCTCTCTCTCTCTCTCTCTCTCTCTCTCTCTCTCTCTCTCTCTCTCTCTCTCTCTCTCTCTCTCTCTCTCTCTCCCCCTTGTTGATCCCTGAGTACTATTTATGTTTTTGACATGGCACCACTGCCTTGGCCACAGATGCATTTAATACATGCTTTAGGGTTTGAATCTCTTTTAGTGTTTATTGGAAAATGGCAGCATAATCAGTATGAGACTCTGTTTGCTTGGGTTGTCTGTCTTTTCTTTTGCAGTCTGAAGTCTGAGAGGGTTTTAAGATTCAATGTGATGGACATTACTGGAGATAAGATGTAAAGGCTAAGGTGGAACTGGATCTGGGATGAAAGTCAAGCTCAGCATTTTGAAAGATACATCCAAACACAGCGCAATGCCAGTGTGTGTGTGTGTGTGTGTGTGTGTGTGTGTGTGTGTGTGTGTGTGTGTGTGTGTGTGTGTGTGTGTGTGTGTGTGTGTGTCTGAGCACGAGTGTATATAAAGCAACTTAATAAATGGTAATTTGATATCTGGGAAAATTAAAGAGGCACTTTTCCAATCATCACAAGGTTGGCTGGAGTTACAAAGCCAGCTTGTGTTTTAGCAGAACTTGAAAAAAAAACTTGGTTACACAAACATAAATGTACTTTTAGGTCAGTAAATCTTATTTTAGTTACTTTAAATAATAAGTATAGCAAGACTTGCTTTGAGAGCTGAAGAATGTCACAGCGATCTGCGTTTTTGTAACAGATCTTATCTTAACACTTCGCTGCCAACAGCTTAGCTGAGACATTCATCTCCAGGCTGTTACTCTGGCAGTCCAAATGGCATAAAGTATGAAGAGACGGGTGGATAGCTGATAAACAAGTGTGCACTGGTGATTTGTGGTATGACTTCACCTCAGGAGACTGAGGCGAAGAATGTTTTTTCAACATCTTACTGACTTGACCTATGATATACGGTCTGCTCTTCAGAGAGATCTGGGGCGGCGATTAAAACAAATGGCAAGAACCTCCCACAAGGGGACCACTCGCACAGCATGGTATGTCTCTGAATTTAGGGGCCAAGAAGAAGAGCCTATATAAATGTGGTCCTTGTACGTACTGTTTGGATTGACCATGAGTTCTTTCATGAATACAGTGCTGATGAAGGGACAGAACAGATTACGACATTCTCTGTGGACATCAACTAGAATTGTTGGTTTATTTATGAGAGATTTCCTTTTGGCTTTCTTCCCTTTATCAGAGGTCACCACAGCGAATGATTCACATGTTTGATTTGGCATAGGTTTTTACATCGGATGCCCTTCCTGACACAATCCTTTTAGCAAGGGACAGAAACACTCTGACAGCTTTGCAGCTACTCATTATGAAAGTCAACAATGGTTCTTTTACATGAACCTCTCACCATAGACAGTGAGAGACATGGCCCACCTTTGATAACCCAGTTAGCTGCACTGGGTTGGGGGGGCACTTGGGGGAGGGGACAGTGACAACCTTGTGGGACTTGAACCCCCAACCTTAGGATCAGCAATCCAGCACCCTATACCACCAGACCACCATGGCCCAGTGACATAATTCTTTTTTGGTGCTGTCGTGAATCTCCTGATAATTAAATACAAAGAAACATAAGACTCCTCTTCAAGTCACTCTTCATGTTTTAGGCTTGGATTTTGTCTACCTGTGACACTATTGAAGTTATGATGAAAGACACGGTTTGAGAGATGGACTGACGCGAGACAAATCACCCACTCACTTGCTGAACTGCTTATCATGGTCGCAGGAAGGCTAGTGCCTAGCTCAGCCAATGGGAAAATGGGGTACACCTTGAACAGCTCGCCAGCCTATCAGATGGCAACACACAACATACAACCAATCGCATGCACGCATACTCACACCTGGATCAATGTGGAACAGCCAATTAAGATACTGTGCATATCTTTGGATTGTGGGAGGAGACTAGAGTAGAAATTGGAAACCCAT
Organism: Plotosus lineatus; assembly: GCA_024760905.1. Taxonomy (NCBI): domain Eukaryota; kingdom Metazoa; phylum Chordata; class Actinopteri; order Siluriformes; family Plotosidae; genus Plotosus; species Plotosus lineatus. The sequence continues at coordinate 48,341,203 of CM045728.1, forward strand.
GGAACCGTGGGGATAAAATCAACTCCACACAGAAATGCCAGTGATAACCTGTGAGGTAACCAATGAGGTGATAACCTACTCATTTAGTACATTCAGATCATCATCTGACTGTGGGCAGTGGTGGTCTAGTGGTAAAGGGCGCTGGATCTCTGATCCTAAGGTCGGGGTTCAAGTCCCACTCTCCACAAGGTTGTCACTGTCCCCCCCCAATGGTCTATGGTGTGAGGCATGTAAAAGAACCATTGCTGACTTTCGTAAGGAGTAGCTGTACAGCCATCAGCGTGTTCCCTCCCTTTGCTAAAAGGGTTGTGTCAGTAAGCGCATCCGACGTAAAAACCTCTGCCAAATCAAACATGCAAATCAGATTATTCACTGTGGTGACCCCTGAAAAAGGGAAAAGCCAGAAGGAAAATAAGAAAGAAGGTCATCCATCATCTGACCAGTGGTGGTCTGGTGGCTCGGGTGCAGGATCGCTGATCCAAAGGTTGGGGGTTTGAGTCCCCACAAGGTTGTCACTGTCCCCCCAGTGCAGCTAACTGGGTTATCAAAGGTGGACCGTGTCTGTCACTGTCTATGGTGAGAGGCATGTAAAAGAACCATTGCTGACTTTCGTAAAGAGTAGCTGCAAAGTCGTCAGCGTGTTTCTGTCCCTTGCTAAAAGGGTTGTGACAGGAAGGGCATCCGACATAAAAACCTCTGCCAAATCAAATGTGCGAATCAGATGATTCACTGTGGCGACTCCCGAGAAAGGGAAAAAAGCTGAAAGAGGAAGAAGTCATCATCTGACTACATTTTAATGCCACATTAATGTTGCTGAGCCTCGACCTGACCAATCGGAGCAACAAGGCCATGGGGATGACATGCCGTGATTAAGGCTAAATGTACTCCATGAAAATATTCAACTGTGCAACCATTTTTTTGTTGTTGTTGTATATTTTCACATACACAGAATGTTAATACGTAATCGCTGAGTGAAGATTTGCTTTCTATATTGAACTAGAGTCGAAACCAGCCCAAGGCAAGAACACATTGTGCTTTAACCATGCGGTCACTACTCACATTGTGCGGTGAAGAATATACCGTACTGTATTTAAAGCTGTATCAGGACTGGAGCAAATATTCCAGGAGTTCATTTATTCTACCCAAAGTACCGTAACATCAGGATGGGCTAGAGTTGGATCAGGATCAACAACAATACTGCGAGTCAAAGAACACTTTCCCCCTCACACTTGAGAAAGTAATTATATTGCTAATAGTGGAGCCATTTTATGAATTCACAATTTAATTGCATATTATATTACATCAGGAGATTTGATATCGGTCAAACGAACTATTATTAAATCAAATATTTTGTTAGATTAAGAATTAATAATGAAAACAGTTACGATATCAGACAAAGCCACATTCCAAGACAGAAACTTATCCAATTATGAGGTCCAGGATAAAAAGATATTAAGTTAGGCAGGACATCATTACAAGGGAATTAACCTGAATAATATCAGATATCATGATGACGATGATACTCTGTGTGCTGTGCCTGTCTGTGTCTGTCTGTCTGTGTACATGTGTGAGTGAGAGAGAGAGAGAGAGTGTGTGTGTGTGTGTGTGTGTGTGTGTGTGTGTGTGTGTGTGTGTGTGTATTGAGGGTGTATGGTTGATATGGATGAATCAGGATGAGATTATCCTGTGTTAAGACTAAAGATTAAGTTATGGAGCAGGTTTGGCACCAAACTATTGAAAAGAACTCTTACATATTCAATGCTCTCACTCCAGGCCATATGATTGAGGCCTGAGCTGAATGAGGTGAACTGGGTTATGTTCATATGCTAAGTTCTACTTTTATTCTCAGGTCACTTTTATAGTTTTATACTTTATATTAATCCTATATTGAGCGATAAAAATGAATAAAAGTTAAAATAGATTTTTTTAGCAACATGAAAGACTCCTTTACCTTGCAAAATAACTTCCCTGATAAACTGATTATATCTCGACAAAAATCTATACTTGCTGGGTTATTCAGTGTCAGTGTCAATGTCAGGGCTGACATTCCAGAGCGTCCACAGCTGGCTTGCTTTTCTGCATGTCGTGGTGTAATACACTCGGCACATTGACTCCAGATGGACTCTCAGGCTGAGTTTGGTGGCTTTGATCTACCTGGAAAGGGTTCCGGCCCTCTGAAACCTTAAGAGTGGGTTGTCTGTTTTAAAATGTCACTAAAGAGAACTGTGAGACACTCGTAATGATTCCAGGGTTCAGGCAACAGACCAGTGTGCTCCAGTGGTGATGGTGATAGAGCTCTAAGCAATTTGTGTTAACTGGCCCTACCCCTAATGTGACACACATCACTTCAGGAACTATTTATAGAGACCAATCAATACACACACACACACACACACACACACACACACACACACACACACACACACACATACCCAGAGTTAGAAACTTTATCATCTCTACAAATAAAGTTCAATTAAATTCTCCCAGCATCCTTCAGGAAACAACAACAACAACAACAAAAAAGAATAAAAGTGCACCTGTTTGCTGAAGACAAGAATAAATCAATAAGAACTAAAAAAAATTTGAAAGAAGAAATGCCTAGCAATGATCAGAACAGAGAGTCAGAACTGTGAATTAGTAAACTAATGGATGCACATCAGTGATTGAAATTCAGATACAAATCAAATCTTAAGTTCAGGTAGACGGGAAAATCCAGGTGCATCGAGGAAGATTTCTTCGAACTGTCCTATATTTCCATAACATTTTTGGAAATACTCCAACAGTTCATTAGTGCAGCATCTGAAAAAGTGCTTTCTGTGCATTATTGGATCCGACCTGCAAAGTGCTTTCCAACTCACCCCCAAACATCTTGCAGGAAATACCGAGAGGGGCCAGACAGTATAACCTAATAAAGCTCCAGTGCTAAATCATTAGAGCGGAAAGCCACTCCTATAATGTAGCCAGATGGAAGCACTAATTGGGTTTGGATGTGCGGTTTGCAGCACTGGTGCCTGTGTGCTTTTATGAGACTGACTGAGTGGCCGATGGAGAGCAATGATGAGCTGAAATGGCAGAACTACACAGTACACTATGGGCTGTGACCTGGGTTCCTCCCTGTGTGGGCCTACTGGTGGAAATAGTGGGTGGGGATGAGTAAAGAGAGAGGAAACTGATTTGGGAAAAGGAATTATTCAACAAGGGGGAGGAGACCTGATGCAAGTGTGTGAAAGAACTGCCAACCTGTGTTTCACCAGGTAACAGGGGAAACCATTATGGTGACACCACAGTGTTAAATGCTGCATTATAAGCTGAGCTCATCTTAAAAAGGCCAACCACCTGTTACCAGGTTCCTCATGCGGCTCCGAGTTCAGTTGTTACCACATAAGGTGCGTTAAGCTGCATATCTGTCACCACCACCCCAAAAACAAATGATGAATCGCTACAGAAACAGCACAGTACACTCATTCACTAATGTACACAGAACTAGATGATTACAAGTCCTACCCCAGGACAGAAAAACAGACACAGGTACATTACACAGTTCCTCATGCAAAGCAAAAATTCCCGAATTATTTCTGTCTATAAGGAATTCGGTTAAAATTAGAGTCGGAGAGATGGCTCATGTGGCTCATGTGGCTCTGTAATGTGAGGAAAAACAAGTGAGCAGACCTTGATGCTGTCACATTCTCTCCCACACAGCTTGGTCATCTACAATGGAGAGGAATTCTCACTCTCTGCTCTGATCTAATTAGCGAAAGAGCAATATTTTAGCACTCTGAGGATGTCTAATGCAACATGGCTGTTTGGTGGCTTGATATTAGGACTTTTCATGAAAACAAAATGTGCTGAGCTTTTATCGAGTGAATATACTTAGTATTTGATTTCCTAAGAAATATATCACTAATGCACTGAAATTTAGTATCTCTCTCGCTCTCTCTCTCTCTCTCTCTCTCTCTCTCTCTCTCTCTCTCTCTCTCTCTCTGTCTCTCTCTCTCTCTCTCTCTCACACACACACACACACACACACACACACACACACACACACACACACACACACACACACACACACACACACACTTGCTCTCTCACTCTCTCCATATCTCCTGCTCCAAAACTGTGCAATAAAGAGCTTCAGACTGGCTGTACTGGTCCCACAATTATGTAGATTGGCCTGAATGCTGAGTGTGTGAATAACGTCCTCATAGTGCCCCATTTTCTACTACTTTTCCTTTCCAGTCATGACACACAGGATGCACTGCAGTGTCCTTTCCATGATGCATTCCACCGTCCCCCTCGTTAAAACTCTTCAATTGTCTTGTATTTATATGCATAAAGAATAGGGGCGCTCTTGGGGCTGTGATGAGTTAACCTGAGGGGGCAAGAGCAGCACCAGCTGGCTCACTGAGGCTCACACTTAAATTCTGTAATGAGACTAGCGTGAACAAAGACTACCTTTGATGAAAGATATAACAGGCTCTTCAACCCCTTTGCAGCCCATCAAGGATGCTTGCTATTTAAACAAAACACATGCACACAAACACACACAATTTCCTAGTTTTAAGAACCTAAACAATTCAATTATTCGAGGTTAGGAAGAGTGACAGTGACATGGCGTTATCGCAGAGAATCAGTGCTATTACGCATATCACGTCCTGATACACAGTGACCTGTAAATCTGGAAATGAAAGGACACGTCCTGATGCCACGTCTAGAGAGAATACTCACTGGTATTTAAGTAAATGATATTTAATTGTTATCATCAGTTCTTCAAAGAAAATATGCATTGACACTAATTGAAGAGGAATGTAGATAGAGTAGTATCGTACAAGCAATGTATTTTTGGACTTACTATTTGGGCCTTGAGGTTAAAAAACAAAACAAAACAAAAATAAAACCCCCCAAATATATATATATATATATAGTGTATAGTATACATATATGAAGAGTTCAGATGCAAAAGCCTGTAAATCCACTTGAGGTCTTTTGTTGTAATATATATACATATATATATATATATATATATATATATATATATATATATATATATATATATATATATATATATATTTTTTTTTGTTTTGTTTTTGTTTTGTTTTATATATATATATATATATATATAAATATAAATTCTATAAATTATATATATATATATATATATATATAAAATATATATAAATTATATACACACACACACACACACACACACACACACACACACACACACACACACACACACACACACACACATATATATATAAATTCATCACACGTGTAAATAAATTCTTTTTTTTTTAAGGAATGTCAGACTGATGTTATGACATTAAAGTAAAGGTTACATCTCTAGATCTGCTCCTAGAAAACAGTTATGAAAACAGAGACAGGAATATTTCAGAATCAGATTTGTGTTTGTATTATTATTATTATTAATTATTTCATTCATTCATTCATTCATTCATCCATTCATTTGTTAATTAGTTGAACCACTTAATCCTACTAGAGTCTTGGGAAGGCTACAGCCTATTTCAGCTGACTCTGGGCAAAGGCAAGGTACACCCTAAACAGTTCATTGACAACCATTCACACTCATTTTCACACTTCAGAGCAATTTGCAACAGTCATTTAGCTTAACGTGCATGTCTTTGGACTGGGGAAGAAATGGGAGAACCCGGAGGAAACCAAGACAAGCTTGGGGAGAATCTACACAAAAAGATTCTTGTTGAGTCTGGGACTTAACCAAGAACCTTCTTTCTGTGAGATTGATGTGTTAACCACTAAGCCACCCATTATTATTATTCATTCATTCACCGGAAGTGTTTAATCCTAATTAGGGTCGGTGGGAGCCTGGCACAACCATCTCAGATGATGCTGGACGAGGGCAGAGTACATCCTGGACAGCTCACCAGACCATCTCAGGGCAGAAACATGCTGACGGCTGTGCAGGTACTTTTGACGAAAGTCAGCAATGTTTCTTTTACATGCCTCACAACAAAGACAGTGAGAGACATGGCCGGCCTTTAATAACCCAGTTAGGTGCACTGGGGGGGGGACAGTAACAACCTGTTGATCGTGGGACTTGAACCCTCCCTAACTATGGGATTGGTAATCCAGGACCTTACCCCCAGGCCACAGTTGCACATATATTATTATTATTATTATTATTATTATTATTATTATTATTATTATTATTATTATTATTACTTTTATTGTTGTTGTTGTTAATAAATTTATTTATTTACTTTCATTTTTTTAAAATATTACTGCTGTCAAATGATAAATCAGAATACAAAAGTCCATACCATACTTTCCTTCTCTAAATTAATGGAGCCTGGTGAATTTATTGCTGTGGAGAAAGCACAGTGTGAGCTCTACACTTTGTTAGCTAGTGTTCTAGTATATGGACAGATGGAGGCATTGGGCACTCAAGTAGTGAGAATCGCTAGAATCGTGATCCTGAATCCGCCTGCACTGAGGCTGCTGGTGCTCCAACATGCTAACAGGTGCTGGAGACATTAGCGCTGAATAATCATTAACCACGATCAAGCTGGCCTTAGTCACATGAGCGATGTGTTTGTGTTTGGTTTGTGAACGATGATTCTTGCTTTACCGAATGCAATACATTCAACATACAGTACTATATTAATACTTTCCTTGTTTAAAAAGCTTTATTAGAATATCTTGCTGTTATTCACTGACATAGCTGAAGTTGTGAGAACTAAAAGATTAGTCACTTTCATATAACAGCACCAAGGTCAAATTCCAGCTGAACCTAACCCAATTGTTGCAGAAAACTTGAGGTGGATATTTTATACTAGAGTTAGGTGGGAATTAGATATTTTAATTGGTTAATAGAAAATATTTAATTTTTGGTGTTACTTGTTACCATAGACATCATGCTTGTACCCAAAATGTGACCTTGTTTGCCTTATAAGCATTGTAAGCTGGGGTGTATATTTCATATACTGTAATACAGGAATCAGGAATTGATAAATATAGCAGTAAAATAAAATATGAACTAAAATACCAATGATAATAATAATTTTAAAAAATGGGAAGAGGTGGCCTGGTGGCAGGGTGATCGCTTTTTGATCTGAAGGTCGGGGGTTCAGGCACTAGTATCAACAAGCAGTCACTCTTGTGTCTCCCCTCCCAGTGTAGCTAACTGGGTTATCAAAGGCCAGCCATGTCTCTCACTGTCTCTAGTGAGAAGCATGATGGCTGTTGGGTTGCTGTCAGCATGTTTTAACCCCTGTGATGGCGTGCCAAGTTGTACAGGGTGTATTCTGCCCTTGCTCATAGCCAGCTGAGATGGGCACCAGCCTCCTTGCAACCCTAATTAGGACTGAATGGTTCAAAAAAATGAATGAATGAATGATGTTTGTTCATGATGATGCTTGATCAAAGTGCACTCAAGATGTTAAGGTTATTCAGCTTTCATTTATTGATAATTTCCCTAATAGTTATGAGGTAATCTTCCCTCTTGAAGTGTTCATTGGTGCACAACTTGTGTAAGAGTAATTTAAGAGTTCCAATGCAAGCCCCAGTAGGACGACTTGACCTCTTTGGTCTAATGAAACTTACCTAGTTGGGTTATTTTGTACAATCTGATAATTTGTTCAGTGCCCTTCTATAACAAAAAGTAAAAATAATTGGGGCTTACCCTTACCACCTGGTAAATTTCATCGTTTTAGAAAAAAAAGAGGTCAAGTGGACTTAACAAGTTAAGCATTTGATCTCTTTAGTTGTAGTGGTTAACTTATTACAATATCTGCAAGGTTCACGGAGTTGTTTTAATCAGGCCATTAAATCTATTGTTTGTTTCCTCTGTCAAGGAGGTAATGTTTTTTAGCTTGGTTTGTGTAGTTGTTTGCTGGATTACACAAAGTACATATGTGGTACAGTATTTATTAAATTTCTATTGAATATGGGGCTTTGGACCAGGAAAATTTCATTAGATTTTGATCTAGATCAAATTTTGGATACAAGAATAATATTCTTTAACAGAGATTTTGGTTCATACAACAAGATTGTTGGGCTTGGTGGAGGTTTGTACTCTGAGGGCGCTTGTTTTATTGTGTAACCAGAGAACTGTACTGCATATAATACCAGATTAAAGCTCTGCAGCAGTAATGCTACACAAAGGAAACTGAAGCTGGATCTTAATTTTTTTCAAAGCTGATTGAATCCTTGAGCCATACTGTGGTCAGGCTAGAAGCTGCAATGTTGTGGTTGTGAAGACAGAAGCACAGAGTGAGAAGATAATATTAAAGTACATATGTGAAGAGTTTAAGTAAAGACTGAAAGTTGATTGTTAGGGTTTTACAGAGGGAAGGATCCATTTGCAGACAGAAATGGTGAAAAGTACAAAGTTTAGCCAGGGAAACTCATGATCAAGAGACAAGCAATAGTCAGAGATTTCCAAGAAGCCAAAACATAGTTCAAGACAGAGGTGTCCACAATCAAGAAACTAACAAGAATGGGCAGGGAACAGACAAAATAAAAAAATACTAGGCAACAGACATACAGATGTTGGAAAGGCTTAGAAGAAAACTCTGGCATGATCTAGCAATGACAGGCTTAAATAGGGAAACTAGTAAGGCAAGCAATAAGATATGCGTGAGCAAAATAATGAGCATGTGACAAGCCAAAGGAGACACGACAGGAAAAAAAACAAAAAGCAAAAAAACAAAATAAGATGGCAAGGTGACAAAACGAAAATCACACGAAACCTTATAAATAAAAACTAATTGAAGTACCAACAGTATCCTTCCCAATACACATGCCTACTGGTACCTGGTGACTTAACTGAGGAGTGGGTGTGTTTTCAGAAAGTCCCTGACCAGAAATCCTATACTTTCCTTGACCATAACTCTCCAAGTACACCAAGACCTGGAGGCCACGACATCCAAAAGCCAGTTAAGTGTAAAGGCTTCTGAGTCGCTTGGAAATTGGACAGTGCTGATGCTAAGGAAAGGTCTGAGCTTAAGCTGCAAAGCAGGGCCCACAACCTTTATGATGGGGTATGGACCGATTAAATAGGGAGCCAGTTTCTAACTTAAGGTGGCAGATCCTAGGTTGAGCATTATATGTACTGACCCTGATGAAAAGGAGGCACCTTAGAATGGTGTCACTTTGCCTGGTGCTTCATCCTGTCCAAAGCACATCATAAAGCCATCCATGTCCTCTTCCTGGTATGATGATAAAGAACAAAATGCCCACATCGACGATACACCAAACTTCTCCTCTTGAGTTGGAAAAGGGGACTAGTATCCAAGACAACAAAGGGTGACAAGACTATGAAGGCAGATGGGAAGGAGATAGCAGCTGACAACTCCACGAAGACCCCAGGCTTTTCAGAAACCATGTGCTGCAAGGACATTTTCAGGTGGCCATCACTTTGTGGGTGGAATCCAGAGGATAAATGGACAGAGAAACTGGGCCTGAATTGTGGTCCTCTATTAGAAACTGCATCCACAGGTGAACCTTCACACTTGAATACATGAGCCACCGTGAAGTTGGTAGTCCCCTTGGTGCAGGAGAGTTTGGGTAGAGGAATAAGGTGTTTCCATTTGATAGAGGAAGGCCAGTATTGATCCAAGACTATGTGGAACCAGGATCTGTTGGGTATAAGCAGGTGCTGCAACAGGTCAGATGGAGGCTGTGTAGAGGTCTACACGCACAAACAGGCAGAGACAAATTTGTGAAGATCCTCTCCATGGTAGGTCATGAAAACCTGCTGATGAAGGCTTGAGTGCATCTTGCTCCAGGGTGGCAGGAAAGTAGGGAGGTGTGCCTCACTGCAGAACCTGAGATTGGACAGACATGGGCACAAAAACAATTAACAGGATACTGACTGGGAGCAGCATTATCAGACTGGTCAGACTGAACCAGAAAGTGTCTTAATGAACTGGATTTTCTTTGGTTATCCATTGTCCTGAATGGAGAATATAGGAGAGAGGGCAATAGGCTTGCCATTCTTGGATCCAGGATGATAATACAGGGTGGAATTGAACCATGAGAAGAACAGTCACCAGTGAGCTTGTCAGGAATTGAAATGTTTGGTATTCCAAAGGTATTCAAGGTTTTTATAATCTGTTAATACCAGGAATGTAACCTTAAAATCCCTCAAGCCATTGTCACCTCACACTCCCAGAACCAAATTAACTGCCAACAGTTCTCTATTGCCAATGTCATAATAAATTTCAGATAAAGTAAGGTGATTGGGGGAGAGCCACAAGGGTGTACCTTATTACCCTGGGCAGAGTGCTGAGAAAGGATGACACCAACACCCACATCTGAGGCACCCACTTTGACAATCAGGATGAGGTTGTGTCAGAATCGAAGCTGATGTAAATTGTATCTAGTTTTTAAAAGGCCTTATCTACAACCGGTGACCAGGCAAACCGGATTGAAATAGAAACAAGGTCTGTGAGAAGGCCAGCCAGGGTACTACAATTTCTAATAAAATGCAAATAGAAATTGGCAAATCCTAAAAAAGTTGCATCTCATGGTGGATTGTAGGATGAAGTCAGTCAATAACTTTTGACCTTCAGTTGGTCCATCTCACCGGTGAAGATAATATACCCCAGGAAGGAGACAGAGCTGCGGTGGATGAAAAGTTGATTCTCCGATAGACATTGGACTACCTCGCAGATATATTCAGTGAGAGAATGGGAAAAGATTAAAATATCATTCAAATAGATAAACACATATTTATCTAGCATCTGTAAAACGTCAATCACTAGTACTTGAAAGACACTAGGGGCATTAATGAGTCCATATGATGTTACTAGGTAGTGGTGGCCTAGTGGTATAGGGCGCTGGATCGCTGATCCTAGGGTTGGGGGTTCGAGTCCCACTCTCCACAAGGTTGTCACTGTTCCTCCAGTGCAGCTAACTGGGTTATCAAAGGAGGGCCATGTCTCACTGTCTATGGTGAGAGGCATGCAAAAGAACCATTTCTGAGTTTCGTAAAGAGTAGGCTGCAAAGCCGTCAGCGTGTTTCTGTCCCTGGCTGAAGGATTGTGTTAGGTAGGGCATCCGAAATAAAAAAAAAAGAAAACCTATGCCAAATCAAATTTGCTCAGATCAGATGATTCGCTGTGGAGACTCCTGAAAAAGGGGAAAAGCCGAAAGGAAAAGAAGAAGAAGAAGATGACGTTACTAGGTACCCATGGTGTCCCGTAGGTATGTTAAATGCCATCTTTCATTCACCCCTTCTCAGATCTGAACTTGGTGATCTGCATTACGGAGAACCAATTTAGTGAAGATAGATGATCCTTGGAGTATTTCAAATGCAGATGACATGAGGGGAAAGGGTTACCTATTTCTGAAAGTGATGTCATTGAGACCCCAGTGGTAAATACATGGAAGAGAGCCATCCTTCTTGGCAACAACTGAAAGAGAATGAGGGTCAAATTATACCAGCAGTTAAGGACTCTTGAATTCATTTATCCATTTCCTCAACTTTGGGTCGAGAGAGTACAGTCAACCCATAGGTGGAGCCTTGCCAGGTATGAGATCAGTGCCACTCAGAAGGCCGATGAAAGGGAAGATTGACGGTCTGAGACTTACTAAAATCTGCTTTAAGGTCCATGTATTCAGTAGGGACAGGAAGTAGACCACCCAGGAGAAATGCCTGACCTATTAGTTGTAAGGCTGGTACATGAGCATGGTGGAGACAGAAAAACAAACAAGTTGGACTCCAGCCCAAAATCTTCTTCTTGTCAAACCCTAGTCAACCAGGGACTACCAAGAACAGGGGAATGTGGTCACTCAATGATGTGGAACCTTATTTGTTCAAGATGTTTGCCTGAAAATAGAAGAGAAACAGCAGGGATCGCATATCAGAAAGCTTAGAGTTTGCCAGAAGAGGCTGATTTAAAGGATGAAAAGGCAGTCTCCATCAAGTGGCAAATGAAGCATCTATTTAAAATAATAACTTCTCATCTACACCAGAGTCAAGAGCTGTAAGCAGATGCTGCCTACTTCTCCAGTAACAGGAAACTAAATCAAGGAGAATTCAGAAAAGGTGTTGCTTACCAGCACTCCCCATCTTACTGATGTGCCTTGCCTTTTTGCTGGTACATAAAGCATTGTGGCCAGACTCGCCACAGTACAGACAGCAGCTTGAACTGTGTCTCCATTGTTTCTTTGCTGCAGAAACGTGAAAGCTCCTTATCTGCATCAACTCTGGAGCAGAAGATGCAGATGGCAAGGCCTGATGAGCCGACAAAACACACTGAGTGGTGGTGCCATCACTTGATCTATTGAAGCCTCTGGGAATCCTTTGCTTACAACATTGCGCAATCTGGAGTTGCTGATATGGTCCGGTCCACAACAGAATCAAAGCTGATGGAAAGATCATGGGTGATAAGGATAAACTAATGTTTTCAGCTGGTTCATTACAAAAAACCCTCATACATTAAGCAGAGCCTCTGTAGTCCATCCAATAGAAGCTGCAGAAAACAATAGAGTAGTCAGATATTAAGCAGACTCCCTATTGAACATGCAAACATTTCTCATGCTGCCTCTCGGCCATGTTAGAATGGCCAAGAACTTCACTGATTTCTTCTGTAAACAAAGAAAAGTTACAAAAAGGGTCCAGACCTCCCAAACTGCAGTTCCATCCTGTTGATCGCCCAGCCAACCAAGTGATGACATAAGCCACCTTAGTTTACTCTGTGGTTATAATTGAAAAGGTAATTTACATTTAATTTACTGCATTATCAGATGTAAAAGAAACCTTATCCAGCCAGTTGCTTACAAGCAATACAAAAACCCCAGTGGTGTGAGTAAAAATTACATTCAATTTCATGATGCTCTTATTCGTTTAGCTTTCATTAAGTTAGATTTGTTTTTATTTCATGACCATGCATTTATTGCTTAGCAATTCAGATTGCTTTTGTATGAAATGACCAGAAAATACACAAAAATGAGGATATGGACTTATCTACTTTTGGCCATGAACTCTTCACTTGGAAGCATTTTGCATGTAACATTCATTGATTTTATGTACCACTTAATCCTCATCATGGCTGCAGGGAGGCTGATGCCAATTTCAGCCGACTCTTGGCTAGGGTGGCGTACACCCTGAACAGCTCGCCAGACCACTGGAATTTGCATGTAACAATTGCCATTAATTGACTTTCTAATATTCATACAAAACAAATAATCTTCATTTGAACCAGAAAGAATGTGAACATAAAGTGACAATTTCCTTTGCTAGATAATCCGCGAGTTCTGTACCCTGAAGTAAAACCCCATGTATCATATTACATGTGCGAATGATCAACCGGAAGTAAAATACTATGTATCTATTACATGCGCTAAAATATGCTTCTTAAACACATTCTATAGACAGTCTTACTCATTAATACAGTATTACTGTATTAAAATGTAGTAATGATTAAGAAAAACTTTTTAATTTTGTGCTGTGATATTTATTAATAAAATATATAAACATTATACAGCACACACACACACACACACACACACACATACATACATACATATATATATATATATATATATATATATATATATATATATATATATATATATATATATATATATACACACACACAAAATAATATATCTTATATATTAAATAAATAAATATATCTTCTATAATCACCTGAAGAGAGAGGATGGTTTCACCACCCCTCGAAACAGATCTGTAGTGATAAATGGAGTTTCAATAGAAAGTCTTTGTCCTGTCCTTTTATTTTTGTTTATTTGCTCTACCAAAAAGTATTGAGCACTCTCCTACGGAAGGATCTACTCAGAAAATGCTCTCTCTCTCTCTCTCTCTCTCTATATAAATATATATATATATATATATATATATATATATATATATATATATATATATATATATATGATTTTCTGAGTAGATCCTTCCGTAGGAGAGTGCTCAATACTTTTTGGTAGAGCAAATAAACAAAAGGACAGGACAAAGGCTTTCTATTGAAACTCCATTTATCACTACAGATCTGTTTCGAGGGGTGGTGAAACCATCCCCTCTCTTCAGGTGATTACAGAAGAATTCTTATATATATATATATATATAAGAACATGAAGTGTATTACAGTAAAATGCTTTGATAATTTGAATAAACATCCAGATACATCACTGCATTGCACATTGATGGTTAAAAATGCTTATCGAACGCCTACTACAGGGAGGCATTGCATTATTATTGTACTGTACATATAGAACATAAAAGTGTGACGTTATGATGTAATGAGCTTTCAGCTGGACCCAGAATGAATGAGGCATGGGCGTGGCATGGAAGCAGGAACGTGATGTGAGACAATCTTGTGGCGCAGAGGTGAGCGTGTGGTTTGTAGATGAGTAGATAAGTAGACGAGAGGACTGAATTCAGGTGTGAACTGCATTCAGTCCGAGCAACTCAGCCATGCCCCTCAACCGGGGAGGACAGAAAGCAGAGTTAGAGAATACGTACAAAGAAGCAGGGACGTGATGTGAGTTAATCCTCTGACACAGAGGTGAGCATACGTTTGTTTATTGGGAGTGAATTCAGGTGTGAGCCACCAGAGCAGCTCAGCCACACCCCTGAGTGGAGAAAAAAAAGAGTTAGAGGCACAGTCGCTAAAATAAAAGTCCCCCCAAAACACAGACCATAACAAAAAGAACATAAAAGAACATGAAGTGTTATAAATTGGATAAACAAAACAAAAAGATAAACATGCTACAGCACAATACAATAAAATCACACACACAAACATTCTAAACATTAACTTAGGTACTGTACTGGAATGTCTGTCTTCCTTTCGGCTTTTTCCCTTTTACTCGGGAGTCGCCGCAGCAAATCATCTGATTCGCACATTTGATTTGGCAGAGGTTTGTATGTCGGCTGCCCTTCCTGTCACAACCCTTTTTAGCAAGGGACAGAAACACGCTGACGGCTTTGCAGCCTACTCTTTACGAAAGTCAGCAATGGTTCTTTTACGTGCCTCTCACCATAGACAGTGAGAGACAAGGCCCGCCTTTGATAACCCAATTAGCCGCACTGGGGGGGACGACAGTGATAACCTTGTGGAGAGTGGGACTCGAACCCCCAACCTTTGGATCAGTGATCCAGCGCCCTATACCACTAGACCACCACTGCCCACTGGGTACTGTACTGGAATAATAATTGAAAAAGACTTTAATACTACAGTGCTTTACAACAGTTCAGAGGAAACTGTTGTTTCTTCAGGATAAAGTCTTATTTCTTCAGAAGAGACATTGAACGTCATTACAGTACCTTTTTCTTGCGCTTAGCCGGCGTTTGAGTGGCATCATAGAGCTTAACTGGTAATTAAAACACATTAAAAAAGACTCATTGACAACTTGTGCGCGAATGAGGAAAAAGGGGCATATAAATCATCTCAAACAATCAGCAGGAGGGAGAACAGCCATTGGCTGAATTTGAATCACGTGACAGTTACTCAGCAATCCGCGAATATGCGGCGGCGTGAGTGCAAAACCGCGAATAGTCAAGGACCTACTGTATACCATTCTGTGACTGAGCCCACAATTCCTCCGGCAGGAGTTACACGTTATTTGTTACCTTTAGCTGTTTGTGTGCTTTGGCAACAGAGTAATGAGATTAGTTCATTATTAAAGAAAGTACTCATAGTAAAGAGCTGATTATGGCATCTTCCATTAAATGGCATTCTGTGCATAATAATCCTAGCTATGTCCTTTTGTTCATTGATTGATTGATTGATTGATTGATTGATTCATCCATTCATTCATTCATTCATATTCTAAGCTGCTTAATCCTAATTAGGCTTGTGGGCAAGCTGGAACCTATCTCTAATGACTCTGGGTGAGGACAGTGTACACCCCGGACAGTTGGGATTGTGGGAGGAAACCAGAGTACCCCGAGCCAAACCTTTATGACAACTTTGAGATATAATTTTCTCTAGTTGTATATGCACCATACTGGCAGCCCAGAATGAAAACATGGTTCTACAGTGGATAAGTTTGACAGGCTACAAAAAAATGGGGTCATGGTCACAACGTGACAGTTGTACTATTTTTAACTTTGCAAGGAAATGAGCAAATAGGAATATTCCACTCATTCTGAAGGAAACCTTTATGATTGTTCCTTATATTCATCTATGCCGGACTGTATTATTGTGTTCTTTGGGATGAAATAAAATAAAAATAAATGCAGAAAGCAAAAGTGGTCTGTCCAGCTGAAAAACACATAAATGTAGTACAGTCCACTCTATTCTCAATCTCTGAATATGTGACAGAGCTGTTTGTTCCAAAATAGAATTAAAAAATGCTAAATGTATGCTGCTTCCTGTGTATGCCTTAAGAATATTGGGAGATGCTCATCCCGCATGATACTCATCCCTCCCTTACTTTCTATTTCTGGTATGACATTTTTATAGTTCGTGTTACAATATTTCATATCTACACATTTCTCTATTTATAAGTGAAAAATGTGCCCCAAACAAGTAGCATAAGTGTAGTTTCCTTTGATACTATATATATAAGGGAGGTAAGGTAACTATTACTTCATACACAACTATTCTGCAAAAGGAATACAGATAATAAAATATCTGCCCCTCCCTGAACAGAAACACTGATGCCATGTAGACCATTCAACTTAATTTACACTCTCAGCTTATTATTCTGTTAATAACCTTATCAATGCAGTATTACTCAAATAATCAGTGACAACTAAACTGAAAACAATTTGAACAATATGTAGCTATAAAATTGAGAAAGGGCATCACAGGGCGTAGTAGTTAGCACATCCACCTCAGAGCAAGAAGGTCCTGTGTGGTCCAGGGCTCAGAAAGGACATTTCTGTGTGGCATTTGCATGTTTTTTCATGCTTGTGTGGATTTTGTCTGTGTACTCTGGTTTCCTCCAAAAATGCAAAGACATGGATATCAGGCTAATTGGCCCAAATTGCTCCGTCGGTGTGAAGTGTGTGTGTGTGTGTGTGTGTGTGTGTGTGCGTGTGTGTGTGTGTGTGTGTGTGTGTGTGTGTGTGTGTGTGTGTGTGTGCGCTGCCCATGTGATGGATCTTCAAGCCATTCAGTTTATACCCAGTGTTTGCCCAGAGTCGGCAGAGATGGGCGCTGGCCTTTCTGCGACACAAGTAAGATTTAGTGATCTGGTGAATGAATGAAAGAATGAATGAGAGTTTTTGTCATTTCAGAGATTAATAAATATCTCAGCAACAAAGCCAGGATTGGCATGTAGTTTATCTGAGTTAAAACAATCAACATCATGGAAAAAGCCCCCCCCCCTTTTTTTTTTTCAATGGTCGCCACACCGAATCATAGCATGTTTGACCCGGCATAGGTTTTTACGTTGGATGCCCTGCCTGAAACAACACTTAGCAAAGGGGCAAAAACACACTGATAGCTATGCAGCTACTCCTTACGAAAGTCAGCAATGGTTCTTTTACACGAACCTCTCACCATAGACAGTGAGAGACATGGCCGGCCTTCGATAACCCAGTTAGCTGCACTGGGGGGACAGTGACAACCTTGTGGAGAGTGGGACTCGAACCCCCCCCCCAGCCTTAGGATGAGCGATCCAGCACCTTTCACCACCAGGCCACCACTGCCCCTCATGGAAAGAGCATTATTATTGCTTTGGGATAGTATGGTGACCTAGAGGTCAGCACGTTCACCTTCAGTAAGAAGCTCCGTGGTCTGAGCCCTGTGGTGTTCGCATGTTCTCTCATCTTTGTGCGTTTCTTCATTGGAAGCTCTGGTTTCCTCACACAGTCCAAAGACTTCCCCAGACCTTCTCTCAGAGTTGGCTGGGATGAGTTCCAACCTCTCTGCGAATCTACTAAACGCCAAAGTGTTTGAAACATGAAAAAATAAAAATAAAACTTTAAAATTTTCACTGGCCTATTTTTTAGTTTCTGTAGGCTTTTTGTAAAATACATCAGATTTCAGGTGGATGTGAAATAATTTTCCTCTTGTATTATTTTTTAGCACATACATAGATCTACAGTAATATAGTACAAACAATCATGAAAGAGTTGCTTATAATTTGCAAAAAATAATTGCAATAATATTCCTTTCTCTAAAGTTAAATATTTGTCCCTTAATATGATTTATGAGTTTCTGTATATAATCCATGATAATGTCCCAGCACAAGAGCATAAGGAGCCAAATGTCAAGCAAAATGCAGACAAATTATATTTATCTCCCAAGAAAGTGGGTTGTGTGTCTTTTTAAGGAGGCCAGAGGGAAGTGATCAGAGTAAAGAAAATGAGAGGAAAGAAGAGTGATCGAGGACAAGAGTGAAAGGGAGAGAGACATGCCTTCTGGCAGGGAACGAAGGGCCACAGCTGTGTTTGGTGTGATATTTTTAAATGCATCAATGCCGCTCCAATCCCTGAGCCTTTGCCTGATCTATTTATAGCCAGGGCTGGCCATTGTTCTATTTCTGTCACCTGTGGGCCATGCCACTGTTGATTCACATGCAAATGAACCTCCTCCTTTCCACAGTAAGCTGCCATGAACCACATCAGATTTAGAGAGGGAAGAGAGGAGAGGAAAGAGAGATGAAAATCAGAGCACTGGTATGACTGCTTGACAAACAGCTCCACAGTTGCAGTGAAGGGTCTGTGTGCAGCCATTTTGCAGGGAAAAGCT
>CM045728.1:48362349-48392349 GCA_024760905.1 Plotosus lineatus
AATTTGATGCTTGGGAGGAGTGGGTTCTTAAAAAAGAATAATAAAAAAAAAGTAAGAAGAGCCTCTTAATTTATCACAACAATGGACTCTCTAAAGGCTGATTTTGTTATGGTTGGCTCTCATTTCTCTTTTCAGCAGATGATTGCTAATGACATATCACTTTCATCTTCAAGTACCTGTGAGCTGTTTTGAGATAACAGGATCGGTCGTTTTTTCTCTTCCTTCGAGCTTCACATTAGATGGATAGAACTTGATGTTCTTTCAGGCATTACTTTCATACATTACATTACTGATAATAGATGAGTGATACCTGTACATTTTGTACTGGTGTCAATGAAAGTGCCACTGATATGACTTCATTTCTTTTAAATGACCAGATTTCATTATTATCCTGTGACTAATAAGAAGATTCTTATAATATAAAGACTAAAATCCTGATTCATTTTAAATCAGATATCGTACAGTTGCTGTATCTTGGTATTAATCATCGATCTGTGTTCCACTAATGGGTTATATAACGTTAGTGCTTATACTAGTATACGTGTGAAAATATACTTGGGATTTTAGCCTTTTCATTTCTCTTTAAAGTTATAAAACATGAAGTTCTAAGTTTCTGCGTTGGTCCGGTGAGCTGTTCAGGGTGAACATGGCCTTTGCCTCGCGTCGGCTGAAATAGACTCAAGCCTGCCCTGTGACGGGAATTAAGATGAGTTTGGTAGATAAGTTAGTGAGTGAGTTTTAAGTCTGTCACTAGCTCCACTATAATGCAATATATATTTTGATCCAGATCAGCACCATGGATGCACATTATGTATACTATACAAGGTTTTGCTGAAAGTGTCGTAGTGATGCTGAATTAAATGCCTCGGCACAGCATACTGCTTTGTTTTAATAAGCGTTCCTGTGTTTATTGTAAACAGACAGAAAAATACTATTCAGTTCTGTATATTACTGTATAGGAGGGAAGAATGGCGTTTCAATAAGGCTTAGGTCTCTACTGCTGTTTGATGTCTGATGCGGTTTCTAAAAATATATATTTAATTTGTCAATATAATTTTGGAGTACTGTATACTTTATTTGTTTTGGCAGGTTTGATCATAGTGGGAGATGAATAATAATAATAATAATAATAATAATAATAATAATAGGCAGCACCGTGGTGTAGTGATTAGCACATCCACCTCACAGCAAGAAGGTACTGGGTTCGATTCCCATCCTGGGCTCTTGTGTGGAGTTTGCATGTTCTCTTGTGCTTGTGTGAGTTTCCTCTGACAGTCCAAAAATATGCACAGTAAGTTAATTGACTGTTCCAAATTGCGCCCAGGTGTGAATGGGAGTATGAATGTTTGTGTGAGTATTGCCCTGCGATGGTATGGCAAGCTGACCAGGGTGTACCCCACCCTCGCATGGAATTGGCTGAAATGAGTGCCCGCCTCCTCGAAAATGAATGAATGATTATTATTATTATTATTATTATTATTATTATTATTACACCAAACTTAATTGACCCCACAATTATTTAGGGCTAACAGTTGTATAACCAGCCAGACTACATTTTTGACTGTAATGAAGTTTCTCGTATATGGTTTGTATCCTGATGGTTTCACCCAAATGAAGATGGGTTTCCACTTTTACGCCGGTTCCTCTCAAGGTTTGTTCCTTCTACTGAGCGAGTTTTTCCTTGCCACCGTCACCGTGGGCGACACTCATTAGGGATATGTAGGGGTTATAGGAAATGTTTAAATTCTTTTATACCTTGTAAGCCCCTACTTTTAGTGTTTTACTGCGTGAAGCTGCTTTGCGATGATACCAATCATAAAAAGGGCTATACAAATAAAACTGAATTGAATTGAACTGAATTAATTAGCCTATTGGAGACTGCTGAGCATTTCCATATACAGCAGTACACATTACAAGCAAGCCAATTTTAGAAATCCAGAAAATTATTTTGTTGTCTCTTGGGTAAAACCAATATCGTATAAAACAGAGTTTCGAAGAGGGTTTCCAGTAAAATCCTTTGGAAAAAAACCCCAAAAACAAACAAACAAATAAAAAACTGAACTACTTAAAAGTCTTTCCTTTAAAAGCAAGCACATGCATGTAGTTATTTTCTGAAAAGGACATGATGTAATAACAACTTTTAAGAAGTTTTTGAAAATGGATGGATGGATTTTACTTTAGTGAATACAGTATATTAGTTCAGTACTCATATTATAGTTTCACTGGTATGATCATAGCAGGCAAAATTCTCACAAGTAAACACTGTGATATGGTAAATGGTGATATATTACTGTGTATGTGAATCTTCCACTTATATATGCTTGCCATGAAAACAATTCATTCATTCATTTATGTACTGAAGATTTTAATTCTTCTAGGTTTGCACAGCCTATCTCAGCCAACACTCGGGGAAAGAAGGGTACACTCTGTAAAGCTTGCCAGTGCATTTGCAGGGCTAACTCACACAGCCATTTACACTCACACTCACACCTAGGGGCAATCTAGAACAGCCAGTTCGTTTAGCTTGCATGTCTTTGGATTGTGGAAGGAAACCAGAGTACCCAGAGGAAACCCACACAGGCACAGGGATAAAATACAAACAAACCCCATACAGAAACACGCTTGCTGAGCCCGACTCTCTAACCCTTCCTGCTGTGAGGGGATATGCTGACCACTATGACGCTCTGTCTCCCATTGAAAATAAGTCAATATAAAATTCAATAATGAGATTTGCATTTCCCATGTGACATTTTTAGGAACGATATTATATCTCGATGCAAGAACTTGTCCAATCATGTTATTTAAAAAAAAAAATAACATAACATAATTTCTTAAAGTGAATAAATATTGTGAACATAATGCAATAGCATTGACAAATAGATAATGCCACTTTTTCCTGAATAATGGCAGCATTTAAAATTACATTACTATTATAAATATTAAATATTCTAAGATGTACTGAACCTGTGACGAAATGGATTTCTGCCAGTCGGTCCATCAGGGCACAACCACAGCACGCGTTCCAAAACATGGCAGCAAAGAGAACATGAATAATTCTGTGCACTATATGATCCATATCAATTATGGATACATTAGACTTTAGTTATGGTCTGGTTTTTTTTTGACCTGTAATCCTCCACTTTATAAAGTCAGGTGAGTGTCACGACTGAAAGGACATGAAGAGCATGTTAATGTCTCACAACGAATTAGCATGCTTTCATTTAACAGTGTGTGGGAGGTTTACTAATGTGTGTCTGGATTTACCAGAGCCTCAAGCCTTTTATCAGTGAACTCCACAGTAATTTGAGACAGATCAGCATGCAATTAAAGCCCCGACCAGTGACTCATGGACACAGGAGTCACCCTACTGTTCCTAACAGCCTCTCGGGAGAAGTAGGGTTTGGCACAGTATGGAGATCATGCCTGTCCTTCCTTGGTGCCAAAAACAAATTGTAAGCTGTCCTTCATAAAACAAATATTTACCAGTCGAGAATGCTACCTCAGTGTGACCCTTTTTAGTATACCAAGCATCTAAAATAGCAAGTAGTAAAAAACAATCAATACAAACAAACTAATAGTAACTCAGAAGGTTACAGTGCACTCACACACTGGGTTGAAAGGAAGAAATTGACTGCCTGGTGCATTGCATTACTGTACATACATTCAGCAAAAAAATATTTTTTAATTAAAATAGCTTGGGTGTCTTTCACACATTGTCTATATTAAGGGTGTGCACAGAAATGCAGTTATTTACCAGCTTGCTGTTTTTTTTTCTTTTGGTAATACATCAACAGCTCATCCACGATTTAGAATTTTTCATTCATGGTTTGGCTGAAAAACATGTCAAAAAATGTGTGTGTGTGTGTGTGTGTGTGTGTGTGTGTGTGTGTGTGTGTGTGTGTGTGTGTGTGTGTGTGCACGTGTGTGTGTGTCTGGGTTTGTATGGGTGTGTATGTGTGTGTATGTGTGTGTATGTGTGTATGTATGTGTGTGTGTATGTGTGTAGTGTGTGTGTATGTGTGTGTATGTGTGTGTGTGTGTGTATGTGTGTGTGTGTGTATGTGTGTGTGTATGTGTGTGTGTGTGTGTGTGTGTGTGTGTGTATGTGTGTGTATGTGTGTGTATGTGTGTGTGTATGTGTGTGTATATGTGTGTATATGTGTGTGTATGTGTGTGTATGTGTGTGTATGTGTGTGTATGTGTATGCGCACAATACTGACAAAAGGTAAACATACATGTATGTCACCTTATGAGGGTGACAAAGCCAGGAGATATAAAAAGTACTGCTGTAATAGAGGACATACCATCATGGGACAAAAGTAGAACAATTAATCAGACTTATTTGTTCACGGTCTTTTTTTTTTTTTTTTTTAATCAGAAAAGTATATTGAGAATACAGCAGTAGTCTTGTGATATTATGGAGTCGAGAACTTTAACCAAGGGCACAAAAACAGCTTAATATAAATTAGTGTTTCTGGAATTTAAATATCGAGTCCTAATCCACAGAGCTTTAGCTGATCCCCGTGACTGAGTGTGAATGTGCCATGTGCAGAACATTGTACTTGTAATGCATTCTGATATTTACTGTATTCTACTGGTGATTCTGACAATGACACTAGTCGCTCATGCTATTTTGAAAGTATGATCTCATCATGATGACATTTAAACTGTTTCCTGATATAAAGTAGATGCCGGGCATTCATATCATCCTCATCTGTACTGTAATGCCACAAGCTGAGCAGGCAAAGAGGTCAAGAGCTTCTCCGAACAACAAGTCTTTTTTAACCAATGCCACTAGTTGAGCAGGAAATATGCAGGTATCATTAAATCAAGCTACATATCTTCTTAAAAACAGCAGCAGGGTGGGGGGCGCTGGAGATAAATGAAATATCACAGCTACATGCAACAGGAAACTGCAGGTAACTGTGGCTATTTTTAGCTTGGCAGGGGCAGTGAGCCAGATGCCTGTGACTCAGAGCTGCTGCTTATTGGCTGAATACAGGAGGGATGAAGACTCAACAGGGCCATGCTACTAAAGAGCGTGTTTATAAAGTGCTGTCAGGGACCAGGCTTGAGCATTCCCATAACATATCTACTGCATACTCAGAGCACTGTTTCCTTAGGAACTAAACAGAGCTCTTGACCCTTCAAGGAGGCCATGTTTCATGAAGAAAACTTATCAAGCCGGGAAGAGGCGACACACAGCGCCATTCAATATCTCTCGGAAGAGTAGGCATCATTGTCCATGTTGCCATAGCAGCCTGGTTAAGGATGGTGGATAGGGTTTGTGGGTTTGTCATAGCCCTAGATTGCACCACTTGCTTTTATGTTGCTATTTATACCTGCCTCGTCAGTGCCGCATGCAGACATTTTTGACTGCGGCACTCTGAACAACAAAACAGGGTACTGAAATAGTTTGCCCATAATGAATGAGCTGTTGCTTGCGTCACCACAAGTGGCTCACCTTAACAACTTGCCTGGAGAAACCGGCGTGTCACAAATAGTCCGGCTTATACATAGGCTGCTGTAGAATCTCAATTGTTGAGTGACGACAGCAAGATGACACTGTTTGTATCTTGTATTGTGTGTGTGTGTGTGTGTCTTTTAATATCCAAACTGGAATTATTACATTTAGCAGACTAAAAATGTGTCTGCCTGTTATACAAAAGCATTGGGATGGCGTAAGACTTGAGCTGGCACCCGAGTTACTGTACCTTCATGCACATTACATAATGTACCCCGTGTTATTGGGGTCTTGCGTATCGACTCCTCGTATGATAAGTCATCAAGCATTTCAGTAAAGGTTGCGTGGTTTCTATTGTGAAACGAAAAACTGTTCTCTGCGAGTCGTGTTAGAATTCAGACTTGCATCTGACATTTCGAATGACTGCAGATTTTGCTGAACCTTTTTCGCTTGGCTATAGATGCCAGCGACGTTGGCGCAGGGCGCTGTGCTGTTGCAGATAGGCATGCGTGACATCGAGCATCTGGTCTGTTACTTTTCAAACAAATTCATTACCCACCAGAAAAACTACTCAATTCCCAGAAAGGAGGCACTGGGCCCTAATCCGAGCTATACAGCATTTCGATTGTATATCTATCTTCATCTGGCCAACCCATACTAGTGTATACCGACCACAACCCGCTGATGTTCCCACACAAGATGAAGGAGAAGAGCAGAAGGTTGGAAGTCTAATGCAAGAAAAATATGATCTGATCTTAGGGCACGTTAGATGGATTGATAATATATGTGCAGATGCACGCTCTCATTAAAATGAATATCAAAGTAATAATAATAACAATAAACCTAAATATCTAATTATGTTTATAAATAGACAATATAAAAATATAATAATTATAATGCACCCAGTGCAACTAACTGGGTTATCAAAGGCCAGCCATGTGTCTCACTGTCTCCGTGACCCTAATCAGGATTAAGCGCTTCAGAAAATGAACGAGTGAATAAAAAATATGTCATTCCTTTTCATGCCTGATTTAAAATGGGATTTTGTTTCATATTACAAAGCAAAAGATGTCATGACTTCTGACTGTTCTTTAATGGAGGGAGGTGTGACATGGTGGTTGTGATGGCGATTCACTGTGACATGTATACCCGCTGTGATGGCCATCTCCTAATGGAGTACATACTAACTATGATGCGAAAGAAAATGTAAACAAGAAGAGTGTCCTGCTATAAAGATCTCTCATCTTTTATGAGACGGACCAGTCTGAACTCTGGACGATCAAAAACATTACTGAATCCCTACACATTCTGAGCCACTGCCGACCTCTGTCCACTCCCTCCGAGTCCCTTTCTGTTCTAATAAACGACTATGACGACCAACTCTGCCTGACTTGGATTATCTTAGATTTGATGTTACGGAGTCCGCACCAGTCCAGCACATAAATCAAGATCGAGTAGGGCGGTATGGTGGTGTAGTGTTTAGAATTTCTGCCTCACAGCAAGAAGGCTGTGGTGGGGCAGTGGTGGTCTAGTGGTATAGGGCGCTGGATCGCTGATCCAAAGGTTGGGGGTTCGAGTCCCACTCTCCACAAGGTTGTCACTGTCCCCCCCCCAGTGCAGCTAACTGGGTTATCAAAGGCGGGCCATGTCTCTCACTGTCTATGGTGAGAGGCATGTAAAAGAACCATTGCTGACTTTCGTAAAGAGTAGCTGCAAAGTCGTCAGTGTGTTTCTGTCCCTTGCTAAAAAGGGTTGTGACAGGAAGGGCATCCGACGTAAAAAACCTCTGCCAAATCAAAAACGTGCAAATCAGATGATTCGCTGTGGCGACTCCCGAGTAAAAGGGGAAAAAAGCTGAAAGGAAGACAGACAGCAAGAAGGCTCTGGCTTCAAGTCCCGAGCTGAGACGTGTTTTTGTTTCAAGTTTGCCTGCTCTTCCTGCGGTAATATCGGCTTCCTTCTTGTGCTCCTGTTTGTACCGACAGTGCAAAGACATGCAAATTAGGCTAAGGGCTGTTCCAGATTGTTCCGAGATGCAATGTGAGTGGTTGTGTGCTGCTCTACAATGGTCTGGCAAGCTGTTCAGGGTGTTCTCCAGCTCCAACCCATGTTGTCCAAGATAGGCTTTACCCTCCCTGCGACTTTAATAGTAGGATTAAGGTGATTGGCAAATTGCGACGTGAATGAATGAGTAAATACAAGCATGCATTTTTAGATACCAATTTAACATTCATATTGGACTCATGTGTATTTGGGAAATGTGAAACTGTCTATCATCTTTTCCTTTTGGCTTTATCCCTTTTTCAGGGGTCGTCACAGCAAATCATCTGATTTGACATGGGTTTTTACGTCGGATGCTTTTCCTGACACAACCCTTTAGCAAGGGGCAAAAACACGCTGACGGCAATGCAGCTACTCTTGACGAAAGTCAGCAACGGTTCCTTTACAGCCTTCTTGTCCTTTCGGCTTTTCCCTTCAGGGGTCACCACAGCGAATCATCTGCCTCCATCTCACCCTATCCTCTGCATCTTTTTCTCTTACACCAACTGCCTTCATGTCCTCCTTCACCACATCCATGAATCGTCTCTTTGGTCTTCCTCTAGGCCTTCTGCCTGGTAGTTCCAACCTCAACATCCTACTACCAATATAATGGTTCCTTTTCATGCCTCTCCCAATAGACAGTGAGAGACATGGCCAGCCTTTTATAACCCAGTTAGTTAGCTGCACTGGGGGGACGGTGACAACAACCTTGTGGAGAGTGGGACTCGAACCCCCAACCCTAGGATCAGCGATCCAGCGCTGTTTACCACCAGGCCACCACTGCCCATAAACTGTCTATCATCTGTCTGTCTGTCTTCCTTTTGGCTTTTTTCCCTTTTACTAGGGAGACGCCACAGCGAATCATCTGATTCGCACGTTTGATTTGGCAGAGGTTTTTACGTCGGATGCCCTTCCTGTCACAACCCTTTTTAGCAAGGGACAGAAACACGCTGACGACTTTGCAGCTACTCTTTACAAAAGTCAGCAATGGTTCTTTTACATGCCTCTCACCATAGACAGTGACAGACATGGCCCGCCTTTGATAACCCAGTTAGCTGCACTGGGGGGGGGACAGTGATAACCTTGTGGAGAGTGGGACTCGAACCCCCAACCTTTGGATCAGCGATCCAGCGCCCTATACCACTAGACCACCACTGCCCTAAACTGTCTATCATCTATCGCTCTTAAAATAATATGCAACACAAAATACAGTGTATAGTCCACAGGTCGATGTCCCGTAGGTAACTATGTACAAACAGCAAGGAGAGTACCACGTTATTTGTATTGGTCTGTCTTGCACACACCCCAGTACTGTATAGGTTTTCTATGCAGCCAGTATTGTGTTTGCACTGAGGCTGTTTTTGTCAGACCCATATCTCTGTAATTGCTTATTCCGCTGCAGAGGAGCCGCACAGCTGCAGTTGGTTATGATGCTTGTTTGCTTCATCCTTTCTGAGTGTGTCATCCAAGCTTGCTATTGATTTCCACTGCTTTTGCAGCTATTTATAGAACTTGAAGGACCTGAGGGATGCCCTTTTGCTTTCTATCCAGCTTATTATTTGTAATGAGCCACAGGTCGAAGAACACAGGAGCAATCTTTCCGTAATGGTGAATGGCTTGGAGGAGGGAATATTGTTGGGGAATAAGGGCAAGACACACACAAACAGGATATCCAACTGACAAACGAGGTTATAACACCAGGTTTTGTGCTCGAGCTAAAGGGCTCAGCAGGATGGCTGATGTTTGTAGACAGTTTGAAATGTACATCTTTTGGTTTCTAGTAGGCAGCTCATGCAATACAGCCATTTCTGTATTTGTGCTTTATGTGGATTTTTTCCTAACTGTCCAATATTTTTACACCAGACTTATGTGGCTCTATTCTGCCACCCCGTATCTTGTGTACAAATGTATATAAGGCATGTTGAGGTAACTTCGATATTTCAGATAACAGTCTTCTAACGTTCATCATCTCGCCTGTGCCTTGTTCTCAGTGGACGTTAAGCCCGATGTACCAATGGCTCTGGAACCTGCTTGTCCACTAGATCTGCGGACTGAAGTGAGGATGTCGGCCCTTGGCTTGGACCCCAATGTGTGGGAGCGGCAGCTGCAGCAGGAGCTTCTCCTCATTCAGAAGCAGCAGCAGATCCAGAAACAAATCCTTATCAATGAGTTCCAGAAGCAGCACGAGAACCTGATTCGCCAGCACCAGGTCCAGTTGCAGGAGCACCTCAAGGTGAGACCATGATCTGAAGAATCCTGTCCAACCAAGAATATTCTGAAGAAACACCAGTTACTCGTAATCTCGTCATGGCTGTAAATGCTTTAGATAGAACAGAAAACCTGCAGAAACGAGGGGTGCAACTTAAACTGGTGTATTTCTTAGTTACAGCAGGAGCTGCAAGTGATGAAACAGCAGCAGGAGCAGTTGGAGAAGGAGAGGAAGTTGGAGCAGCAGAACCAGGAAAGGGAACTGGAGAGACACCGGCGTCAGCAGCAGGTTCTTATCCTCAGGAGTAAAGAGCGAGCAAGAGAGAGTAAGTGTTCAAACTCCATCTTAATTCATGACCACATACTAGCATTTCGGTTAAGGTCCTGGGTTCAAGGCCCAGGGGTGTCCAGTTTGTATACGTTCCCTGTGCTAGCATGGGTTTCCTCAGGGTAACCCTCAGTTTCCTCTTACAGTCCAAAGACGCCCATGCACTAATTGGCTGTTACAAATTTTCCCTAGGAGTGGATTTGAGTGTGAGTAATTGTGTGTGTGTGTGTGTGTGTGTGTGTGTGTGATCTGTTCTTTGACCCTGTCCGATGAGCCAGTGACCCTAGTAAAAAAATTACAGTATTAAGTGGTTCAGCAAATGAGTGAATGATGGATGACTAAATAGACGCCACAGCATATTGGTGCTATATCCTTAATGTCCAGTAGGGGGAGATGTTAATTCATTTGTTTAGAGGAGGTTCTAAGACAGTGTGGTAAATTGGAGGATTGACTGCTTGGAAAGAGACATGTGAACATTAATGTACAGTACATATATATCTTTGTAAATATCTATCTATGATATATACTATAAAAAAAGGGGAAAGCGTTTCCCTGTTCAAGCAACGGTGCTTTTTATTGTCTTTGATAAAAATAGCTTTGCTAAATCAGTGCATGTCCAAACTATAATACCAGTGTATGAGCCACAGGATGACAGCCGTCCTCTGGTGTTATAGGTGCAGTGGCCAGTACAGAAGTTAAGCAGAAATTACAGGAGTTTTTGTTAAGTAAGTCCACAAAGGACACAGCATCCAATGGACCCTGCCATGCATTCACACAGAACTCCAAACTGTGGTTTACGTAAGTAAAGAAAACCTGACTCATAACATCCAATGGGGCACCATGATTTCGTTGTAGTCTCTAACTTTTTATGTACTACTGATAACTTTATTTCTGAAGAGAAATTGTATCATGAATTTGTGACAGTGATGACAGATAAATAATGGTGTTGGATCATGGTCATATTTATTGCTAAATAGCTGAGCTCCCGTGTGAAATTTGGCACAGTGGGACATTAGAGTGATTTATGGCTGGAAGGTCAGTTAAGCAGAATAGTTTGTGTCTCCTTTCTGTTCAGGGCCTCTCATCACAACTCTCTGGAGCAAAGTTCACCTCCTCTGGGAGGATTGTCACCATCGTGCAAGTTTCCTTTGCCCTCCCTACCAGACTGCAGGGACGATTTCCCTCTGAGGAAGACCGGTACGACTGAATATTGTTTGATATGTGCATTGTGTATTCTTCCGATGCATAACTAGGCAGGGTTACGTTGGTCTAGGATTGCATGAGGTTGCATTGAGTATTTAAATCTATTCCTTCAGCAAACCATTTTATTCAAATCACTAGCTCAAGCTGCCACAAATAAAAATAAAATTTACACCATATATATATATATATATATATATATATATATATATATATATATATATATATATATATATATATATATATATATATATATAAGAGTAGAAGATGCAGAGGATAGGGAGAGATGGAGGCAGATCATTTGCTGTGGCGACCCCTGAAGGGAACAGCCGAAAGGAAAAGAAGAAGAATATAATACTGTGACCCCCAGTGAGGCTAACTGGGTTATCACAGGCCAACCACGTCTCTCAATGTTTATGGTGTGAACCATTGCTAACCTTCGACAAGAGTAGGCTGCATAGTCGTCAGCATGTTTCTGCCCTGCGATGGCCTCTTGAGCCATTCAGGGTGTACTCTACCCTCGCCCGTAGTTGGTTGGTATGGGCACCAGCCTCCCTGGGACCCTAATTCGGATTAAGCGGAATGAATGAATGAATAAATGCTATGAGATATCATTACTTTCTTAATACACCAATGAGTACATAATTGCCCAAACACATTTTTTTTTTGCAAGGTTGGATTACAAAGTCTATCTGCTGCACCGTAAGTCCATGTGAAGTACGTACTGCTAAAAATAAATAAATAAATAAATAAATAAATAAATATATATATATATATATATATATATATATATATATATATATATATATATATATATATATATATATATATATATATATATATATAAATCTTTATTAGCGTGTTTCTGTCCCTTGCTAAAGGGTTGTGTCAGGAAGGGCATCCGACGTAAAAACCTCTGCCAAATCAAGTGTGCGAATGATTCGCTGTGGCGACCCCAGGAAAAAAAAAAAGGAAAAAGCTGAAAGGAAATCTCATCTCAATTATTTATCACTAAATAAGGCTTTAAAGTTGGGGAGCATTGCGGTTTAGTGGTTTGTACATCCCTTCTCACAGCAATAAGGTATTAGGTTCAATTCCCAGACTTTGATGTTTCTGTATTGAGTTTGCAGGTTCTACCTGTGCTTGTGTGGGTTTCCTCTAGGTCCACCGGTGTCCTCCCACAGTTCAAAGATATGCACATTAGGCTTACTGGCTGTTCCAAATTGCCCCAAGTGTGAACGTGAGGTGAAAGGTTGTGGGTGCATTGACCTCTGATGGTCTGGTACCCCACTTTTGCCCAGTGTTGGCTGAGATAGGCTTCCACCTCCCTGTGACCCTAGTAGGATTAGAGGTTTGGTAAATGAGTGATTTGCCATAATGTGAATTCTCTATTAAGTTGTTTCTCTGAAAGTGTAGTCCAGTTCATTTTTAAACTTTCTGTAGAATTGATATCAATGTTCAGGCCTCATTCATTGTAGCAAGGATATTTTGACTAGATACTTTATCCTGGAACCCAGTAGAAGTGACACCGAGGTCCGTATGTGCATTACTTTAGTAATTAAATTCCTGAGAGTTGAGTTTTTTTGTGCTCACCGCTCATAACAGCACATAGAAAGTATAAAGGTATTTTATTTCTCCTGAGGTATGTAAGCCTTCGGTTATTTTGAAAATCCCTGACTTTTCACAGAAATCAGCTCAGGTTTGTTGACCCAGCCTTGGAGGAAGCCTCATGGGAAGTTAGCATTAACATGACTTATTGCTCCCTCTTGGTTATGGTCAGTTGTAAGCTCTCGTAAAGACGAGCAGTTCATAGTAGTGCCATGAGGTCAACGAAATTACATTATATTCCTTATCCCTTGTGTCCATTTGAATGATGATGGTAAACAATTCTACCTCTTAAATTACTTTCCCACATGAACTAGCATATTGTACACAATTTACAGATCATAGCATATTAGGAGGTATAATCCCAAATTGCACATTTTATTACCATACATCTAAGATAATTTTGTCACACACACACACACACACACACACACACACACACACACACACACACACACACACACACACACACACACACAGAGAGAGAGAGAGAGAGAGAGAGAGAGAGAGAGAGAGAGAGAGAGAGAGAGAGAGAGAAGTGTTTCCAATATATTTATCTCTGGAGTTTTATATGTTAGCATAACATAATATGCTACAACTATAACACCAGAATCTGTGGTGGTTTTTGTTTAAATTTATAATAAGTTCTAATTCAATTTACAGTTAGCTTGTAACCACAGTGTACATCCTGCTGAGTTAATTTGAATGAACTGGGTTGAATTTCAGCTTCTGTTTCAGACAAATGTGACTGTTGTTTAATATGAATATGCCAGTGCCCAGTCCTTCCCTTTTGCGCTAACTCACTAATATGAATGTTATGCATTACAAAGGCAAAGTCATTAAAGCTGCTGTGTGACAAGATCAATTGTAAAAACGCTATATAAATAAAATTCAATTTAATTAAATTATTGTTGCTCAACCACAACTGGTTGCATGTTAGAAATACAGCTATGCACATGGTATAAATATTTGGACCCCTGGTGGTTTCAGCTTCAAAAAAAAAAAAAAAAAAAACAGGATAGTGTACCTCTATTTAATCTTTTATTTTATTATTTCTATTTCAGTTCTAAATATTTTGTTAAAAAATTCTAATATCTAATTTGAGCCCTGAATCTGCTGTACCTGCCTTGTAAAGAATTTATTTTAAACAGCCACACACACACACACACACACACACACATATATATATATATATATATATATATATATATATATATATATATAAACTTTTTTTTGATTGACTGTATCAATACCATAAGGGAAATAATTTCTTCTGCATTTAACCTATACAAAGTGAGTGAACACACACTCGGAGCAGTGGGCTGCCACACACATTGGGGGCGTCCAGAGAGCAGTTGGGGGTTAGGTGCCTTGCTCACTCCCCCTCCCCCACACATTTTTCCTGCTGATTCAGGAATCCAACCAACGACCTTTTGGTCCTAAAGCCGCTTGTTTAACCATTGGGCTATGGCTGCCCCATATTTATCACTATTTATATATTAACATACAGTATAATACAATTTTAACCATAATGATTATCTTTCACTAGAAGGTCTAAAGGACCGAACAAATTTTTTCAAACCATTGTCAATGATATTGCAATAACTGGGGATACTGCATGGTCACAGTTATTTTCAAGACTGCATCTAGATTTCTTTTGAGGTCATTTCCCATAATGCTCCTGGAGAGATAGATAGATAGATAGAGAGAGAGAGAGAGAGAGAGAGAGAGAGCATGGTTATTGGTTGTTAACGATCTTTGCATCACTATTTGCATGAACCAGATAAAAAAAAAGTTAAGACATTAAAAAAAACTATTCTGATCCTCTTACATCAGATGACTGAGATCAAGAGTGCACACTACAACTCCAGCAAAAACTAATATTTTATTCAGATGTTGATAATTTGCTGTGACAGAGATAAAGATCTTCCATAAGCACAAGTTTCACACTGAACTAATAAAATCTGCAGAAATACACATCCAATTTCTGAACTTATTAAATGGAGCATGGTGGTTAGCATGTCTACCTTCCAGTAAGAAGGTCCTGGGTTTGAATCTCAAACTTGGTGAGGGCGTTTCTGTGTGGAGATTGCATGTCCTCCCTTCGCTTGCACATGCTTCTTCTGATTCTGATTTTCTCCCACAAACATGCACATTAGGCTAATTGACTGTTCCAAATTGCCCCTAGGTGCCAGTGGGAGTGGTTATGCGTGTGTTGACCCTGTGATGAACGAGCAAGTTGTTTTGGGTATACCACGTCTTCACCTACATTTTGCTTGCGGTAGGCTTCTGGTTCCGACTATACTACCAAGAAATTTCAGATTTTAAATGATCAGATATGTTTTGACAGCGATATGTTTTTTTTTTTTTTAACTATTATAAGATACGTATTTCTTTAAATTTTGACAATGGTAATCAATACATTGATTCTTACCAAAATTTCATGTGTAGATCCCTGGCTGATCACGTACAAAATTATTAAAAATTTCTCATTGATTTGTCAGAAACTGTGGACAGGAAGCTACAACCCCCACATCAAAGCAAACATGACCTCATTGGTAGAAGTAACAGCATTAATAAACATATTATCCATTGTTCTGTAATCTGACAAGAAAAAACATTGCGGCATGTCGCCTACTGTCTTAGAACTAGAATAATGCCGGTTTAGAGCACTCTCGCCGTTGTGCACAGGAATATCCTGGTTTAGTAAAAAGGAAAGAAATACCCTCATTTGTTTTGACCCAGTTACCAACAAATGGAGCAGGTGCAGCTGAGATGAGAATAGTTCGACTTGGTACATTTGAAAAGTGGATATTTTCAGAGCTTTTCACGAGACTATTCCCTGTTGTGATGCTATTGTATTCCTCTGTGGCTCAGAGGGACATAATGTGTGTTATGATAACTGGAAAAACCTTGAGTATCAGAGTAGCAGTGGTGGAGTAATATGGCTCATAAAAGTACAGCTGTTGCATCAGGCGGTTCCTGATCCCTTGAGTGAGGACACGTTTGTTTTCTTTGCCTAATGAAAATGATGCAGATAGGATTAGTAGGAAGAGAAGGAACAATGTGAAGCTGAAGATGGCAGGAGGATGAGTGTGCAAAGGATTATGTCCTTAAAAACATACACAATATTTAAACTCTGAATAATAAAAACCAAATAAAAAATCAGGTTCCTGTTCTAGGAAACGTTCTACCTGACAGATTGTACTCAAACAGCCAATTTAAAATGGGAACTTTCACATAGAGTGGAGACAATATGATAAATTTGTCAGTGTGTGTGTGTGCAGCATACCCTCAGGCAGCGCTTTCAAATGCAATAATGTGATTGATTTATGGGCCTGTTAAACTCCTGCCTCATACATATATTCCTGTTTGGCTCGGCCTTTGGCTTCAGGCGATGTGTTGGCTCTGGGTAGAGCAATATAGGTGTTGTGTCTGTCGCTGCGACTGAGCAAAGCGTTTTCCTCTTGCATCACAGCTCCGGACTCTGCTGTGACCTCAGCAACTAAGCCTTCATCTCTGTGGTGATGGGATGCGGTTTCCGTGGTGACGGCTTGTGATGTTAGATAAAAATAGACAGCGATGAGGCGGCACGAGGTGGTAGGAGGATAGGCAAAGGCTCCCTGTGGATCACTTCAGGCACAAGATTTACATCCCATCACTGCCCTACTGGATGGCACAGGATGTGGACGTGGCTGCTACCACTTTTCAGGAGAGTTTGCTAGCAGTGAAACCAGTATCATGTTTACATTTATTTTTCCGTGTTAAAAGATGTAGTTTTCTACCTATAGACTCATACAAATTTAAAAAGTATTAGAATTTATACACTAAAATACTGACTCAATAATCATAATATCACAGAATCGACAAATTTCCAAAAAGGGCAGTGCTGGTCTAGTGGTACAGGGCGCAGGATCGCTGATCCTAAGGTTGGGGGTTCGAGTCCCCACAAGGTTGTCACTGTCCCCCCAGGTGACAGGCATGTAAAAGAACCATTGCTGACTTTCGTAAAGAGTAGCCGCAAAGCCGTCAGCGTGTTTCTGTCCCTTGCTGAAGGGTTGTGAAGGAAGGGCATCCGACGTAAGAACCCATGCCAAATCAAACGTGCGAATCAGATGATTCGCTGTGGTGACCCCTGAGAAAGGGAGAAGCCGAAAGGATAAAAGAAAGAAAGAAGAAGACAAGTTTTTAGGGCACAGATATAATTACATTAATGAATTAGATATTATCAGTTCAGTTCATTTCCTGTAACTGCTTAATCCTAATTAGGGTCATGGGGAGGCTGGCGCTCATCGCAGAAGATTCCGGGCGAGGGCAGAGTACACCTTGGACAGCTCACCAGGCCATCTCAGGACAGAAACATGCTGACGTCTTTGCAGCTACTCTTGTCAAAAGTCATCAATGGTTCTTTTACAGCCTCACACCACAGACAGTGAGAGACATGGCTGGCCTTTGATAACCCAGTTAGCTGCACTGAGGGGACAGTTTTTTTATTTATTTTTTTTATTTTATTTATTTATTTTTTATTTAAGGGACAATGTACAGGAACATTAAGCTCATAGAGACAGAGATGTACTGTACCAGATTATAGCTTAATAGCTAGTTTCCATCTGTAGTCCCTAATTTAGAACGGCCAATTAACCTACAGTGCATGTCTTTGGATTGTGGGAGGAAACCGGAGCACCCGGAGGAAATCCACACAAGCACGGGGAGAACATGCAAACTCCACACAGAAACGCCCAGGCCGGGAATCGAACCCGGGCCTTCTTGCTGTGAGGCGGACGTGCTAACCACGATGCCACAGTGACAACCTTGTGGATAGTGGGACTCGAACCCCCAACCTTAGGATCAGCAATCCAGCGTCCTATAGCACTAGACCACCACTGCCCTCTGAATTAGATATAATTAATAAATGTTTAATAAAAACTAAAAAAAAATGTACATAAAAAGGAGATCTGGGGAGTGACTAGGCTGAAGTGAAATGGCATCAGGCGTTCATATTAATACATTAATCAATCAATCTGTTAGCATTCTGTCTTGATGGTGCTAAAAGGGACTGAGTAGGCTTTGCCAAGAGCAAAAAATACAAATTTGGTTGTGTGTTTTGTTGCTGACTGTACTGGAGGGAGTTAACTGCTCTGTAACGCTGACTTGCCTGTGACTCACCCTGTACTGCTCCCCAGCCTCATGACACAGTTCTCTGGAGGAGCTTACTTACGATACAGCAACCGATTGCTCATGCTGTATTAGTCAGATAATCTCGCACAGAGCACACTCTTCGAAAATGGATTCTTTTTTCATAGCTTGTTACATAAACCTCATGCTAGTTGAATGAGGTGTGAATAAATATATATATGCACATCTTGAGACATGATTTACAGCCAGAAATGTAATCCTGGTATGACTGGTGCCCCAAATACTGAGGTTTGTTTTTGTTTTATATTAATTGCTGCTACTGGATTGGGCTTTGGTCAACCGATGGAGCAGGCCTTTCCACTTCGTGTTGCTCTATCTAATGTACTCCAGATGATTGGCAATACATTACAAACCTGTCTCATTTAATCTCCCAGAGCAGCCTGTGTGCTGGGCCTGCACTCTGACGGTTCCAACACCTTTGATGCAATTTGTAGATTTTTCTTAAATTTCTCCATACGTTTCATTTACATTATCATGAAAACAATAAGAAACAACATAATCTAGAAACAACGCTCAAATAAATTGTTGAAACATGAGCATGCGTGATATACAGTATGTTATGTGTTTTTTTTCCCCCCGAGTTGTTTTTCTTGTTATGAAAGTGTAATGTGCAACTGGTTGTATTTTCACAGCCTCGGAGCCAAATCTGAAGGTGCGCTCTAGGCTGAAGCAGAAGGTTGCCGAGAGGAGGAGCAGTCCTCTTCTGAGGAGAAAAGAAGGAACCGTTATGACACCCTTCAAAAAACGAGCCTTGGAACTAATGGGTAGGAGCTTTATTTTGCGTCCGAATAACGCGAGTGTCAAGATGCTTTGGTTTGTTTCTGTTCAGTCCACTAATCACAGCTACACTCCACGACTGCTGTGGAGTGATCTCATTATGTAATGGCTGCTTGGAAAACTGATACCTAACCCGCCACAGGTTCGGTTGGATTTTACATGCCGCAGGTTTGTTAGTATGCTAATAACAACTGTTGTGAGTTTACATTATCTACGCTCCTGTTCTTTCAAGCTTATCTGC
The DNA here is from genome assembly GCA_024760905.1 of Plotosus lineatus. Taxonomy (NCBI): domain Eukaryota; kingdom Metazoa; phylum Chordata; class Actinopteri; order Siluriformes; family Plotosidae; genus Plotosus; species Plotosus lineatus. Next base: position 48,381,409 of record CM045728.1, read on the forward strand.
CTGGTGTCTTATTCACTAGCACAGTGTACTGGAGAAATATCAAGAACGGCATAATACTAAGCCTCAACAATTGACGCCACCCGACAGTTAGTCTCGCGACCAGTCGGCAGTCTTTCGAAACCCGCGAACAACGATACGGTCGTGTACATATTTCACTTTCGTAATGCAGTGCATGATGCCTCATACTGCCTTAAACAGGTTTGTATATCGTAAACAAAAACAAAAATGACTGACACGGCGTAGGTACAAGCCAAAACGTTCAGAAAATATTTGTTTAAAGACGACTTCAAAATACTAAACATCAGTGATGGCTATGTTACCGAAATAAAATGCAAGATTTGCTACAAGTATTATACAAATTAGGGAAGAAGCTACTCTGTATTTATTAATTAATACCTTGTGAATTATCAAAATAATGTTATAGCGACAAAATGGAGTTACACGTGTTAATGTTAGCAATTAGTTCACATTCCAGTTAAACCAGTTAAAAGTTCAAGTTGGTGCTACTGGTGTTTCACATGTATGCTGATTGATGAAACTTTGCATGTTTGTGTATTAAAAGTGTACCATCAGTTTTATGAGAACAGTGATGATTATTTGTATTAAAATTTAATGTTTCAAAATAATTATTTGTATTGTCAATAATTGAATCCTTTAATATTAGAAAATTCAACAGTACATAAGATATTATACACACATCTACTGAACTTAAAAGCACAAATCTAATTGATTCAATAACAGGTTTGTTTAATAATTTATTTGTACTTCAGGGACCCATTTTGCTCAACCTGTGGGTTACGCAACTCCTTTTCAGCGGAACGAACTTTGGGTTAGCAGCGTCATTCACCCGTGAACCATAAACCGGCTCCCTGAATTTTTTTGAAACATCGAGGCCTGTAATACTCAGGTTGAAATGGGGCAATCTATTTAACAAATTCAATCCATAGATGATGCTGTTTAAAACGGATATAAAAAACAGATGCAATGATTTTCAATCTACAACAACAACAACAGTAATAATAATAATATTACCAGAGAAAAAAAAATCAAATCTTTGAAAAATTGTATTACTTCATGCTACTGGGCAACAATAGACAGGAAACATAAGTGGTACTAAAAGAAGCAGCTGAAGGGAAATACTTATTAATCAATACAATATTGATTAATTCATATAAATGGAAATTTAATACATTTCTTTATTAAAACTAAACAGCACCAATATAACTCACTATCTTCTATGTGGTACTTAAAAATATTTAAAGTGCTTATGTGCAAAAATGGATAATGTCCAATTTTTTAATTATTAGAAAAAAACATTTTTTCAGTGTCCTTTTTTTTTTTAAAGCTCCGAGGTTGTTCTCGGAAAAACAATTTGACTTATCTGTTTTTTTTTTTTGTTTTTTTTTTTTCAAAAAATCTCTTTATTTCTCTTTAAGAAGAACTGTTGACTAAACAGCGTGCACATGTATTGGGTTCTCTGCTTCGGCATGTGATCGCTGACGCAACAACTAAATCAACCTCATTGCTAATTTAAAACATTCGCATAAGTAGCTCTGCTAAGATCTTTCAACTAGTAACAAGTTTAATAACCAATTTGGTTAATTGGCAGCATGTCAGTAACATGCTCGAGTATAAAGATAACATCTCGGCACAGGTTCATCAAACAGAAAGTTGTTTTGATATACCAGTAATGTATTTTCTTATTATATAAATATATAATATATATATATATATTGCAAATCATTGCATTCTGATTATATTTACATTGTGCACAGCCTTCCAATATTTCTGAAATTGTGGTTGTATCATTGATGTGCATTTATGAAGGAGTACAGTACTACTACTACTACTACTACGACGAATAAACAAAAAATCAACAGTGCTGTTATATCCATCAACATTTGATTTGCTGCAAAAGTGCATTAAAAGATAAATAGGTATGCTTACTATCAATATTTTTGTTTTTGTGTCTGCTCTGTTATCATCTATAGAGTCAACAGCCAGTAGCAGCTCCACTGGTTCAGGCCCCAGCTCTCCAAGCAGAGTCCCGAATTTTCCAGGGGCTGAAAATGGACCATCACCTCTTCCATCCGCCATTCACTCCGAGGTAGCGCTCTTTATAGTTTATGATGGATATGATGGATATGTCAAAGAAGTCTTAGATGGTAGCTATCTAAAAGAAAATGTAATTTCCACTTACAGCTTACTGACCCGGGTGGCCCGGTAACGTAGCGTTTAGCAAGTCCGCCTCACAGCAGGAATGCCCTGGGTTGGATTTCCAGCTTGAGCGAGTTTGTGTGGAGTTTTCATGTTCTCCCCGTGCTTTTGTGGGTTTTCTCCGGGTACTCCGGTTTCCTCCCACAGTCCAAAAACATGCACAGTAGGTTAACTGGCTGTTCCAATTTCCCCTAGGTGTGCGTGTGGATGGTTATGGGGGTGTTGGCCCTGTGGTGTCTTGGTGAGCTGTCCAGGGTGTACCTCGTCCTCGACCAGAGTCGGTTGAGATGGGCACCAGCCTCCCCGCAACCCTAATTAGGATTAAGTGGTTCAGAAAATGAATGAATGAGCTTACTGCCCCCATATTACGCTTGTGTGGCTATCAAAACATAATATTCAGTGCAGACTTCTGTCATAGTTCAGTGAAAATGTCTCTCTGTACAGGCAATAAAGAATCAGTTGGCTTCCTCTTATAAACCTGTGCTCGAAAGCACTGACCCTTTTACTGGCTCAGACACAGACTTCCATTCGCTTGTTATTTACTGCCCAGCAAAGGACTTAAAATATCAGCTGATGGACTGTTCAAAATTCCAATTCCGAAACAAAAAGCTTTCGAACCAGTAAATATTTCCAATAGCCCTCGCTTCATGAACTTGTAGCTATGCGTAATACAGTATATACACAGTATATTACTCATGCGTTCTCTTGCTTTGACGGCTGCTCTGTGTTTGGATTGCCATACGGCCGTAAGTAAAAGCAACATTTTTGTTTGTTGAAGTTCATCAGTTCTGGAAGGTCCTCTGAGTCACTTCCTGATGGCTTCCACGGCTCAATGCTTTCGGGTCCCTCTGGACTTTCCTCACAAAGCAGTGTATTCTGGGGCATGCGGCAGAAACGACAAGTCTCTGTGCAGCATCAGCTTAGCAGCTGTGTTTTTCTTCAACAGTACTGTTTACACTCCCATGGACCTCCAGTACAACGGCTGCTTAGGAATGTCTATTCCACCATGATCGAGGGTGGAGGAGGTGGGAGGTTGAGCTTAATTGATCTGCCAGCTGCTGGTAGCCAATGACATGCTAACAACACAAACACATTGTGCAGCTATTGTATTGACACTGGCAAAGAGGTTCATGGATCACACCGGAGGGTAGGAGGACTACCCGCAGATAGCAAGCTAGGTGCAAAAGCGAGCCGTGTTTGTGATCTGTTACATTGGGTATCCCCTTTCAGAAGAAACTGCTCCCCTGGGTCATATAAAGGCCGGATATCCACATACAGGTCAGTGAATATGCAGGGGGATTGGAAGAATAAACATGGCTGCTCTATGGCCACATGCTGCTGGACTATCCTCCTGTGTGAAAGAAGAATGACTCTGAGCCAATGGAGAACATTTCTCCAACATCAGACATGGTTGCCCCACACCTAAGGACTACCAATACATCATTCTGTCTTCAGAGCTGCATATTATGATGGTACTGCACGGGGTTTGCTGGTCGTATCTGGCCCCACTGAGGCAGGAATAAATTTGTCATTTGTCTTAGTACATTAAAGTTTATTTTGCTGCTGCTATTTCTCTTTCAAATGGCCCATAGTGGGATTTCAAAATAGCTCAGTGTTTCCTTCAATCTCTGTCTTTCTTCCTGTCAGCATTGGCCCTCACAGCCGAAGCTGCTTGGCTCTGAAGGTTCAGTGTCCGTGTTGAGTCTCTACACATCACCGTCTCTGCCTAACATCACGCTGGGCCTATCGGCTGCCTCCTCCCCCATCAATGTGAGTTAAATCAGCACCGTTAGCCTTCCTTACGTCTGTCCATTTGTTTCACTTTTAGGGAAATTAAATCAGCAGGCTTTACTGGAGAAATGTTTAGCTGCTTGCTTCCTTTTAGTCTATATTTTATCCCACAACTAAAAGTTAACCCATGTTCATGAATACTATTTCCAAAATTTCTGTGCATGTAATCTCATAACACCACCACCACCATCAGCACCACCACCACCACCAGCACCAGCAATAAGAATAATCATAGTGGTCCGCACATCCGTTTCTCAACAAGAGGGTCTTAGGTTCGCATTCTGTATCCCATGAGGATGTTTCTATGTGGAGTTTGCATGTTCTCTCTGTACTTGCTTTGTTTTCCTCCAGATAGTCCTGTTTCCTCCAACAGTCCAAAGACATACACATTAAGATCAATGGCTGTTCCAAATTGCCCCCTGGATTGAGTTTGAGTATGAAAGGTCACGTTTGTGTGTGTGTGTGTGTGTGTGTGTGTGTGTGTGTGTGTGTGTGTGTGTGTGTGTGTGTGTGTGTGTGTATGTGTGTGTATGTGTGTGTATGTGTGTGTATGTGTGTGTGTATGTGTGTGTGTATGTGTGTATGTGTGTGTGTGTGTGTGTGTGTGTGTGTGTGTGTGTGTGTGTGTGTGTGTGTGTGTGTGTGTGCGTTCTGATCCTGTCATGGACTGCTGAGGTGTTCCGGGTGTACCTTGCCTTCAACTAAAGTCAGCTGAGATAGTCTTCAGCTTCTTCATGATCCTAGTCTAATTAAAGAAATCATTTAAATTATTTTTAGTAATAATAATAATAATAATAATAATAATAATGATGATGATGATTATTATTATTATTATATGAACACTGGTTGCCTGGTGGTAGGGTGTTGGTTTACTGATCCGAAGGTCAGGGGTTCAAACCCTACTATCACGGAGTTGTCACTGCTGTCCCCTTCCGTGCAGCTAACTGGGTCATCAAAGGCTGACAATATCTCTCACTGTGATGAGAGATATGTAAAAGTACAATTGCTGTTGTTCATAAAGAGTAGGCTGCATTGCTGTCAGCATGTTTCTGCTCTACGATGGCCTGGTGAGCTGTTCAGGGTGTAGTCTCTCCTCATTCAGAGGTAATTGAGCTGGGCACCAGCCTTCCTGTAAACCAAATTATAATTAAATAACTTAGAGAATCAATGGATATTAATAATAATAATAATAATAATAATAATTATTATTATTATTATTATTATTTGAGAAGCTTAAATGTTTTTATCCGTAAAAGTTGCATCATGTCTATCATCTTATCATTTTAACTTTTGCTTTTGTTTCCTATTGTAACATTCTCCCCTGAGACTCAGTTGAAAAGTTCATTTCTACCCACATACGATTAACATTTTTGCTAACCTGTGTGTGCTGAAGATTCTGAATGTAGAGTGAATGTTTAGACTGATAAATGAAGGGAAATGTCATTTAGAGTCCCTGTTCAACTGTGCATTGTGGTGCCTGTTGAAAGACTAGCCATCAGTGGCTGTCTGGATGATATGTGTAGCTTTAGGGTACTGACCCTTGACCTTGGGGGATTTTATAGGCCTTAGATAAATATTGTGCTTAAGTGTCTGGTGTCAGTTGCACTCCAGTCTTCCCCAGTCACCTCATCCATTACTCCTGTTTAAAGAGACCAAGCCAGAATAATCAAGTGTAGCTCAAGATAATGTTCAGTCTTTAACCTCACTTTGCATGCCAGTGTGATCATTCCTGGGAAAAGTGTAAGGTTAAGTCCATCTAACCAAACAGATGGGGGCGAGGGGTTTTCTACGGGGCACAGAAAAAAAAAAAAAATCGCAAGCAGTTTATTCACTGCAAAAGGAATATTTCCGTGTGCAGAAGCAAGCAAAGCATTCTGCTGTGGTTACGATTCAATTTGTTGTAACCACGGCTGACAAAAGAGCTGTCTGATGTAATCTGTGTATTTCTCCCTCAGGCTGGCGAGGGCAGTGCGGTGCTGCCTGTCAGGCCAGGTTTGCCTGCTCAGCTCCTGGGTCCTGTGCCTCTACCAGTCAGCATGGAGAGTAAAGTGAACAGCAGCCAGCAAGCACTCCTACACCACCTCCTGCAAAAGGAGCAACTCCGCCAACAGAAAATCTTCTCCACTGGTGAGAACCTCAGTGTGGTCTCGTCCACAAAGTCACAGGCACTAAAGTCGTAATCTCCCAGGACTAACTGTCCAGAGATACTTTCCTTACTCTCATTCACTTTTCTATAAGTTTTACTGCAGTTGCTGAAGAGTTTATAGGAGCTATTGCTATAATAGTCTTAAAGTTAAACAGCTGCACAATTATGTGAGAGCCTGAGAAGCTGCTGCATCTTAACACAACAATCTTAATATGATAAATATACTTTTCTAGAACATTAATTCATATAAAAAATACTATATATATATATATATATATATATATATATATATATATATATATATATATATATATATATATATATATATATATAAATAGATGAAAATGTTGAGGTTCTCTTTGGGAGTAACGAGGATGGATAGGATCAGAAATGAGTACATCAGAGGGACAGCACATGTTAGATGTTTTGGAGACAAAGTCAGAGAGGCTAGATTGAGATGGTTTGGACATGTACAGAGGAGGGATAGTGAGTATATTGGTAGTAGGATGCTGAGGTTGGAACGACCAGGCAGAAGGCCCAGAGGAAGACCAAAGAGAAGATTTATGGATGTGGTGAAGGCGGACATGAAGGTCGTTGGAGGAAGAATAGAAGATGCAGAGGATAGGGAGAGATGGAGGCAGATCATTTGCTGTGGCGACCCCTGAAGGGAACAGAAGAAAGAAAAAGAAGAAGATGATGATATATATATATATATATATATATATATATATATATATATATATGTATGTATATACAGGCAAGCATAGTATGGCCAAAAGGAGGGAACATATGTGTATGAGATGAGATGAGAGATTTCCTTCCGGCTTTTTCCCGATTTCAGCCGTCGCCACAGCAAATGATTCGCAAATTTGACTTGCCATTGTTTTTGTTTTTTTCCATCAGATGCCCTTCCTGACATAACCCTTTAGCAAGGGACAGAAACACGCTGACGGCTTTGCAGCCTATTCTTTACGAAAGTCAGCAATGGTTCCCTCACCAGCAATGAACCTCTCACCATAGACAGTGAGAGACATGGCCGGCCTTTGATAACCCAGTTAGCTGCACTGGGGGGACAGTGACAACCTTGTGGACAGTGGGACTCGAACCCCTAACCTTAGGATCAGCGATCCAGCGCCCTATACCACTAGGCCACCACTGCCCCTGCACATATATATATATTTATATATATATATATACATATATGTGTGTATATGTGTATATGTGTATATATAGTATACACTATGTATAAATGGAATCCTGAGAAAACCCTTTGGTGCAAAGTTGTACATTTTGTATCCTGAACTGAAACATATTTCCCTTTTGCATACATCTCAACTCGAAGCAAAGTATAACATTATAGAAAATGCACTTTAAGACTTCATTCCAATTTCGCTTTACTAAAAGTAGTTCAAAATTAAAGTGACTACTATTTCACAATTTCCTTTGATTTAAAAGATCAGATTCCAGCCCAGAAAGTCTTGGCATGATAAGATGAAATTGAAATTATGACTACTACTGTACTTTACTCCCCCCCCCCAAGGGGTCGCCACAGCGAATCATCAGATTCGCATGTTTGTTAATGACATAGGTTTTTAAGTCGGATGCCCTTCCTGACACAACCCTTTAACAAGGGACAGAAACACGCTGACGGCTTTGCAGCTCCTCTTGTCGAAAGTCAGCAATGGTTCTTTTACATCCCTCTCACCATAGACAGTGGGAGACATGGCCGGCCTTTCATAACCCAGTTCGCTGCACTGGGGGACAGTAACAACCTTGTGGAGAGTGGGACTCGAACCCCCAACTTTAGGATCAGCGATCCAGCGCCCTATACCACCAGGCCACCACTGCCCTGAAATGGAAATTATAACTGAAAATGAAAATGATCATTTGTAAATACGTATATATTTTTGAATTATACAGTATTGCACTTGGAAAAATACAAGATCACATTATATGATGTATTGTTTCAATTAATATTTGTGACAGACATATATATATATATATATATATATATATATATATATATATATATATATATATATATATATGGAAGTGCTACAGCCCAACTTGAAAAAACCATCTGAAAATTCTTTAATACTGTTGATAGTTACTTCAGTTAGACAGTGTACCTTTTGATATTTTGGAACTTCTGCAATTCATATTTTCTGACAAGTGGAGGGCGATGGGACCATCTCTTGACTCTTGTTAATCTTGTTGTATACGCTACTGATTTTCTTCCCTGTAGGTCAAAGCGCAGGATCCGTGCACCCTCTCTCACCACTGGCCATGACGGACCGTTCCTCTGGCAGTATGCAGCCCAAATTGTCTCATCACCGGCCTCTGAACCGTACCCAGTCTGCACCACTGCCCCAGAGTATACTAGCTCAGCTTGTGATCCAGCAGCAGCACCAACACTTCCTGGAGAAGCAGATACAGTATCAGCAACAGGTCCACCTCAATAAGGTACAGCCATGACACTAAACATAGACCTCAGCTATTATTTTCCCAGCGCGATACACGTTCAGAAATAAACCTGTAAGAAATAAACTAGTCTGGGTGGAATGATTAAAAGGAAATGTTTTGTCTATATTTTTCACCTTAAGTATGAAATTTGAGCGGGGCAGTGGTGCCCCGGTGTTAAGGTGCTGGATTACTGATCAAAAGGTCAAGCGTTCAAGCCCCACTTTCAACTGTAGTCACTGCTGTCAACCCTGTGCAGTGAACTGGGTTATCAAAGGCCGGCCATGTGTCTCTATTATGGAAAAAGACATGTAAAAGAACCTTTGCTCAAGAGTAGGCTGCAGAGCCGTCAGTGTGTTTCTGTCCTAGCAAGCTGTAAAGGATGTACTCTGCCCTCGACCGGAGTCGGCTGAGATGGGTCTGTGGTATGGACATGCAAACTTACGACATTATGCACATAAGTTCAAGTAGAGAGAAAACATAGTTTTGTTCCCTTGAGGAAATTTTGTATTTGTAAATGTTTGCATTTCTGTGCACTAGCCATGGTGACCCTCGCCGTCTGTTTGAGAGCAATTATTCTGCCAAGCATATGAGGCTAGCATACTGAAGTTCTGCATTGTGAGTGCAGCCCACAGACTGATCTGCACTGTTACTGATTGGTGATGGGAAATTTAGTTCTGTGAGTACAGTTCTCAGAATCAAAGATCACGGAGCCCTTCTTTGCATTTAGTTTTTGTTATGAATTCACTTGAAAGGGTAAAACAAATAAATAATAAGAAGCTTCTTTTACACATCATTAGCTTTCAAATCTCGGAGTATTAAGGAATAGATCATTTATGTTTTCACTGATTTATGTTGAATGCTAAACCATAAAAAATTAATCCATTACTTAATTAATTCCGAACCACTTTGTCATACTAGGATTGCATGGAGACTGGAGTCTATCTCAGCCAATTTTGGGCAAAGGCAGGGTATACACTGAATAGCATGCCAGTCAGTTATAGGGCCTGCACACACACACACACACACACACACACACAACCATTCACATTCGTACCACAAGGCAATTTAAAGCAATCAAATAATATGCTATGCATGTCTTTGGACTATGGAAGGAAACAGGAAAACCCAGAGGAAATCCAACGCAAGTACGTGGAAACATGCAAACTCTACATTAAAACGTCCTCTCCGTGTCTGGAACTCAAACCCAGGACAATCATGCTGTCAGGCAGACGTGTGACCCTCTATGCCACCATGCTGTAATTAGTTTCGAGTTTATTTGCCATATGTGGGGCCGGTGCTGTAGTGATTAGGGTGCTGCACTCGTGATTGGGAGGTTGTGTATTCAAATCCCAGTTCGACCCCCACTGTGCTAAGACCCGCTGGGCAAGGTCTTAACCACAAGTGTGCCTCTGTTCACCCAGCAGTATAAATGGGTACCAGTAAAATATACTGGGAAGGTAACCTGCGATGGACTAGCGTCACATCCAGGAGGAGTTGAACTCCTGGTTGCTAGACGCTATGGAAACCGGGGATAAGCACCGGCTTGATGAGTCATTATGGCTCGGGTATAAAAAGCCCAACAGATTTTACCTTATTTGTCATATACAGGTAGCAGTGGAGCATAATTACTGTCAATGAAATTCCTGAAATCAGGACATAACTTTCCAAAATTTGCCATAAACATACATTAGGATTGGAGACACGCAGTAAAGCCAGGGCATTTTGTTTATGCGTACTAGAATGAGGCCTGATGGAATTTTACGCAAGCTTAATGGCTTTAGAGTGAGGCATTAAAGGCATTTTACTAATACCTAGATCCATGTTATTTTTACCACAACTGGTATTAAGATAAGAAGTAAACCCAGTAAACCCTTTTCCAGACATGTTCTTCAGCCTGCTTCTGATCATCTCCTCTGCATTAGTTACACGAAATAAAATTCCTACAAAACCTGAGCCACTAATGTTAGACACATATCAATGGGAATTCAGGATTCAGGATTTTTAATAGCCATTTGTGTTTTTTTACACACATAGGAATTCTTGTGCAGTTGTTCAAGGCGTCAAATTACAAACAGAAAAGAAGGCTCAAATCAACAACACACAAACTGCTATAAAATAAACACATAAAAATTCTATATCTAAAAGGACCGTACACAGACCCAACAAACAATACAATAGTAACAACAAAAGTCATAAAAATAAAATTATGATGATGATAATCTCTTCTTTTCCTTTCGGCTGTTCCCTTCAGGGGTCGCCACAGCGAATCATCTTCCTCCATCTCACCCTATCCTCTGCATCTTCTTCTCTTACACCAACTACCT
>CM045728.1:48397349-48399849 GCA_024760905.1 Plotosus lineatus
TATCACAATATGCTAATTTTTTGAGAAGGACTAGTATATTAAGGATAAACCGAATATATGAAGAGACGGAGCATGTTTCCCATCCAGTTCTCTAATTTAGTTCTCACTCTTGTACGCACTCATTTGCTGAACAACCTAATACTATTAGGACCACAGGGGAGCTGGAGCCTATCTGAGCCAACACTACAGGAAAGGGGAGTAGACCCTGAACAGCTTGCCAGACCATCACAGAGCCAACATACACACACACACACACACACACACACACACAACCATTCTCACTCACATGCACAAACAGGGACAATTTGGAACAGCCAGTTAGCCTAATATGCATGTTTTTGTGCTGTGTGAGGAAACCAAAGTACAGTGCCTGGAGGAAACCCACACAAGCACAGGGAGAACATGCAAGCTCCACACAGAAATGCCCAAGCTCGGGACCCGAACCCAGGACCTTATTGCATTTGAGGCAGCTGAGCCTTGGACCCTGCTACAGTGCCACTCTAATGTAGTTCTTTAGAATGAAATCATTACAAACATGCACCACTGTTTACTCAATTCGTATTTAAAACATCACCAAGAAGTCTTGCTCCATTCTAAATCTGCTGAGTCTAGGCGTTGCTGAGGAGCTCCTGATGGCGAGAGCCTGAAAAAAATGTATGGTTTTGAGACGGAAGTGCCGCTGATGTTACCTAAAAATTTCATTTACATATTTATTTATTCTGCTATGGCCTGGCAAGCCGTCCATGGTGTAGCCCGCCCTCGCCCAGAGTTGGCTGAGATAGGCAACAGTCTCCCCGCAATCATAATTAGGATTAAGTAGTTCAGAAGATGATTGGATGAACTTTTTTTTTTTTTTTAAATACTGTATTAATCTTGCAAAAGAAGGTTGGCTTCTGTATTGAACCCATCCAGAGTGAGGACATGCATAAACACTTCGAGCAGTGAGCTGCCGCACGTTGAAGATTAGCTGGGGGCTAGGTGACTTACTCAAGGGCACTTCAGCCATGAAGATGGAGGAAGGGAAGGGGAAGTGCACTCCCACTGCCACCACACATTCTCCCTGCTGGTTCAGGAATTGAACCAACCTGAACATTTTAGTTCAAAACCCCTTCTCTAACCATTCGGCCATAGCGGCCTATAAATTAAAATGAAATTAAAGGAAATTCAAAAAACACAAGATCAGAGAAGTTGATATTAATTGAAAGCTTTGAAAAAATATGTAATGCAAACTAGTACAATATCAGAGAAGTAAGCATCGGTCCAGAAGGAAACATTTTGGATCAACCACTTTTTCTGCTGTTGAATCGGAAATTCTGCTCAAGTTTGAAATATAATTTGGGCTATTTAAGACTGAGTTGCATTATTTTTACATTAATTTTTTAAACCATTAATGCCAGGTTCTGCCACAAGACATTTCTCTCTTCTGTCTCTCTGCGGACGTTAACACTTTGATGGTCAATCTCCCGTCAACATCCAATACTCATATCCGCTGATTGAGGTAGAATTCTCTCTGGCAGGCATTAATTCCAGTTATATGAAACCAGTTCCATAAATAGACTGATACTTCAGCTAATTAATTAGAATCAACCAGAATGAAGTAGAGAAAATAAAGATATAGTTGGATGCTTCTACTCCAGAATCAATGAGTGGATGAGCTATGAAGGTATGAAGACTTGTTTCTGATTGTTTCCCACACTCATTCAGTCTGTGGGGAGATCGGCACGCTTAAGTGAAGTGGGGCTTTGAAGTGAACTTGAGAGGCAGCTGGGTGTAAAAGAAAATTTAAGATAATACGAGCTACTAAGAATTGATATACAACCTTGGCTAAAAGGACCAGGCAAACTTGAAGCAATTATTCAAGGTAGGCTTAGTCAGGACCTGGTCAACCCCCATCTGACCTTCAGTTTATGACGCGATTCTTCTTCTTTTTCTTTCGGCTGTTCCCTTCAGGGGTCGCCACAGCAAATGATCTGCCTCCATCTCTCCCTATCCTCTGCATCTTCTACTCTTACTCCAACGACCTTCATGTCCGCCTTCACCACATCCATAAATCTTCTCTTTGGTCTTCCTCTGGGCCTTCTGCCTGGTAGTTCCAACCTCAGCATCCTACTACCAATATACTCACTATCCCTCCTCTGTACATGTCCAAACCATCTCAATCTAGCCTCTCTGACTTTGTCTCCAAAACATCTTACATGTGCTGTCCCTCTGATGTACTCATTTCTGATCCTATCCATCCTCGTTACTCCCAAAGAGAACCTCAACATTTTCATCTCTGCTACCTCTAACTCTGACTCCTGTCTTTTCCCCAGGGCCACTGTCTCTAAACCATACAACATTGCTGGCCTCATCACCGTCTTGTACACTTTTCCCTTCATTCTTGCCGACACTCTCCTATCACACATCACACCGGACACTTTTCTCCATCCATTCTAACCTGCCTGCACGCGCTTCTTCACCTCTTTTCCACACTCTCCATTGCTCTGGATTGTTGAGCCTA
>CM045728.1:48404849-48409849 GCA_024760905.1 Plotosus lineatus
ACAGAATAAAGGAGTGGTAACTGCTTGATGGGGACGTGCAGCCTTTCACTGGGTTATCACTACCCATTATGTAAGGCTGTTTGTGGTTTCGGGAAGTTTCATACTGTGTAGTCAAAAAGCCCGTCAGTGGATGTGAGTGTATTATGCGCAACCAGTTTGGAACTATGAAACACCAGAAGAGGTATAGCGTTCTCATAAGTTGGAAAGAAAAGACAAAAACAACCCCCTAAGTCTCTGTTAGTCACACACAGACTGTGCGTGTATATCTGGTCAGCAGCAGCAAACCTGTAATCTTTGGCTTAGTAGGACTGATCTCTCTTTTCAAGTTTAATGAGAACGGGGAGTGATAGAGAGAGCTGCTCTGCTACCTTCAAAGGCTGAGAAGACCTGCTCTGTCTCACAATCAGATGACTTGGCCTGATAGGTGAGACTGAGGAAGAGCAGCAGACCAGGGATGAAGACTCCTATGGGAGGACCAGGCTAAAGTACTTAGACATATAGAAAGATAGGTGTTTAAAAAAGGACTTGAAAACCAAACTGAAAGAAACAAAAAAAAAAAGAAAGTAGAAGAAGCCGGAGAGACAGCTAAAGGAGGACAGACAGTCGTAGACAAATCATATGCGTGAAAGAGTGAAAGACAAAGTAAAGAAAACCAGGCATGTCCAGGCATTACAAATCTTTGATTTCTGAAGCCAGGTTCTTTTTTTATATGTCTCGCCTCCCCAGCCTGACGATATGTGCACTCCAGCTCTCATAAAGCATCTCCGTGGCCATGGAGTTCTCAAACAGTTGGATGAGACTTGTTTTTAAAGTGTTGCCTGAACGCACTGCCAGGCTAAAACTGCACCCCGAGGGCTCGTAAGCCTGTGATTTCTGCTCTATACTGGAGCCATGGGCTTCATCCTGCTTCCAACTCAATTCTCTCTGTGTCATTGGCATAGGGTATGAGATGTCAAGCAGTGTGAAGCTAAATTCTGATGAGCCTGAAAAATCAGTCCATGCTGGATTCATCCATAATTATGTTCGAATGGGCCACATTCTGGTGTTTTTAATGTTAAAATGATAAAAGGATATTAATAACAAAGGCTATACAATGCAGTACAATTTATTCCGAGTGATTGGAAAACAGCCGGGATGAGGTCATAGTCATTTTTCCTTGAGAAAAGGACAGAATGTGGAAAGATCTCACAGAGAGGAAACGCAAGCCTTCGTTTGTTACAGACTCAAAAAAAAAAAAAAAGGTACAAATATGGCTTTGACTATGATCTTCTTCTGCAGAAAGGCTGATGAATGAGCTCAGGGTTCTATTTTTTTTTTTTCATTTGCTCTACAGTATCTGGCCACAACCTTGGCCCTTTCCACTGTCACTGATCCTATGGGCTTTCCTCAGTCTTGTACACCACAAAGAATAGAGTGTCTATCTTTCACTCCACTACACGTCATTAAGCAGCCTCAGTAGAGAACATCTGGGCAAGTAAAAAAAAAACAAAAACAAAACAAAACATGGAGGTGTGTGACTGTTTAGCTGTACACAACTATTAGGTCTATAAAACTCCACTACGAGGCAGTGGTGGCCCGGTGGTAAGGTGCTGGATTGCCGATCCTAAGGTTGGAGGTTCAAGCCCCACTGTCAATGAGTTGTCACTGCCATCCCCCAGTGCAGCTAATCGGGTTATCAAAGGCCAGCCATGTGTGGTGGGGTTTTTACACTCGAGCCTAGTGGCTCAGGGGCAGTGGTGGTCTAGTGGTATAGGGCGCTGGATCGCTGATCCAAAGGTTGGGGGTTCGAGTCCCACTCTCCACAAGGTTGTCACTGTCCCCCCCAGTGCAGCTAACTGGGTTATCAAAGGCCGGAAATGTCTCTCACTGTCTATGGTGTGAGGCATGTAAAAGAACCATTGCTGACTTTCGACAAGAATAGGCTGCAAAGCCGTCAGCGTGTTTCCGGCCTGCGATGGGTGTACTCTGCCTTCGCCCGAAGTTGGCTGGGATGGGCACCAGCCTCCCCGCGACCCAAATTAGGATTAAGCGGGTACAGAAAATGAACTGATGAACTGAACCTAGTGGCTCATCAGGCCGGTGCTTATCCCCGGTTTCTGTAGCATGAAGCAATCAGGAGTTGAACTCCTCCTGGATGGGACGCTAGTCCATTGCAGGTTACCTTCTCAGTATATTTTTACTGGTACCCATTTATACTGCTGGTTGAACAGAGGCACACTTGTGGTTGAGACCTTGCCCAGGGGTCTTAGCACAGTGGGGGTCTCAGTGGGATTTGAACTCACAACCTCCCGATCATGAGCCCAACACTCTAACCACTACACCACCGGCCCCACGCTGCGGTGAGAGGCGTGTAAAAGAACCATTGCTGACTTTCATCAAATGTCGACATGTTTCTGCCCTGCGATGCCCTGGTGAGCTCTCCAGGGTGGATTCTACCTTCGCCCAGAGTTGACTGAGATGGAGCCGCGACCCTAATTAGGATTAAACGGTCCAGAAAATGAGTGAATGAACGAAAACTCCATTAGCGTTGCTCTTCACCATGCACTGATTAAATCGAATCACTCATGAGCACTAGATGTAACCACAGGGTGCCCGTGGATATGAAATCCCACTTTTGCAAGGTCATGTCAGTGTATTTAACAGAGGGACAGTAAAAACAACCATAAAGCTTGCTTCCCAAACCCAGTGTGAAGCTTATATTACACATCAATGATTAATCACACTCCGGCGTCGCACAGAACTAGTGGCCAGGTTCCTACTTCACTTGAAGGACATAAAACTTAAGTACAAGAATTCCTTTACAATTCTCGAATTTTTTCCCCCAGCAGCACTTTACACAAGTTTAAACACTTAGGAGATACTTATGTTGATAATTATTATTTCCTAGAAGTCTTATCGAAAATTATTTCACAAAACCATTGCATTCATTCATGCAAAAGAAACAGTTTGATGAATAGCACAGCCTCAGAAACATACACTCACTGCATACTTTATTCGGAACACGTTACTAATATTAAACTCTTGAATCAGCTATAAGTCTCCAACACATGGATTCCAAAATAAATCGGAAAACGAGAGAATCTGATTCATGTTCACGCGACTCCATCCCACGGTTCATTTTTCATGTGTAGTCACATGCTGTGACTCTCACGTTCTAGCACATCCCACCAGCGTTTCACTAGATTCAGATCTGATGACTAGGAAAGCTGCTGAAAATCACTGAACTCGGTGTCATGTTCTTGGAAGCAGTCTTGTTCGACAATGAGGTCTTGAGTTCGCTGAGGGCGTTCCTGTGTGGCGTTTGCATATTCTCACCATGCTTGCATGGGTTTCCTCTGAGTACTCTGGTTTGACATGCACATTAGGTGAACTGGTGTTCTCAATTACCCCTAGGTGTGAGTTTGAATGGCTGTATGTATATTGGCCCTGTAGTGGACTGGTGAGATGTTCATGGTGTACCCCAGCTTTGCCTGGATTTGACTAAGATAGTCTCCGGCCTCCCCAAGACCTTAATAGGATAAAATGAATAATGAATAAATGACATCAGTCTGAGATGACTTGTTTTGTCACATGCTGCATTGTCTAATCCTAAGAATCTGAGTAAATTACATCCATGATGGGATGTACATGTTCAGTAACAGTACTCAAGAAATCTGCAGCATTCCAGGGAAGATTGATTGGTATTAACAGGTATAAGGTGCAAAATGGGGCAGTGGTGGACTGGTGGTATATGACGCTGGATCGCTGATCCTAAGGTTGGGGGTTTGTGGCCCACTGTCCACAAGGTTGTCACTGTCCCCCCAGTGCAGTTAACTGGGCTATCAAAGGCCGGCCATGTCTCTCACTGCTTATGGTGAGAGGTTCATGTAAAAGAACCATTGCTGACTTTGGTAAAGAGTAGCTGCAAAGCCGTCAGCGTGTTTCTGCCCCTTGTTAAAGGGTTGTGTCGGGAAGGGCATCCGATGTAAAAACCTCTGCCAAATCAAACATGTGAATCAGATGATTCACTAAAAAAAGGGAAAAAGCCAAAAGTAAAAGAAGAAGAAGAAGAAAGTGCACCAAGTCCAGCCTGGATTTCCTACATAAGGTGGGTTGGCGCGATGGATTTACGCAGTTGGTACCAATTTCTGATGCTACTTTCTGTGTATCTCAATGGAAACCAAAACTCACCAGACCAGTGCCTAATGTAGCCTCATCTTTTGTTTTTGACTGACAGAAGGGGAATCCAACATGGCCTTTGCTATTGTAGCCTGTCTGTATGAATGCTTAATGCAGTCTGCATTCTAAGATGCTTTTCTGCTCACCACAGTTGTATAGAGTGCTTATCTGAGTTACGGTGGCCCTTCTTTCAGCTTGCATTGGTTCAACCTTTCTCCATTGACCTTTTCGATCAAGAAAGTAGTTTTGTCCACAGAACTGATACTCACAGGATGTGTGTGTGTGTGTGTGTGTGTGTGTGTGTGTGTGTGTGTGTGTGTGTGTGTGTGTGTGTGTGTGTGTGTGTGTGTGTGTGTTTTATTATTACTCTCCTCTGAGTAAACTCTAGGGATTGTTGTGTGGGGAAAATCCCAGGAGATCAGCAGTTGTGGAAATACTCAAACGAGCTTGTCTGGCACCAACACACATAACACAGTCAAAAGCACTCACGTCAAATTTTTTCTCATTATGATGGTTGTTGTCAACATTACTCAAAGCTAACCCATATAATTAAAAATATTATGCATTTCACAAACAATTGGCTGATATAATATAATATAATTTCATTTACAAAATGTGCAGCTGCAAGAAACAAAACAAAATAAAACAAAACAGAAAACATCCAACCAATGTATAGACACAAGATATACTCATCTCTCTCTCTCTCTCTCTCTCTCTCTCTCTCTCTCTCTCTCTCTTCCTCTCTCTAATGACGTTCTAGAAACAGATCTATCTCCATAATCCCTAATGTCCTGCACTTTGCAAAAAGCTTTACTCTAAAAGCCTTCCTTTTGCTCTGTTTG
>CM045728.1:48412349-48469849 GCA_024760905.1 Plotosus lineatus
CCTTCACTGCATCCATAAATCTTCTCTTTGGTCTTCCTCTGGGCCTTTTGCCTGGTAGTTCCAACCTCAGCATCCTACGACCAATATACTCACTATCCCTCCTCTGTACATGTCCAAACCATCTCAATCTAGCCTCTCTGACTTTGTCTCCAAAACATCTAACATGTGCTGTCCCTCTGATGTACTCATTTCTGATCCTATCCATCCTCGTTACTCCCAAAGAGAACCTCAACATTTTCATCTCTGCTACCTCCAACTCTGACTCCTGTCTTTTCCCCAGGGCCACTGTCTCTAAACCATACAACATTGCTGGCCTCATCACCGTCTTGTACACTTTTCCCTTCATTATTGCCGATACTCTCCTATCACACATCACACCGGACACTTTTCTCCATCCATTCCAACCTGCCTGCACGCGCTTCTTCACCTCTTTTCCACACTCTCCATTGCTCTGGATTGTTGAGCCTAAGTACTTAAAATCCCCACCTTCTTTATCTCTGCCCCTGTAACCTCAAAGTTCCTCTTGGGTCCTTGTCGTTCACACACATGTATTCTGTCTTACTAAGACTAACCTTCAATCCCCTCCTTTCCAGGGCATACCTCCACCTCTCTAGATTTTCCTCCACTTGGTCTCTGCTCTCACTACAGATCACAATGTCATCTGCAAACATCATAGTCCATGGAGATTCTTGTCTAACCTCATCTGTTAGCCTGTCCATCACCATAGCAAACAAGAAGGGGCTGAGAGCTGACCCTTGATGTAGTCCCACCTCCACCTTGAACTCTTCTGTCACACCGACAGCACACCTCACCACTGTCTTACATCTATCATACATGTCCTGCACCACTCTAACATACTTCTCTGTCACTCCAGACTTCCTCATACAATACCACAGTTCTTCTCTCGGCACCCTGTCATATGCTTTCTCCAGATCCACAAAGGCACAATGCAGCTCCTTCTGACCTTCTCTGTACTTCTCTATTAACATCCTCAAAGCAAACACTGCATCTGTGGTGCTCTTTCTTGGCATGAAACCAAACTGTTGTTCACAAATGCTGACCTCTGCCCTTAGTCTTGCTTCCACTATTCTTTCCCATAGCTTCATTGTATGGCTCATCAACTTTATCCCTCTGTAGTTGCCACAACTCTGTACATCGCCCTTGTTCTTAAAAATGGGCACAAGCACACTTCTCCTCCATTCCTCTGGCATCTGCTCACTTTCTAAGACCTTGTTGAATATTCTTGTCAGAAAATCTACTGCTACCTCCCTAGACACTTCCATACCTCAACTGGTATGTCATCAGGGCCAACTGCCTTTCCACTCTTCATCCTCTTCAATGCCCTCCTCACTTCTCCCTTACTAATCTTTGCTACTTCCTGCTCCTCAACGGTCACCCCTTCTACTCTTTTTCTCTCTCATTTTCCTCATTCATCAGCTCTTCAAAGTACTCTTTCCATCTTCCCAGCACACTTCTGTCATCAGTCAATACATTTCCCTCTCTGTCCTTTATCACTCTAACTTGCTGCACGTCTTTCCCATCTCTATTTCTCTGCTGTGCTAACCTGTATAGATCATTTTCTCCCTCCTTACTGTTCAACCTATCATACAAGTCATCATACGCCCTCTGTTTGGCCTTTGACACTGCTACCTTCGCCTTACGCTGTGTCTCCCTGTACTCCTGTTTACTCTCTTCGGTCCTCTCAATGTCCCACTTCTTCTTGGCTAACCTCTTCTTTTGTACACACTCCTGCACTTCCTCATTCCACCACCAAGTTTCCTTATCTACTTTCCTTCCAGAGGACACACCAAATACTCTCCTACCGGTCTCCCTGATCACATTGGCTGTGGTTGTCCAGTCCTCTGGAAGCACTTCCTGACTACCCAAAGCCTGTTTCAACTCCTCCTTGAAGACAACACGACACTCTTCCTTTTTCAGCTTCCACCACTTTGTCTTCTGCTCTACTTTTGCCTTTTTCACCTTTCTCACCATCAGTGTCATCCTGCACACCACCATCCTATGCTGTTTGGCAACACTCTCACCCACTACTACTTTGCAGTCACTGACTTCCTTCAAATTACCTCGCCTACACAAGATGTAGTCTACCTGTGTGCTCTTACCTCCGCTTTCATAAGTCACCCTATGCTTCTGTTTCTTCTGGAAGAAAGTATTCACCACAGCCATTTCCATCCTTTTTGCAAAATCGATCAACATCTGTCCTTCTGTGTTCCTGTCCTGGATACCAAACCTGCCCATCACTTCCTCGTCCCCTCTGTTGCCTGCACCAACATGTCCATTGAAGTCTGCTCCAATGACCACTCTTTCACCTCTGGGGGTACTCTGCATCACTTCATCTAACTCACTCCAGAATCTCTCCTTCTCTTCTAGCTTACATCCTGCCTGTGGGGCATAAGCACTAACAACATTGACTATCACGCTTTCAATTTCTAACTTGAGACTCATCACTCTGTCTGACACTCTTTTCACTTCTAGAACATTCCTGACAAACCCCTCCTTCAAGATGACTCCTACTCCATTTCTCTTCCCATCCACACCATTATAAAACAGTTTAAACCCTGCTCCTAAGCTTTTAGCCTTTCTACCTTTCCACCTTGTCTCCTGAACACACAGTATGTCCACCTTCCTCCTCTGCATCATGTCAGCCAGCTCCCTATCTTTTCCTTGCATAGTTCCAACATTCAAAGTCCCTACTCTCAGTCCGAGGCTCACGCATTTCCTCTTCTCTCTCTGCCTACGGACACGCCTCCCGCCTCTCCTTCTTCGACGTCTTCGACCAACAGTAGTCCAATTTCCATCAGCACCCTGTTGGTTGACAGCACTGATGGCGGTCGTTGTTAACCCGGGCCTCGACCAATCCGGTATGAATTTTGTTTTGATCATTTGCATTTTTAAATGTGGCAGAAGTTTTACGCCGGATGCCCTTCCTGTCGCAACCCTCTGCATTTATCCGGGCTTGGGACCGGCATAAGGGGGAGAGACACTGGTTAGTGCCCCCCCCCGCCTCATGGCTGCATTAGATTACAGTCTATATATATATACATATATATATAGACTGTAATCTCAGAATATATATATATATATATATATATATATATATATATATATATATATATATATATATATATATATATATAGACTGTAATCTCAGAAACATCAAATAAACTGTAATCTATTACTCAACTCTTGTTGAATATTTTGTTCATTTTTGTGCATGTTCCATTCCTGACCCACCCAATTTGACCTCAAATTTTTTTATGTCTGCATGATCCTCTCTGGTGATCCATTGGCCCATCCCTTTTGATACATACATTAACATAGTCATCTGAGTAAAATGCAGCACTCCTGATTCTGAGGGAACTTGTTCCCAGTTCATCTTCCTGGTGGGATCAAGCCATTCAAATTCACAGAATGGAACAGTTTGTAATCCTCCAGCGTGAACAGTAGCCTTATTAATGTTTTCAGTCTCAGTTGGTCTGTAGCTAATCTTCCATGAATAATTCCAAGTGCTAGTGGATTTGGGAAGATAACAGGTGGTTAGATATACAGTTGCTGTCTGTATGCTGGAGAAGATTTGAGCAGCAAGCTCGCTGTAGATCCCACGAACTGAGTTGCTCACATTCTTCTGACTGGAATGTGCTTTTTGTCACTCTGGCAAGCACCCCATGCCAAATAAAATGCCCACAATTTCACAAATTTCTGAATTCGTATTTTTAATTGAAGAATGTGTAGCACGAAATTCAATAGTGTGATGACTTGGGTCTGAATAAAGTCTACTAATGTAAGATTATAAGATTAATTTATCCGGTCTACAAAAATAAATAGAGTTAATTATGTTAAATATTTATTCTCATGCTGCGATGACCTCGTGAACTGTCCAGGGTGTACCACACTCTCACCCAGAGGTGTCTAAGATGGGTTCCAGCCTCCCAATGACACTAAGTAGGATTAAGGGATTCAAAAGTGAATGAGTGAATGTATATTATCATTAAATGTTTTTCTGATCTGGGTCATGGTTAATCGATAAACTTATCAAGAGAACACTGTGAAAAGGAAAACTGAAGAAGACCTTTCACCCCTCATGGAAAAAAATGATATCATTTCATAATAAAAAGTAGTGGCATAGTGGTGAGCTCATCCGCCTCACAGCAAAAAGATCCTGGGTTTGAGTCCCAGGCTTTGGTGTTCCTGTGTGGACTCAAACCCAGGTTCTTCTTGCTGTGAGGCTTGTATGTTCTCTCTGTGCTTCTGTGAGTTTTCTACCAGGTACTCTGGTTTTCTCCTACAATCACATGCATATTGGACTAACTGGCTGTGAGTGCAAATGGTTGTGGCTGCATTGGCCCTGCAATGACCTGATGAGCTTACCTTTTCCAGCAGTACTTAGATTAAGCATTGTGCTGTATATAAACACACACACACACACACACACACACACACACACACACAAAATAAATAAATAAACCCACACACACAACACTTACCATCTGAGTTTGACTGACAGTACACGTAGTCTGTGTTCTAGTAAACCAGTATAAGATTATATTCACGGATAGAGACTTTAAAGCGCTTCTGTAAGTCGCTCTGGATAAGAGCGTCTGCTAAATGATGTAAATATAAATGGTGAGCGGTAACCGTGTACTCTGCCTTTACCTGCTGTTGACTGAGATAGACTCCAGCCTCCTTGTGACCCTTGTAGGATTATGAGGTTGGAATATAAATTGGCAAATGAGTGAGTGAGTAAATATAACCAATATAATTAAAAAAAAAAGACACAAACCATAATTATTTATAAAGATTTTTAATGAATTTTTATGAATATAAATTAGTAAAAGGTAACATGGTAAAATATTCCTCTGCAGTTGCAAACTAGAAGCCTACATTTTAATAAACTTCATGACTTTTCTTCTTTCTGGAAACCATACAATAAAGCATGAATCTCCAAGTCAAAAATAGACTTTGAATGGATCCACCTTTTAACTGAAGAACAAAAGAGTGACCTCAAAATTTCAAAATAATTTTCCAACCAGGAAAAAAAAAAATGAAAGAAAGAACAGAAAGAACAAACCTAAAAGGAACCACAGCTTATAATTCGTAGAATGCTGTCATCATCTTCAAACAGCTCCAGACAAGTATTGTTATCATTTACATCTTGGAAAAACTGTGAACTTTTCCCTCAAATTGATAACAGATTGCTGGGGCTCGTCTGTTCTTCTCTTTTCCTTGGCACCGGAGGGTGCTGGGACAGCATTCTAAAGATGAGAGTGGGATGGAGTGGGATGGAGGATTGTAGGATTGTCAGTAAGTCCTTAAAATGATGCTCTTTGTTTTTGCTTCTCTGTGTGATGGGAATTTAAGATTGGAGGGTAAAATGACAGGAAGTCGAGTTTTACCCGGCCAAGGTAATATTGGAGGGATATAAATGTATAGAATAAACAAAAGAATTATTAAATGAAAATTTTGGATAGAACCCAGCTGAGTAATAGCACATGTGTCAAAAATGTTGCATTTCATTTTGATTCAATGTCTGAGTCGAGCTTTGCTATTTGAGAGCATTTCCATAATCCATCATTTCCTTTTTCCGTGAAGTGATCTCGGCAAGTCAGTTATATTTTGACAGATGCTTGCCTTTCTTCTGGTGGAAGTGGCAGACTCCATTCAACTTCTGGCACAAGATGAAGAGGAATCCAGAGAACTATATAACTGGCTGTTGTCAAGGAAAAAACAAATCTGAAAAAGAAAAATCTGGCATCCTTGAGAACAAAGTATGAGAGCATATATAACTTTTGATGCCTGCCATCAGCGGACCGTTTTAGTGCATCACAGCAAAACATTTCAGTAAAATAATTTGAAGAAGCATTGGGGGGAATACCCACTAGCACTGTCACAGGAAGAGAATGGATATTCAAAATTAAACGCCATTCACTTAAAGCTTTCTATATCTTTTAAGTTAACCGTTAAACCACTGAAATCATCATGAATCTTTATTTTCAATGTCTCATAAGATTGAAAATCTGATTAACAGTCATGGAACAGCCATAATGAACAGTTATAAAATCCATATACAAGGATCCCTCACTTTTCGCGGTTAATGGGGACCGAGACCACCCCCGCGACCACCGATTTCAGCAAAATAGGATCGACCCCCCTGACTGACGTATACGTACATGCATATATGTATATATACAGACGCTCCCTGACTTACGTTCATCTGTTTTACTTTTTTTTCAATTTTACGTTTTTTTTTTTCAAAAAAAAAGTGAAATTTTGAGTTTAGACGTACCTACGTAGTACGCTGACATAATGACGCAATGACACTGCATTCATTGTTTACAAACTACAGACTGAGTATATATATATATATATATATATATATATCTCAGTTATATAGCGTGTTACCCTTGTGTTAAGACATCGTTTCTGTGATCTTTGTGTTTACACTGTTTTGCGAACTTTTGCAACCCCAAGCAAATATGGTTGGTCAGAAGTGTAAGCCTACTAGCATGGGTGCAAATCTCATACACAGAGATAAATTAACTATCTGCTCAGATCGGCACAATCTACCATGCATACTCAGTTAAGCAAAAAGAGTTGTAATATGAATGAAAACCCGAATCCACAAATTACAGAACAATTACAGATATTTATTATCTTTTAACAGAATCCTAAGAGTGTATCCCTGTTTCATATTAATATTCATTAGGATTTGTACTTGTTCTTTGTATGCATCTCTTGAATAAAGTTTACTTATTTACTTACACAAAAGAAAGAACTCTCCACTTTGCTGGGATTCACATCAGTGCAGACTGTGTTCTAAACGAGTTCAACTGCACCCTTGTGCACTTGAAAGACCAAAGTCTGTATAGCCCACAGCAAGTACACTACTTTTGCAAGTACACTACTTTCAGTATTGAGCGTCTCACATATTGTAAGCGTTGATTGGCTGTTTTAAGCTTCATGTAAAGTGACTCGTATAAATAAGTGACTTATTTGAAATTAATGTTGATATTATTTGATATATTTGATATTATTTTACAATGTTTACTTTACAATTTAGTAGTGTTTTATGAGATGCGGTAATGGTATTTATGGATGTATAGTACAGTATGAGCATCATACATCACATGTCATACGGCACTGTAACAACTTACGTTCACTTTCAACTTACGTTCGGCTGTCTGGAACCAATTAAAAACGTAAGTCGGAGAGCGTCTGTAAATATATATATATATATATGTAATTCCCGGTGCGAGTGAAAAGAAGAAGCGGGCTCGTGGCATGCGGTTAAGTGATATCACAAAGGAATATGGCCAAACCTGTCTACCATCGGTACGATATTGAAGCAGAAGGAGGCCTTAAAAGGTATGCTTTTATAATTTTTAAAGGGTTTAGGGGGTAGTATTGGGGGCCTTGGAACGAATGCGGCTCAATTTATGAAAAATCCAGGTTACGAAACCACTGCTGGAACGGATCAATTGTGTAAGGTGAGATACCACTGTATATACAGACGTGCGCGCACACACTCAGATGCTCACCTCATATAAAAATGTAAATAGTTTTGTTAAGGGGTTTTGGGTTTTGTTTTTGTTTTGTTTTTGTTTGTTTGGGGTTTTCTTTGCATAATTGACCTTGTTTTGCTGCATTTTCCTTAACTGTTTCCCTATTTTTCCTCAATTTCCTTATTTTTTTCAATTTTTTGAGGAATATTTTTGGAAACCCCGCGATGCACTGAAGCCGCAGAAACTGAAGCATGAAGTAGTGAGGGATCACTGTAATGGCAATATTTTAAAAGCATTTCAATTGAAACATTAGCTTTAAAAACACATCAAATGGCAATGACATTATTGAAACATACATCACATCAGAATATATCAATCTCCTACAGATAGTAGTCTGGCACTCTTCATAATCCTGTTTGAGAAGCTCAATACCCCTTGTCTTTCATTCCAGTCTCTCAAGCCAAATAGAAACCACGGTTCCTTGGATCCCTTGTAAGCTGCCACTGGGTTCGCCAATCTGGCTGCTGTCTATGTTAGCCAGTCCCAAGACATTGCATGTAATGCTGTTTGTAAGGAGAAATCTAAACTTGGGACACCACTGAGGCATTGCATGAGTGTGTTTCTATTGGAGAGAGCTGCACAAGAAAATACAAAAGGAGTGAAAAAAATCCCAACGAATATAAAGCTTATGCAGGGCCATGTCCAGAAGGAAGGATCAGCTGGGCCAGGACGGAAGACTAATGTTATTATACACTAGAGGTACAATTCCAACACTCTGTCACCAGTTTCTCTCTTGCAATCTATCTCATTTCCCATCCTTATTATTCATGCTGTGCTTGCTCAGGTGGAGCAGGATAGAGTTTGGTGTGAAGAATTTTCCTGCACCTCTATGTGTATGCCATGCTGGGATTGCAAGCTTCATTCAGTTCTACTACAGAGATAAGCAGGAATATGAACACAAACATAGCAAGAAAAAAAGACCACAGAGGAACAGGAAGGGAAAATAGATGCACTTAAAGAGAGGAAAGGAAAACATAACCTAAGGAAATCAAAGCAAAAGATTGACTGCGAAAAAACCCAGATCTAAACTAATATTGCTAGAGGGGAGGAAAAAACTGAGACCCAGAGATGCAGACGGAAAAAAAAAAAAAAAAAAAACCCAGAAATGAATGTGTGGGAGAAATGTTTGACCACCTTTTTTGAAAATGAGCATTGGAGCTTGGTTATAGATTCTAAGCTTTATGATCTATGGGTTTAGTCATGAAACAGTCCAGCTCTGGGACTACTTCATGGAGCGCGAACAGCTTCAAAAGTAATGTCGGGAATTTTGGAGTCCGGTTTTAATAATATAATATCTTTAAACAAACTTGGGTAGGAACAAAAACATTGCAACATGATTTCAAATAGAATAAGATAAATTAACACAGATGAAAAGTGTGTGTATAAAAATTCAGTGACATATCAAAAGTAAATAGACACCGTAATTGTTTCAAGATTTATGTATAGATATGCATGTACACAGTCACCAAGCTGATAGAGAATCTTCATAACAGAAATCTGACTCACTTGGAGTTTCTCCGAATCATCAGTTCCTTTACAATGGAGACGACTTTCAAAAGTCTGCTTGATATTCCAAAGGTGCTTATCAGAGGGTTCACGTCGAGATGAGCAGGACGCTGTTGGTTCTTTGCCTTTGCTGGAGAATTGAACAATCACTCTGTTAACTGTGACAAGAGAAATCTCAAGAGAAAGTTTTGTGCAATCATTAAAAAAAAATAAGACAACTCTTTTGCTTTTGGTGACTGTGGCTTTGCTAACTGCTACAACATATATATATATATATATAGACTATAATTTAAAATGTGGGGCAGTGGTGGTCTATTGGATAGGGCGCTGGATCGCTGATCCTAAGATTGGGGGTTCGGGTCCCCACAAGGTTGTCACTGTTCCCCCCAGTGCGGCTAACTGGGTTATCAAAGGCGGGCCATGTCTGTCACTGTCTATGGTGAGAGGCATGTAAAAGAACCATTGCTGACTTTGGTAAAGAGTAGCTGCAAAGCCGTCAGCGTGTTTCTGTCCATTGCTAAAAAGGGTTGTGACAGGAAGGGCATCCGACGTAAAAAACCTATGCCCAATCAAATGTGCGAATCAGACGATTCGCTGTGGCGACTCCCGAGAAAGGGAAAAAGCCGAAAGGAAAAGAAGAAGAAGAAGTTACTATAATTTAAAATAAATAATTAATAATATAATTATCAAGTTTGTTCACAGATATAACTCTGTAATGGATGTCTACAGTATTTATATTTGATAGAGAACTTGTTATTGATAGTATCAGATTGTATATAGCCTCAGTGTTGTCTTTATAATTTAATGAAAACAAATATTATTTCATTACATGTTTAGACAATCCAAACTTAGCGCATATGCAAATACAGGAAGTTATTGTTGGGGGTGTTAGTGGCAGTTTCTTCTAAAGGTGTAATACTTCGTCTGAGACAGCAGAGGCAGGAAATGAAGGCTGCTATCAAAAAAAATGGGCCACATCTGGATGCAATTATTTACCCTCATTATTTTTGGCAAGTGATAAAAGATTTTGGCGTACAATGCTGACATAATTTCTAGGGGGCCAAACAATGCACGTATACGCTGTGCAGTAATTCAGAATGTTTTGGCAGTATACCAGTGTATTGAGAGAACAGAACTGATACGTCCTAATGTGGAGTGTTAAGCGTTGGGAGGAGGCTGCAATTGGGGTGCTTGACCAAATTATCATGGGCTATTCTTTTTACTCTGAGGCTGGAACTGTACTTTTATTTCATGGCAACCATATTTCTCTATCTAGCACAGAGCACAGAGCACAGAGCAGGCAGATATAACAGATATCACATTAGTTTATGAGTGTTGCTGAACGAGAGTAATTACGCTGTGCTATTTAAATAAGTAAAGGCTCCAATCTTTTCTGAAGGTGATCTATTTGTTATGGCTATTGAGCTCATCGTAATAACTATATGGAGGTTAGAAACTGCTGGAAGTTAATACGTAATTAATGGTAAAGCCTGAGTTTTATTCTGGAGTGTCAATTACACAAGTGAGGGCTGGGATCTCTCATTGTTTGTTTATGAGGTTGTGTGAGCGCTCCCAGTCCTCACGTTGTGTTATTTTGTAATATATGAGCTTGAATTGGAACCTATAGCCTTCACCATAATTTCACCATCACCTAATATTTAGTTCATTTATAATACAGTGATGATCCCTCGCTACTTCGTGCTTCAGTTTCTGCGGCCTCAGTGCATTGTGGGTTTTTCAAAAATATTCATCTAAAATAAAAAACAAAAAAAGAAATTAAGAAAAAATAGTGGAAAATTTCATGAAAATGCCACAAAACAAGGGGAATTATGCAAAAAACACAACAAAAAAAAACAAAAACAAAATCCCACAACAATACTACTTACGTTTTTATGTGAGGTGCGCATCCGTGTGTGTGCACACGTGTCTGTATGTGTGTGTATTTATATTTTATTTACATTTTATGCATTATTTTTGAATGTTTAATTATTATTAAAAGCATTTATAGTGTTGAATATGTATTTATTGATATTATATACACATATACATGTATGTATACAGGCAGTGGTGGTCTAGTGGTATAGGGCGCTGGATCGCTGATCCAAAGGTTGGGGGTTCGAGTCCCACTCTCCACAAGGTGGCCACTGTCCCCCCCAGTGCGGCTAACTGGGTTATCAAAGGCGGGCCATGTCTGTCACTGTCTATGGTGAGAGGCATGTAAAAGAACCATTGCTGACTTTCGTAAAGAGTAGCTGCAAAGTCGTCAGCGTGTTTCTGTCCCTTGCTAAAAGGGTTGTGACAGGAAGGGCATCCGACGTAAAAAAAAACCCTCTGCCAAATCAAACGTGCGAATCAGATGATTCGCTGTGGCGACTCCCGAGTAAAAGGGAAAAAGCCGAAAGGAAGACAGACATACATGTATGTATACCACAGTCAAGGGGGTCGATCCTAATTTGCGGAACTCGGTGGTCGCGGGGGTCTGGGTCCCGATTAACCACAAAAAATGAGGGGTCCCTGTACTGGTAAAGTGAGGCCTGGGTTCTTTCAGCCATTACTTACATGAGGTTATCTGAAGAAAGCCAGCATGCACTTCTAAGATAAGGTTTTTTTCTCGTTTGGACAAAACGTGGTGGGCGAACAAGATGAAGAGGAATGTAAAAGGCAAGACCCTGGTGATTACACTTCATATTACTGTTTGTATCATCTGTTTTTTTATTGGCCCTTGGGGTTTTTGCCATGGCAACAACACACAGCAGGCCAAGTGGTTTTGACCTTGCCGTCCTGTGTATTTCCTGGTGCACCCACGATAAGGACAACCTCATCCAAGGGGAAAAAGAGCCCCCTGATGAGGTGGCTTCTCCATTTCAGTTGCAAGTCCTACAGCCTTTCCTGTTCCCTCCATCTCAGAGAACTCCGGCCTGATTAGCCCTGCCTTCTCTAGCTTGTATGACGGAGTTGCTGTACTGTTTGATTACACAAATTGGCCTGTGGGACCATGAAAGCCCCAGGTGTCGATATCAAGAAAGAGTGAGTGCCTTGTCAGGGCCCATGAAGAGGCCCCTGCTTAGCATTCTGTTTGATGACCACCGCTAGCGAGCATGACAATGCTGTGTAATTTCTAGGTTGGTGTTTCCTTGAGCCACAGTGTGGGAGCAGGCACACAGCGGCCATACTGCTTGTACAGCTGGACTGCTACTTTACAGTGAACAGCTCATCTTGCAGCGTACGAGTATATTAGAGTTCACTGACGTGTATTATAAATGTGCTGCATTCCCATAGCATTAAAGAACAATGTTTTCCTGACTATAATAGATTATTGCATAATTTCCTGGAATAGAAAATTAGAGACTAGCTCAATATTATAGCCTCTGTTACTCTTTCAACCACTAAATCAGTATTTATTTATGGGTCTGTAATAAGACACATAAATGTAATTATTGTTAAGGCAGTTGCTCAAAATGTTAATCCATGGAATATACACAGAAACTTTCCCATTGGCCCACGCACAGCAATGTGTGTCCTTGTACTGGAGTAGAAATAATGTGTGTGGAAAATCACGGTCTAAATGAGCAAGTGGTTATGTAATTACTGGGTGGATGCTTTGAACTGCCATCTAATACAGTATATCAATTTGCCAAAGCATTCCCAGTGTCACCGTGAAGTTACGGATAAAGCCCCGGACAGATTCTAGGAACGGAACATATGAATGCGGGCCAAATTTCACCTTGCATGCAACAGTTTTAAAATATGAGACATTGCATTCGCTGTGGAAGTTGTGTTAAAATAAAAGTAGATTGGTTTTTGTGTTTAAGGGGAACAAAGCAAGGAAGAAAGTATTTATCAGAAATATACCGATTGTATATTATTTAGTAATCAATTTATGGATCGCTGAAATTGAAATCAATTTTGGAATGATTGCAATGCTTGAAACTAGACAGAAAAGCAGCTGGCGATGGCAGATTGAACTGGTTAAGAAGGAGAAATTGTGTATCCCCACCTCCCCCAAAACAAAGACACATAAAACAAAGCGTTGTTAGTTTGGGGAGACTAAATTTTTTTTTTAATTATTTACAAAAGCACACAAATATTTGAACACCTCAGGCGGGGAGTCCTAGTGTTGTAATGACCCGATTGGCGGGATGCAGACTCTCAATGAACACAGTCTCAACATACCAGTGAGCTCGTTGACTGCTGCCCGCCCCTCGGGTCAGTCTTTGAAACGAAACAGATAAGATAATTGAGTATAATGAAATCCAGCAAAGTTCAGCTTGGCCCCTTTCTCACTTTGTCTCTTTCTCCCCCCTTTTTTTCCCTTCCTTGTCTCCCTCTGGACTATGCATTTGCGAGGCGAGTGTGGAAGTCGCTTAATTCAAACCAGGTCCCAAGCAGCCTGTGCAGGAGTCTGTCGATCTGAGGCCGTTTGATGTTGTAGAAGTGTTCTCAGCCATGCCAGTGCTGTTTGACGCAGTAACCATGGTAGCGCTAATTAGTACGCTTTACTGCTGACTTTACTACAGAGGAACGTGGCTATTTTATGTGCTGTGGGCTTTTTTCATATTTCAGGCTCTCAATCAAAGTTCATCATCGGAAAAGCACAACTGTTTCACATTGTTGAGTTTTCCCATTAGATGTACAATGAACAGAAAAGTACTCAACACGCTCAAATAACTACATAGTGCTTTCATGTGTCACTGTACTCATCATTTCCTTTTACCATGAAACTCACCCTCGAACCATTTCTCACTTCAACTAACTAATGTGGGATTAATCATCCTTCATGCTTCTTCCTTACTGGATTTCTTTCCAGCATGTTGATCTCTTAACATGCATGTGTAGAGCTTTGGGGGAAATACTTGGTTTGAAGACGGCTGTATAAAAAGTAACTTATCGACCATATTATGTGAAGGTTTCAGAGAAAATTGGATTCGCTTTATAGTTTCATTCATTCATTTTCTGAACTGCTTAATGCTAATTAGGGTCGTGTTGAGGCTGGTGCCCATTTCAGCCTCTTCTGGATGAGAACAGTGTACACCCTGGACAGCTCGCTAGGCCATTGCAGGGTAGAAACAAGCTGATGGCAACTCAATGGTCCACTTTTTTCAAAAAACAGCAATGTTTTTTTTTTTAATCTTTCCCCATAGATAGTGAGAAAATGGTTGGCCTTTGATAACCTACTTAGCTGCACTGGGGGGGGGGGGGGGGGGCGGGTGGGGGGGGCTTGAAAGGGCGACCTTCGGATCAGGAAGTCAGTTCCTTAACCACCGAGGCACTACTACCCTACACTGAAGATCTGCAAAGGAAATATATATGTGAACTAAGCTTTCATCACAGCAATGCTTGTTTTTTTAATAATTATTCATGATCCTTAAATTATCCTCAAGTTACATGTATTTTGCATGCTGACAGTCTAATTTTGACTTGAAACAGACCACAATTTTTTCATTTTTATTTATTTTTTCATCCCACTTAACAGAACGGACACACCACATTTCGCTAACCGAGAATTAGCAAGACCTATCTGCCATTTGAATGAATTGGCAGAGAGACCTTGGTAATTCATCATTGGCTATTTACTCAGCCAACAAACACTAGATTATCTTCTATGTTTATTGACGTAAAAAACAAAAACAAATTAAGCCTTTTAACCCTTCTAGTTACATTTTGATCATCTTCCATGAACGTGGGCGCTATACATTACACTATAAAGTTGCTCCACTCTTTTCTTTTATTGTTTAGTAATTTATACTATTTATGTATCTATTTATTTATTTACTTATATAATATATATGTATGTGTGTATGTTTGTACTTGTATCTATTTTTGCACCCCCTACTGATAGTACCTCAAGAGCCTGTAACAGTGAATTTCTCCATTGTGAGATTAATAAAGCTCTATCTTATCTTATCTTATCTTATAAGATTGCAGTGTACATGCATTTTCTTCAAGGATCGTAATTAGTGCTGAGCTGCAGCACATCAAGAATTGATTTTGTATAGCATGGGGCAAGAGGAAATAATTGCTCTGTCATAGTACCATACTATGAGGGACCCTAGGTAGTGTGGCAGAGACTACACTTTGTGCAACATGATCAGAGTACCAGACAACTGAACTCTAAAACAGCATTACGTTCTGCCTCGCCTCCGTTCTTCAGTCTTCACCATTGAATACTATTATCTTATCAGCCATTTGGTACGCAAAGTTGGGATATAAAAACAACTTGGACATTAGTGTAAAACAACAACAAAAAACAAAAAAAACAAAAAACAAATCGACAATTTAAACATTTTTTTCTTTAAAAATTGTCAAAGTTAGTCCACAAACCTGTGGAGTTTGTTTTTTTACAACTAAAAACAAAAAAGAAACAACTATAAAAAAAAGTCAAGAAAAATGAGACAGGAAAACTGCACCATGACAAGATTCATGTTATTGGGTTAAGAGCAGAAATGCAGCACGTCCTGCCCTAAGGTCGTGTCGCACAAACCGAACTCAAGCTGTGAGGAGGAGTCAAAAGGGGAACCCAGAGGTGGACCAAACTCCAGGCAGGCCGTCCACTTCCTAACAGCATACATGTAACACAATACCTGCAAGCACACACAGCTCTGCTTTGAACTTGATTTAGTACCTAGGTCAGCAGCAGCCAGGTTCATCACACCATGGGGCGGAGCCAGCACTCCAGGGACGCAGTGTTTCAGCAGAGAGATACGTCAGAAGTCAGCGTCATCCTTCATGTTTCCACAGAACGTTATACAGGATTGTCTAACAGAGCCTACCACAGAGATCACTACAGACTTGGACAAAGAACAGTACAGCATTATGAGGGCTATCAGGGCCTTTTGAAAGCCACAATCAGGAACTGCTGATACAGCGCCATGGTTGCCCCAGGATAGCGTGTTTAGGTAGCCAACAGAGAAAGAGCAATGGAAATGAACAGAGCAATAATCTTGGAAAGAAACAGTGTGTCTGCCTAATGCCATCATTCATTACACTGGAAAAAGACGCAAGACATGTAAAGAAACTAAAGAAAGATAGGATTTGTAATTTGTAATGCTACAAGCAGCTGTACTCATAAAATGGAAAAAAGCTTTAATAGAGCGAGTGCTGGTTAGGGGGTGATCACACCTGAGGTGCAATAAAAAAAGTGACTGACGTGAATGGCTATGGCTTTCTCTTTTCATTCTCAAAATGTTCACAACAATCATGACATCACATTGTGGTCACCTGATTTGTGAACTCATTGCAAACGTGCTTGAAATTTGCATGAATGTCCTAAAATGATTCTCTGACACAGAATAGTTTCAAACTCTTCTCAAGCAGTCTGCACATGTCTCGAGAAGGTCGCAAAGTTGTATTTTACTCCCAAATGATTCTCTTTTCTTTTCCAAGGAAAAGCAACAGAGCAGATCATTTTATACATAAAGTTTGAGAAACGTTTGAGACCAGCTGGCCTTCGCCATATTCCATTTTTTTTGTCATCGTTCCTATTTTACTGGCATTTTGTTTGTGTGCCTCAAAAACAAATGGTTTGAAATTTAAAAGCATACAAAACATAACAGATTTGTCTTTTTCACCAAAAACCCACAAACCAATCAGAAATTACTCACGGATCAGTCGTAAATTAGCTGCACGACTTACTTACAATATACGTATTTAAGCTGCGAAATATTAACTTACATGTGGAGTCACAACACATCTTTGTAATTTGCAAAAAAAAAAAAATCTATTTGCATCAGTTGCTTTTCTATCGCACCTCTAAAGCGAGCACACCCTTATACCCCCATTTCACTGGACTACGGCATGCAAGGATCGTGTAGCGGAAAGGCGCGGAACGCAGTTTACAGAAGAGCTTCGTCATTTTTACACGGAAAATGTGTGAAAATCCTACGTAAAACTGGAAATTCTTACACTCGCGGACCGTTCACAGTATGTGCGGAACAGGTACGACAAAGTACACCAAAGTGACCCCACGGAACACTCACGGAATTTTTTTCCGTGAACGTGCTTTTGAACATGTTCAAAAGCACATTCACGGAATATTTTGGCCTGCCGGAAGCATACGGAAATTGAGGAAGACTTGAGAAATAACCACGGAATCACATGGAAGATGAGGGAATAATTGCGGAACGTTTGCGGATGACAACATTTTTGCTTCTGTAAGTCTGCCGTGCTCCAGTGGAATGGGGGGTTATTAGTATCCTCTCTGCTGAAACATGTTTGCGTAGTTTTATAGAGCATATGCATGTTTCACCTTTACCAAATCCACACTTCAGGACTGATAGTATACTTGAGCAATCAGGAAAAAAAATATCAAAAATCTTCAGCTTTAGAATCGTATAGAAGTCTTCGATCAGTGAAAACTTCCATTGCACCCATCAGTCATAGCACGGTCTTCTCGTAAACTGTTTCCCATGCCGTTCATTCTACAAAATCAACACAAGTATTCTTCTTTATGGTGTTTTGAGAGTAAAGTACATTTTCATGGCAGTTTCATATTGATTTATCCTTGAAATCCTTAAAGTGTAACCTGTGGAACAGATGTGCATTGCTCTGCCCTGATGTCTGAGGACAGCTTGAATGATTTTCCCTGCGCTATGCCAGCATTGAACACAACATGACTGTCGGGGCCGTCAACAATGATTGATTTCTTCCCTTGTCCCTTAGTTTTGAACACATCCAGTTCTAATAAAACATTGGTCTACATAAACCGGATTGAGTTGCATGTTTACTTTGCTGTTTATATATATATATATATATATATATATATATATATATATATATATATATATATATATATATATATATATGTATAGTAGATAATGACAAATTAATTTTGAGAGAATATTATGGTTAGAAATTAATATATGCTTGAAGCTCATCTAGTTAACATTATTTATGCCATTTACTAAATAAAGCTTTGAAACACAGAACAGTGATTTTAGTGTGAATGAACACTCTTATTGTCTCACCCAGTCTGCCTTTGGCCTTCTATTATTTATTAAAGCAGATTTTCAAACTGTAAAACAGTTGCCTGGGAAATGCACTCAGAAAATAAATTAACATTTTACAATCTGGAATTAACTACATCACTGTAGACAGATATAGCTCTGTATATTTTTCGAAACAGGCAAAAAAAAAAAAGGTTTTCTATAAAAATAACATTTTCTGTAATGGTCTTTGTGCTGTTTCAGATTTAGATTGCCTTTTGGTATTGTATAAATAATGTGAAAATAACAGCTGAAAAATAATACAATTGAAAAATAATAATAATAATAATAATCTTTAAGGTAAAACTAAAGACGGTTTTGCCTTGGTATAGTGAATAAAGGCACTTAAAAACACAACGCCATTTGATTCCCGTTGCCTGGGGGAAATGCCTCACACCAAAATACCAACAACCCACTTAATATCCATTTAACAGTCTTAGTGACCCAATCCAACACGGGTAATTGATCCCGTATTCACTTGCAGTGGGACCTACATGAAAATTCCAATCCAGCACATGCACATTAGCAATCCTATGAGGAATGTGGCCCTGCGATGGCCTGGCGAGCTGTCCAAGATATACTCTGCCCTCGCCCAGAGTTGGCTGAGATGGGCGTCAGCCTCCTCACGACTCTAATGAGGATTAAGCAGTTCAGAAACTGAATGAATGAAGAACGCACAGGAATAAGGGTACAGTACTTTAATATCTGGTGTTCCATCACCAGCCATTTTTTAAATTATTAAAAGCTTGAAAATATGAAAGAACCGTATCATCTTCATCACCCTCATCATCACCATCATATGTCCTTTCCTTGCTTCATATTTTTTCATGTTCTCAGCTGTTGATCATTTGTTTTTAATACGAATAGTTTTGTTTGAGCTACACACAATCAAAACCAGACATGAAATATTTCGAAACTTTAGTCATGCAAATCTTAGACGACAGAGGAAGAGAAAAAAAGTAATAACATATTCAATGTAAAATTCAAGTTAAAATATAATCTAAAATGATATTCCGGCCTGATGCGCATTAAAAATATGCTGAATGTAATACAGTAGCTTTCGGTGTGTGTGTGTGTTACTGTGTGAGTGTATTGATTGAATTATTACAGTATTCAGTGTTTAATACATTTTTCTTGAGAGAACATCACCCTGTTTAGTTGCAAGGCTTCTCTTGGAGCCTGTTGGTGCACATTGAGCTTCCTGTCATGCAGAGGAAGGAAAAGGAGAATCATTGTAATGCCCAAGAACAACACATCACTTATCTTGGCCTGATGGCAGTAAGAGGTGGTCTGTCTAAGGGGCTCCGGTGGGCTCCAGGTTAATGACTCATGGAGATTAGTGGTCGGTGTGGGGCCGACTCCACTGGGAAGGAGCTGGGAGTGTCATTAGTTTAATTACCCCCAGGCCACTGAGAGTGGCACAGGACATCCGACTGGTAAGCTCATTACTTGTCTGATTCGGGAACAAAAAGTGATTTGATGGGCCAGACTGTTCACACTTCGAGCAGCTTTAAATTCATGTAAAGTGCTAATGATAGTAATTGTACTGTTAGAGGACAGAAATAAAAAAAGGCAGATGGATGAATTTGAAATGCAGCTAGTGTGATGGCTTGTGTACAACAAAGGGTTTTAAATAGCATGAAATATAAGAATATATCTCTCAATATATTGAAGTATTCATAATAATTTGATTTTAGGTTGCATATCTCTCTCTCACACACACACACACACACACACACACACACACACACACACACACACACACAGGCTACATTTCTGTCAGTATGTTGGACTACAATGGATATAAAAAGAAAGTATTATATTGATATCAGGTACTTCACAATATTGTCCTACACCAGTGCTTCTCAATTATTTTCTGTGGTGCCCCCCCTAGGAAGAAAAAAAATATTTCAACCCCCACCCCGCGAGCAACTATAAACACTGTAGTATTATTTGTCTATAAAATTGTTATTAGTACACCTCTGCATAACGTTGATTCTTTATTAACATTAAAAACAAAGAAAGAAATATAGTTCAACTTACAATAAAGAAAAACTTCATTAACAGTTTGTTAATCTGTAATAAAAACAATTTAAAGTGCACAAATGTGCCTGAAATAAAAAATACATCCTTATTTAAACTCATTCAACTTGTTTATGTCTTAATATCTCCGGCTCTCTCCACCTTTCTCTTTGTTCCTGTTAGAGATGTTTCCGTTTTGCTTCTTGAGGGGTTGTTTACTGCGCATCATAGCGCTTGCTCGTGCGAAAAACCGCTACACCATAGCGTGACAATGAAAGCACCACTGCCAACTAATGGAGTGGAAGTGTAATTACACTTAATTCTCGTTCGTACACAATTCCAGAAAAGCATGTTCTCCAGGGTCATATGTGCTCCACTCGACATCACCCCCCCCCCTACTCCCCTACCTCCCCCGGGGGGGCATCATACCGCACCTACCGGGGGTTATTTGAGAAGCACTGTCCTACACAGACTGAAGTCTTTCACTGTCAAGCACAAATAGCAGAGAAACTAATCGCAGTAGAATAACGTGCTAGTCACTGGTCTGTGCTCATTCTTACAGGGCCCATGGAGCAATTTGAAAAGTATTGAACACTATAAGAATGGTGTGGCATGTATTAAAAGTGCTGGCAGGGATGGGGGGATGCGATCATATGGGAATTTCTAACATAACGTTCTGCGACTGGCATCTCATACTCCACATTTGAGGTGGAATGTTTATTATTGTTGTTGTTGCTGATTATATAGATTGTTTCGTAAATTCATATTTACTGAATCTTGTAGGAATTCCATATATTTAAAGTAAAACATTGGGAAAAAAAATCCAAGGGTATGTTTGAGCATACAGTCATAACAGAACATTTAAGCTACACCATGATGTATTCCTTGTAATCCTTCCCCGACCAATTTTCTCTCATTTATTCTCAGTTGAGTATCCAGTCATATGAATAAACATTAACAGGAAGGTTTGAGGTCGTAGCCTGGGATATAAACTGTTTTAATCTCAGTTTTATGTTTAGACAGTCCATCTTGAGAAAGACAAGGTTATTTACATCCTACCATCCTGCACAAATAAATAGTTCTCCTGATGTGAAAGCCGTACTTTTATGATCCATGAAACTCCATAATGGCTTTGTGTACTTCTTGTGCAGCATTCTGATTGCCTGTTTATTTTTACACCATGCTATGGAGCCAATGGATGCTTAGCCAAACCTAAGAGGTGCCAAGTCTCTCCATTCATTTCCTGTGTGTGACCTCATTGTGTATGCCCCAACGGCAGAGGGATGCGTGTGCTGTCTGCGGCCTGGGTGGCGAGCGTAGCGCACTGAGCAAACACAACGTTCAAAACTCCTTACACTTGTTTTTTTGGACAGGTTTGAAAGAGGACCTCTGACACGCTGTTAGTCTCGATCCTCGGCAGCGTTATTCCACCAGGCCAAACTGTAACATGAGTGATGAAAGTGCCATAGCTGTTCATCAAGGCATATTAAGGTGCCAGTGCACTTCTGAATAAGACCAGCTCTCTGACTAAGCAAACACTCCCTGACCATTGGTGCACTTTTCCGCCTTAATGACTGTGCATTCACGGTGCTTTTATATTTTCTGAGCTGATTGGACTAAACTGGGAAACAAAACCACTCAGTTAATTGATACCCACTGGAATAAACTTTCAAATACAACACATGCATGTCTTTTTCAGATTGTGGGTTCGAGTATGAGACAAGCCTTCCATCACTGATGGATAACAGATCCTAGAACAGGATTTATTTTTTAACTCACACTGACAGGTTTATGCAATTTTATTCATAGTCTGTGTATGTCTCCATTGTTCTGAGTCCTAAACTGAGCAAACTTGTGATTCCTGTGCTGTTCCCAGGTATTTTTATTGCATTGCTGTGTCTTGATAAACTTATCAGATTTCATTAGTACTGCTCTCGGCACAGGGTTTTCATTTAAAATTTATTTCATCAATAAAAATAGTGATTTACCAAAACTGTTTTATTAGTTATCTACACGGTACAAAATGACAAAATGGCTCACAGCTGTTCTTTCACAGAGCAGAAATTCTTGCAGTTTTCTTCTCTTATGATGTGACATTTATCTAATTGTAAGCAATATAAATGGCTAACCAAAACATTCAAAGCTAAACTGATGTGTACATTAAACATCATAGTGTTCTTCAAACATCCAAACATCCCAACTCACACACACACACACACACACACACACACACACACACACACACACACACACACACACACACACACACACACACACACACACACACAGAAAGAACTAGTATTACCCATATGAAATAAGACACATTATAGACGAGCTCACTTCCATGCAGCTGATACATTTGTACATTAAAAACCTGACACATGAAGCAGAATTCCATGGCTTTTGTGAAACTTAGAAATATATAAAATATTCTGGGATATTTTTGTGTTTATGTTTTGAACATGGGAAGCAATCCACTTTAAGTGGAATGGCCTAAATACATTTTATTCATTTGGTTATTAATATACTTTCAAAATTTGATTATTAATTTCACTTTAGTAATTCTTATATAGTAAGTGTTTTGGAATATTACACAACACATTTCCCCCAGCACCAATTTAAAAATTTTAAGTATCAATCAACTTACTTACATAATAACTTATTCTCAACGATCAAGCAAATCAAAGGAATGTGACAAATTAATAAATATACTGATTCACTGATATTAATTACTTATATATATATATATATATATATATATATATATATATATATATATATATATATATATATATATATATATATATATATATATATATATATATATATATATATATATATATATATATATATATATATATATATATATATATATATATATATATATGTGTGTGTGTGAGTGTGTGAGTGTGTGTGTGTGTGTGTGTGTGTGTGTGTGTGTGTGTAGAGGGGGAAGAAAGAGAAAGGGAAGAGAGAGAGAGAGAGAGAGAGAGAGAGGGGAGGGAGGGACCGAGAGAGAGGGGGAAGAGGGAGAGGGCAGAGAGAGAGGGTGAAAGGGGCACAGAGAGAGAGAGAGAGAGAGAGAGAGAGAGAGAGAGAGAGAGAGAGAGAGAGAGAGCGTATACACGTTTATCTTTTCAGCTTGCAGCTGATCCCTGTATCAATGGTATGACGTGTCACTGTTAAAGTTTTGAGACAGTTTGCAGCAGTACCTGTACAGCAGAGAGTTGTTGTTGTTGTTGTTGTTGTTGTTGTTTCTATTATCAGCTCATCCCACTGTATGTCCGGCTCCGCAGCTTCACCCCATCAGTCCTTTTCAGCACAACACTCTTTCATCTCTGGTCCACTGGAGTCCCTGAAGACAGCCGGAGTCACTCGGAGCAGCCTTTCCTGAACGAAGGCAAAAGCTTCGATTCCAGGCTCATTTTTCGTGCAGTGTAAATTCAAAGGCGGTCCTCGGGCTCTGAACATCTGTTCTATTCACGTGACACGAAAACGCTAACATCTGTTCAAAATAAGCTTTGTTCGTGTGCCTCGAATGAGCATCTGCCAAGTTTTTAACAAAATGAACTCAGTTTCATCCTTTATTAAAAAGGTTTAAAAAAACAAACATGGTTTTTAATATATTATTTAATGAAAATAAAACAAGCAATTACAAAACGACCAAATCAGCTCAAATAATTATAATACTGATTTTAATATAAAACTTATCGTTACAAAGAACTTAACGGGCTAACTGGGATTATAATAAACACATTTAGATTTATTTTCTGTGATTTTTTCCCCAAAAGGGAATTTGAATATTATTTGTGTTAATCTTGGGCCGAGGGATCATAAACCCAATCTGTGTGTGCATCCGAACTGAACCTATAGCCCACCTTCCAGTGACCGCTGAAGGCAGCTTCGGTTTCATACACATCTGGAAATTCCGTACGTGCCTCAAAGGCCAATTACACACCTACAAACGCGCACGCGCTCTTCAGACACTGACTCGGGCACGCGCACTGGACAAAGCACTTTTCCAGATTGAAGGCCGTCAGCGGGACTTCAAGCCCAGTGCAGAATGTACACACACACACACACACACACACACACACACACACACACACACACACACGCGCACACACACACACACACACACAATACACATGCAATACACATACAAGCACTGTGCAGA
The DNA here is from genome assembly GCA_024760905.1 of Plotosus lineatus. Taxonomy (NCBI): domain Eukaryota; kingdom Metazoa; phylum Chordata; class Actinopteri; order Siluriformes; family Plotosidae; genus Plotosus; species Plotosus lineatus. The sequence continues at coordinate 48,436,613 of CM045728.1, forward strand.
GTGTACACACGCGCGCGCACACACACACACACACACACACACACACACACAATACACATGCAATACACATACAAGCACTGTGCAGAGTGTACACATGAGCGCACACACACACACACACACACACACACACACACACACACTAACCGTCGTACCAAAAGTTGTCAAAGCAGAAAAGAAAGCCGTTTGATTAATGGCCATTGATTTATTTCGCAACTACAGAAATATTAATCATTTATATTATTTGCAAATTTCCGTTATATTTAGTGGCTTTTTAGGTTGTTAAAATGTTTATTATGCGAAAACCATTAAGCCTAAATAATCATGTTACTCAATACTACACGATACTAAAATAAATAAATAAATAAATAAACAAACAAAATCGGCCAATACATTTTTTACATCTCCACATTCAGGAAACGAGAAAGCCTCGATTGCTCAATGCATGTCATTTGTACTCTACATATTTCAGTGCTTCCAGTTTTAATATCAAATAATAATAATAATAATAATAATAATAATACTTATCAGAGATGATCTGCAAACATCCGGTGCGTGGTACGTTTCCACGACTTCTACTTTAAATAATATCTATAATATAATAATGTAATATTTATTGAGGTTTCAGGTCACACCATGACTTGCTAGTAATTATTTAAGAAAAAAAATATTTATCAGGGATTTTAAAGCCCCATAACATTTTGAATAAAATGCACATACGTACATTATTCAGCTAATTTTTTGTTACCCTATAACACCTATTATTATTATTATTATTATTAGTAGTAGTAGTAGTAGTAGTATATCTATCTTATATGCTTTAAAAACAAATATATATATATATATATATCGAATTTCAATTTAGCAAAACAAATAAAATGTATCAGCTTTATTCCAGAGATACACATTTATTTACAAAAGTAATAAAAAATATCAATTCATTTGGACACAGAAACATATTTGGAACATTTGACAACTCGTGTCAATAATAAATAAATAAAGTTGGAACTACGAGTCCTAATTTACTTCAGTACCAAACGCAATGTTGTGCATGACGTAGTTCCTGGATGCAGGTTGATGTTTTCGTGGTTAAAGACGCGCATCATGACGCACATTCCAGACATTCAGCGTCAGAACTACACATCTGGCCCAAGCGGTTCCGAAGACATCATCTGCGGCCTCCTTTCCATAAACTTCTGGTTTCGGCTGCTTAAAGCGTCCATAAAGGTCTTTTCCTGTCTGTTTAAAGAAATGTAAGTATCCAGCATTGTTTTGAAACATCGCTCCATGATTGCCTTGACAACAAAGACGCCTGTCACCTGCAAACCAGAAAATGCATTAGACTAATCAAGCATCTTTCAACTCTTCCCGACATCCAGTGCATCACATATTTATATCACATCAAAAAAAAAAGTTAAATAAAAACACATGCTCGCTGATAGAATTCAGAATGACTTTTGCCACTGATGAGGTAAAATAGTCCATTTGATCTTTTTTTTTTTTTCCAGAGTATCTGCGATGCCTGTGTGTACACAAACTGAACTTGCCTGTGTTTCTATTAGTTCGTGATTTACTCTCTAGGTGACCTGACAGTAAAAAATCCCAGTTTGGAGAACTTTTGAATGCTGTTTTATTTAAAAAAGGCGGCGTACCGTCCGTCGCCTCGGCTCTCCCCTTGCGCCTCGGGTTTGTGGCGCGCACGCGCGCGCGCGCCCGCTAGTGAGACGCCGACATGGACCACGCGCCCTCCATGCGCCACACGGAGAACGCGTAGCTGAGGCGCTCGTGGGCCACGTAGCTACAGCTTGCCATCTTTGAGTCGAGCTCGTCGCTCTGCAGTACCTGGTACAGGAAGTCGATGTAGCGCGTGGCGAGCTTAAGCGTCTGGATCTTGCTCAGTTTGTCGGAAGGGAGCGTGGGGATGATCTTGCGCAGCGCGGCGAAGGCCTCGTTCAGCGACTGCGTCCTCTGCCTCTCGCGCACGTTAGCCATGACCCGCTGGGAATGAAGCTCCTCGAGAGACGGAGGGCTGCCGCTGCTCCCCCCGCTGCCACTGCACGACTTCTTCCCTCGCTTTCCCGGCACAGAGCTGTCGGAATCCTCGGCGTCTTTGCGGCTCGTGCGCCTTTTCCTCACGTTCTTCTTGGTGTTGCGCTCGAGCTCGCCTTCGCTGCTGCTGCTCGGGACGCTGTCCGCCGGAGACACGGGGCAGCTTGACTCGTCTTGCACAGCTTCGTCGGGCATCTCTTTATTACCGAGGCGCGTCCAGACCCTATTATTTCCTCATTGGGCTGCGTTGGAAAATAATACTTTGTATGAAAAAATGTATATACAACAACAATAAAAACAACAAAAAAATTTATCCAAGGTTCCACGCGAGAGCGAAAAAAATAGTTTACTTGGGTCAAAAAGTTGGGGAGCTCTTATAGCTGGAGGAGAGAAAGGTGATTGGCCAAGCAAGCATAGGCCGCTACGTGAGAAGGAGGGGTGAGAGAACAAGCTTCCAAAAGTACATACTAACCATCTCAATAGCAGCCATGCCTCCACATTGTGCTGCCCAGCATGCGTACTATGTAGAAGCCTAGTAATCTGTTGAAGAAGCAATCCAGAGCTAGTACATGTACCAGTATACATCTCAGCACACACCTCTAGTACATGTATACATCCTAGCACACACTGTCTCTAGTACATGTATACATCCTAGCACACGCAGTCTCCAGTACATGTATACAACATAGCACAAACTGTCTCTAGTACATGTATACATCCTAGCACAAACTGTCTCTAGTACATGTATACATCCTAGCACACGCAGTCTCCAGTACATGTATACATCATAGCACACACTGTCTCAAGTACATGTAAACATCATAGCATACACTCTCTCTAGTAAATGTATACATCTTAGCACACACGGTCTCCAATGCATGTATACATCTTAGCACATACTGTCTGTAGTACATGTATACATCCTAGCACACACTGTCTCTAGTACATGTATACATCCTAGCACAAACTGTCTCTAGTACATGTATACATACTAGCACACACTGTCTCTAGTACATGTATACATCCTAGCACAAACTGTCTCTAGTACATGTATACATCCTAGCACACGCTGTCTCCAGTACATGTATACATCATAGCACACACTGTCTCTAGTACATGTAAACATCATAGCATACACTCTCTCTAGTAAATGTATACATCTTAGCACACACGGTCTCCAATGCATGTATACATCTTAGCACATACTGTCTGTAGTACATGTATACCTCTTAGCACACACTGTCTTTAGTAAATGTATACATCATAGCACACAGTGACTCTAGTACACGTATACATCCTAGCACACACTGTCTCCAGTACATGTATACATCATAGCACACACTGTCTCTAGTACATGTATACATCATAGCACACACTGTCTCTAGTACATGTATACATCTTAGCACACACTGTCTCTAGTACATGTATACATCTTAGCACATACTGTCTGTAGTACATGTATACCTCTTAGCACACACTGTCTTTAGTAAATGTATACATCATAGCACACAGTGACTCTAGTACACATATACATCCTAGCACACACTGTCTCCAGTACATGTATACATCATAGCACACACTGTCTCTAGTACATGTATACATCATAGCACACTCTGTCTCTAGTACATGTATACATCTTAGCACACACTGACTCTAGTACATGTATACATCTTAGCACATACTGTCTCCAGTACATGTATACATCCTAGCACACACTGACTCTAGTACATGTATACATCCTAGCACACACTGTCTCCAGTGCATGTATACATCTGAGCACACACTGTCTCTAGTACATGTAAACATCATAGCATACACTCTCTCTAGTAAATGTATACATCTTAGCACACACGGTCTCCAATGCATGTATACATCTTAGCACATACTGTCTGTAGTACATGTATACCTCTTAGCACACACTGTCTTTAGTAAATGTATACATCATAGCACACAGTGACTCTAGTACATGTATACATCATAGCACACACTGTCTCTAGTACATGTATACATCATAGCACACACTGTCTCTAGTATATGTATACATCTTAGCACACACTGACTCTAGTACATGTATACATCTTAGCACATACTGTCTCCAGTACATGTATACATCCTAGCACACACTGACTCTAGTACATGTATACATCTTAGCACACACTGTCTCCAGTACATGTATACATCCTAGCACACACTGACTCTAGTACATGTATACATCCTAGCACACACTGTCTCCAGTGCATGTATACATCTGAGCACACACTGTCTCTAGTACATGTATACATCATAGCAAATACTGTCTCCAGTACATGTATACATCTTAGCACATACTGTCTCCAGTACATGTATACATCCTAGCACACACTGACTCTAGTACATGTATACATCCTAGCACAAACTGTCTCTAGTACATGTATACATCCTAGCACACGCTGTCTCCAGTACATGTATACATCATAGCACACACTGTCTCTAGTACATGTAAACATCATAGCATACACTCTCTCTAGTAAATGTATACATCTTAGCACACACGGTCTCCAATGCATGTATACATCTTAGCACATACTGTCTGTAGTACATGTATACCTCTTAGCACACACTGTCTTTAGTAAATGTATACATCATAGCACACAGTGACTCTAGTACACGTATACATCCTAGCACACACTGTCTCCAGTACATGTATACATCATAGCACACACTGTCTCTAGTACATGTATACATCATAGCACACACTGTCTCTAGTACATGTATACATCTTAGCACACACTGTCTCTAGTACATGTATACATCTTAGCACATACTGTCTGTAGTACATGTATACCTCTTAGCACACACTGTCTTTAGTAAATGTATACATCATAGCACACAGTGACTCTAGTACACATATACATCCTAGCACACACTGTCTCCAGTACATGTATACATCATAGCACACACTGTCTCTAGTACATGTATACATCATAGCACACACTGTCTCTAGTACATGTATACATCTTAGCACACACTGACTCTAGTACATGTATACATCTTAGCACATACTGTCTCCAGTACATGTATACATCCTAGCACACACTGACTCTAGTACATGTATACATCCTAGCACACACTGTCTCCAGTGCATGTATACATCTGAGCACACACTGTCTCTAGTACATGTATACATCATAGCAAATACTGTCTCCAGTACATGTATACATCTTCGCACACACTGACTCTAGTACATGTATACATCTTAGCACACACTGTCTCCAATGCATGTATACATCTGAGTACATACTGTCTCTAGTACACATATACATCTTAGCACACACAGTCTCTAGTACATGTATACATCTTAGCACATACTGTCTTTAGTACATGTATACATCTTAACACACACTGTCTCTTTAACGGCAATCACATCTTTTGGAGCTTTACTGGAACATTCACTTGCAGTCTTCTTAATATCTCCATTTAACTCTGCCAGACTCGGCCAATTTCTGCTTATTCTCCTTGGCACATCTCATAAATCTCAACGGATTATCGCTCCACCTTTGTTGAAATCAATTCAGGAGACAAAGCAAAGTAGGTCAGGACTAAACTTCATTATTATTTTTTCATTCTTAGTTTGCTTTATATGTATTTTTTAATGAATACATATGTCGCAAGATATGTTCTTTTCACAGCAAGAAGGTCCCGGATTTGATTTCCATTTTTGGAGTTTTCATGTTCTCCCCGTGCTTGTGTGGGTTTCCTCCGGGTACTCTGGTTTCCTCCAACAGTCCAAAAAACATGCACAGTAGGTTAATTGGCCATTCAAAATCTCTCATAGGTTTGAGTCTGAGTATGAATGGTTGTGTAAGTGCTGGCCCTGCGATGGCCTGGCTAGCTGTCCACGGAGTACCCTGCCCTCGCCCAGAGTCGGCTGAGATGGCCGCCAGCCTCCTTGCAACCCAAATTAGGATTAAGCGGCTCAGAAAATGAATGATGAATGTGCTAACACACAACCCTTTTTCATTTACATCGTTTTTAATGAAGGATAATAAAAAACCTGGGGACTTGAATTTAACTGCAGCCCTGTGGTGTGTGTGCGTGTGTGCGTGTGTGTGTGTGTGTGTGTGTGTGTGTGTGTGTGTGTGTGTGTGTGTGTGTGCGCGCGCGCATGTGTGAGTGTGTGTGTGTGTGTGTGTGTGTGTGTGTGTGTGTGTGTGTGTGGTGTGTCACTGTGAGCCTGGACATAAACAAAAGTGCATACTAATCATCTCAATAGCAGCCATGCCTCGACATTGTACGCCCCAGCATGCATATTACTTAGAAGCCTAATGATCTGTTTAAGAAACAGTCGAAAGCTAGTACATGAATGAATGAACGAATAAATAAATAAATAAATATGAGATGAAAAAAAGCGCACATGAAGAACACACTTTGTAACATTATTATTGTACTATATGACTATTATACAGCAGGAGGGCAGCACGGTGGGGTACTGGTTTGCACGTCCGCCTCAAGGCAAGAAGACCTGGGCTTGATTCCCAGCCTGGGAATTTTTGTGTGGAGGTTCATATTCTCCCCGTGTTTGTGTGGGTTTCCTTTTGGCATTCCGAGTTCCTCGAACGGTCCAAAAACATGCACATGATGCTAACTGGCTCTTCCAGTTCACCCCTAGGTGAGAGTGTGAATAGTTGTGTGTCTTGGCCCTGCGTTGGCCTGGTGAGTTGTCCAGGGTGAATCCCACTGTTGCCCAGGGTTGGCTGAGATGGGCACCAGCCTCCCCACATCCTTAATTAGGATTAAGAGGCATAGAAAATGAATGAGTGTACTGTGGGGCCATTGGTGCAATGGTTAGCAGGCTGGGCTAATGATTGAGAGGGTTTGGGTTTGAACCCCTGTTTGCCCTCCACAATGCTAAGATCCCTGGGCAAGGTCATCACTACAAGTGCACCGCTGTCCACAGAACAGTATAAATGGGTACCAGTAAAACAATACTGGGTGGGTAACTGGGTGGGTAATGGACTAGCATCCCAAACAGGAAGAGTTGACCTCCATGTCCAAGCATGCTACAGAACCTGATGAGCCACTCGGCTCTAATATAAAAAGACCAACCTAAGTAACATTATATTTGAGCACACAAACAATAATGCCTGACTTTTTTTTCTTTGGTTAGCGCCTATACCACCAGCGCAGTGGTGATCTGGTGATATAGGGCACTGGATCGCTGATCCTAAGGTTGGGGGTTCGAGTCCCACTCTCCACAAGATTTTCGCTGTCCCCCCCAGTGCAGCTAACTGGGTTATCAAAGGCCGAGCATGTCTCTCACTATCTACGGTGAGAGGTTCATGTAAAAGAACCATTGCTGACTTTCGTAAAGAGGAGCTGCAAAGCCGTCAGCATGTTTTTGTCCCTTGCTAAAGGGTTGTGTCAGGGAGGGCATTCGACGTAAAAATCTATGCCAAATCAAGCATGCAAATCATTCGCTGTGGCGACCCCTGAAAAAGGGAAAAAGCCGAAAGGAAATCTCAGCTTTTTTTTCTTTGGTTATCCAACACCGCGGTGAAATATTTTGCCCACCAGGGGTCATGATTTTCTTTTCTCACTTTCTTTTCTTTTCTTTTCTTTTCTTTTCTTTTCTTTTCTTTTCTTTTCTTTTCTTTTCTTTTCTTTTCTTTTCTATCCAGTCCAGTCCAGTCCAATTCAATTCAGTTCAATTCAATTCAATTTAATTCAATTCAGTTCAGTTTTATTTGTATAGTGCCTATGACAATTAACATTGTCACAAAGCAGCTTTACACAGTAAAACAGTGAAAATAGGGGCTTCCAAAGTATAAAATAAGTTAAACATTTCCTGTTACCCCTACATACAGTATACTTAAGTAGCATCATCTGCAGTGATGGTGGCAAGGAAAAGGTCACTGAGTAGATGAGAGGAAGAAACCTTGAGAGGAACCAGGCCTCTCCCTCTCTCTCTCTCTCTCTCTCTCTCTCTCTCTCTCTCTCTATGTATATATATATATATATATATATATATATATATATATATATATATATATATATATATATATATATATATATATATATATACTGTATATGAGAAATTCATTATAGTCCAAAAAGTAGTCAGGTTGGTTGCATAACTATAAGTCCTAAATAATTGTGGGAAAAGAGTTTATATCAGCAACAGTGAAAACTCATGTGCATATCTGGGTCCATTTAGGTCTTCATCAGCAAGAAGGAAGGGGCTCCAAGATGAGGACTCCAGTCAGCATCAGCACACCAGCACAGACCACAGGACTCAGGAAGCAGAAGGATCAGGATCACCAGCATCCCAGAAGGAGTATGTGTACCTCAACAAAAGCAGACAGAGAGAGAGAGAGAGAGAGAGAGAGAGAGAGAGAGAGAGAGAGAGATTGTTAGGTGTGCTTAGAGTAGTGTAATGGAAAAAGAAGAATTTATTATTACTGACTCCGGCATGACTGGCTATGGCAACATAACTAAAATAGAGAGAACCAGAAGGAAGACAGACATGAGGGCACCTTGTGCCGTTGGACAATCAGCCACTTCACTGTCAAACGGACCTGGGTGATCATGTCGAGTGAGAGAGTGACAGCAAATCAATATTACAAAATTAAATTCAAATCAATTAGTCCTCTTCGCTCCTCAATATCACAGATTACCAGAACTCTTTATGCCTGAGAACCCCAGATCTGCCCCTTTACCTATTAAAAGGCTGTTAACAAAATGCTTGACGAAACAAATAAGTTTTCAGCCTTGTCTTAAAAACAGTGTCTGAATCCTGAATATTAACTGGAAGATTATTCCATAACTGTGGGACTTTGTAAGAGACAGCTCTGCCCCCTGCAATAGTCTTCATTATTTGAGGTATCAATAAGCATCCTGCACCTTGTGATCTATGGGTGCATGCCAGATCATAAACGACAAGAAGTTCCATAAGAAAATGTGATGCAAGACTGTTAAGTGCTTTATAGTTTAAGGTAGTATTTTATATTTGATTCAAAATTGAACTGGGAGCCAGTGCAGTGTAAATAAAATTGGGGTGATATGCTTGTGTCTTCTGGTTCTAGTAAGGACTCTCACTGCTGCATTCTGGACTAACGGGAATTTGTTTATGTATCTATTATAACAACCAGACAGTAACTAATTACAATAATCTCAAGGTGAGCAATATTCTGGCGATGAAAGGCGAGTAATATCTACATGAGCTTCAAATGAATGACCAGCATTAATAATAAAAAAAAAACACAGTTCTTTATTGCTACACATAATGAAACTGAAACACAACCCAAACTTACTACATAATCAGAAATTTTATTTCCAGCTGCCTGAGATCCGAGGACAAATACTTCTGTCCTATCATAGTTTAAAAGGAGGAAGTTAGTCAGCATCCAGTGTCTAATATCCTTTACACATTTTTCAAACTGATTAAATTGATGTCTTTCATCTGGCTTTGCTGAAACATACAACTATATATCATAAGCATAACAATGAAAGTGAATACCATGACCTTGAATTACCCAAAGGGAGCATGTATACAGAGAATAGCAGCAGGTCTAGGACAGAACCTTGTGGAATACCAAACGTAACATTAGAAAGTACAGAGAAATCACCATTTATATCTACAAACTGATAATGGTCAATTAACTAAGATTTAAACCAGGAGAGGTCTGTTCACTTAACTCAAACAACATTTTTTAATCTATCAAGGAATATCATGTGATCAATTGTGTTAAAGGCTGCACTAAGGTCAAGAAGCTCAAGCAAGGAGACACAGTGGTAGTCAGAGGCCACTAGTAGGTCATTTACCGCCTTAATGAGTGCTGTCGCTGTGCTATAATGAGGCCTAAATCCTGACTGATACATTTCGTGAATGTTATTTCTACAAAGATATGAATATAACTGCTGTGCTACAGCTTTTTCTAAGATGTTAAAGTTAAAAAGGGAGGTTTGATATTCGTCTATAGTCGGACAGCTCATTTGGGACTAGATCAGGTTTTTTAATCAGAGGTTTGATAACTGCTAGTTAACAGGATTTAGGTACATAACCAGTGCTAAGGTAATGCAGCCATGAGGTGGGGGGGCACTAAGAGGTGTCTCTCCCCCTCATGCCGGTCCCAAGCCCGGAGAAATGCAGAGGGTTGTGTCAGGAAGGGCATCCGACATAAAACCAATGCCAAACATTTATGATGCAAATCAGAAGTATTACCCCCATACCGGATCGGTCGAGGCCCGGGTTAACAACGACCGCCATCAGTGCTGTCAATCAACAGGGTGCTGATGGAAATTGGACTACTGTTGGTCGAAGACGTCGAAGAAGGAGAGGTGGGAGGCGTGTCCGTAGGCAGAGAGAGAAGAGGAAAGGCATGAGTCTAGGACTGAGAGTGGGGACTTTGAATGTTGGAACTATGCAAGGAAAAGATAGAGAGCTGGCTGGCATGATGCAGAGGAGGAAGGTGGACATACTGTGTGTTCAGGAGACCAGGTGGAAAGGTAGCAAAGCTAAAAGCTTAGGAGCAGGGTTTAAGCTATTTTATCACGGTGTGGATGGGAAGAGAAATGGAGTAGGAGTCATCTTGAAGGAGGAGTTTGCCAGGAATGTTCTAAAAGTGAAAAGAGTGTCAGACAGAGTGATGAGTCTCAAGTTAGAAATTGAAGGTGTAATGCTCAATGTTGTTAGTGCTTATTCCCCACAGGCAGGATGTGAGCTAGAAGAGAAAGAGAGATTCTGGAGTGACTTAGATGAAGTGATGCAGAGTACCCCCAGAGGTGAAAGAGTGGTTATTGGTGCAGACTTCAATGGACATGTTGGTGCAGGCAACAGAGGGGACGAGGAAGTGATGGGCAGGTTTGGTATCCAGGACAGGAACGCAGAAGGACAGATGTTGATAGATTTTGCAAAAAGGATGGAAATGGCTGTGGTGAATACTTTCTTCCAGAAGAAACAGGAGCATAGGGTGACTTATAAAAGCGGAGGTAGGAGCACACAGGTAGACTACATCTTGTGTAGGCGATGTAATTTGAAGGAAGTCAGCGACTGCAAAGTCATAGTGGTTGAGCGTGTTGCCAAACAGCATAGGATGGTGGTGTGCAGGATGACTCTGATGGTGAGAAAGGTGAAAAAGGCAAAGGCAGAGCAGAAGACAAAGTGGTGGAACCTAAAAAAGGAAGAGTGTCATGTTGTCATCAAGGAGGAGTTGAAACAGGCTTTGGGTGGCCAGGAAGTGCTTCCAAATGACTGGACAACCACAGCAAATGTGATCAGGGACACAGGTAGGAGAGCACTTGGTGTGTCCTCTGGAAGGAAAGTAGATAAGGAGACTTGGTGGTGGAATGAGGAAGTGCAGGAGTGTGTACAAAGGAAGAGGTTAGCTAAGAAGAAGTGGGACATTGAGAGGACCGAAGAGAGTAAACAGGAGTACAGGGAGACACAGTGTAAGGCAAAAGTAGCAGTGGCTAAGGCCAAACAGAGGGCGTATGATGACTTGTATGATAGGTTGGATAGTAAAGAGGGAGAAAATGATCTATACAGGTTGGCACAGCAGAGAAATAGAGATGGGAAGGACGTGCAGCAAGTTAGATTGATAAAGGACAGAGAGGGAAATGTATTGACTGATGACAGAAGTGTGCTGGGAAGATGGAAAGAGTACTTTGAAGAGCTGATGAATGAGGAAAATGAGAGAGAAAAAAGAGTAGAAGAGGTGACCACTGAGGAGCAGGACGTAGCAAAGATCAGTAAGGGTGAAGTGAGAAGGGCATTGAAGAGGATGAAGAATGGAAAGGCAGTTGGTCCTGATGATATACCTGTGGAGGTATGGAAGTGTCTAGGAGAGGTAGCAGTAGATTTTCTGAGAAGAACATTCAACAAGGTACTAGAGAGTGAGCAGATGCCGGAGGAGTGGAGGAGAAGTGTGCTGGTGCCCATTTTTAAGAACAAGGGAGACGTGCAGAGTTGCAGCAACTACAGAGGGATAAAGTTGATGAGCCATACGATGAAGTTATGGGAAAGAATAGCGGAAGCTAGACTAAGGGCAAAGGTCAGCATTTGTGAACAACAGTTTGGTTTCATGCCAAGAAAGAGCACCACAGATGCAATGTTTGCTTTGAGGATGTTAATTGAGAAGTACAGAGAAGGTCAGAGGGAGCTACATTGTGCCTTTGTGGATCTGGAAAAAGCATATGACAGGGTGCCGAGAGAGGAACTGTGGTATTGCATGAGGAAGTCTGGAGTGGCAGAGAAGTATGTTAGAGTGGTGCAGGACATGTATGAGAGATGTAAGACAGTGGTGAGGTGTGCTGTCGGTGTGACCGACGAATTCAAGGTGGAGGTGGGACTGCATCAAGGGTCAGCTCTGAGCCCCTTCTTGTTTGCTATGGTGATGGACAGGCTGACAGACGAGGTAAGACAAGAATCTCCATGGACTATGATGTTTGCAGATGATATAGTGATCTGTAGTGAGAGCAGAGAACAAGTGCAGGAAAATCTAGAGAGGTGGAGGTATGCCCTGGAAAGGAGAGGAATGAAGGTTAGCCTCAGAAAATCTGAATACATGTGTGTGAATGAGAAGGACCCAGGAGGAACGGTGATGTTACAGGTTGCAGAGATAACGAAGGTGGAGGATTTTAAGTACTTAGGCTCAACAATCCAGAGCAATGGAGAGTGTGGAAAAGAGGTGAAGAAGCGTGTGCAGGCAGGCTGGAATGGTTGGAGAAAAGTGTCCGGTGTGATGTGCGATAGGAGAGTGTCAGCAAGAATGAAGGGAAAAGTGTACAAGACGGTGGTGAGGCCAACAATGTTGTATGGCTTAGAAACAGTGGCACTGAGGAAAAGGCAGGAGGCAGAGCTGGAGGTCGCGGAGATGAAAATGTTGAGGTTCTCTCTGGGAGTAACGAGGATGGATAGGATCAGAAATGAGTATATCAGAGGGACAGCCCACGTAAGATGTTTTGAAGACAAAGTCAGAGAGGCTAGATTGAGATGGTTTGGACATGTACAGAGGAGGGATAGTGAGTATATTGGTATATACCTAGGATGCTGAGGTTGGAACTACCAGGCAGAAGGCCTCGAGGAAGACCAAAGAATAGATTTATGGATGTGGTGAAGGAAGACATGAAGGTCGTTGGAGTCAGAAAAGAAGATGCGGAGGACAGGGTGAGGTGGAGGCGGATGATTTGCTGTGGCGATCCCTGAAGGGGGCAGCCGAAAGTAAAAGAAGATGAAGAAGAAGAAGAACTTGTGCTAAGGTAAGAATTTATTACATGTAATAGAGGGTTGATAATTTCTGATAATCTTCTGAATCTTCTGGCCTTCAACAATCGCAAACAATGTCTTCATGGAATGGTGTGACAGTGAGCATGTGTCAAGAACAATTAAGAAACGAAGATGGACCTGGGTTGGTCACGTGTTACGCCGGGAACCAGACTCTCTTCTTCGTACTGCGCTACATTGGACGCCTGAGGGGAAACGACGTCGGGGCAGGCCGAAGACAACATGGAGGCGTACAGTGGAAGCCGAAATGAAAACGGTTCGCAAATCGTGGGACAAGTGAGACAGATGGCGGATGACCGCGATGAGTGGAGGAAGTTTGTTGCTGCCCTATGTGCCACCCGGCATAACAGGCAGTAAGTAAGTAAGTAATTTCTGATAATATTTGTTTAAAGAAGCATGAAGGTACTGGATCAAGCACACAGGTTGATAATTTTAATGAGGATTCTTATAATATGCAATATTTAAAAAATGTAATTAAGTTACATTAGAAACAGATAAGGGCAGTGGTGGCCTGGAGGTAAGGTAGTGGATTACTGATCACAAGGTTAGGGGTTCAAGTCCCATTGTCAAAGGTTGTCACTGCTGATACCCCCGACCCCACCCCCCCGCAGCTAACTGAGTTATCAAAGGCCGGCCATGTCTCTCACTGTCTATGGTGAGAAACATATAAAAAAACTATTGCTGACCTTCATCAAGAGTAGGCTGTATAGCCATCAGCCTGTTTCTGCCCTGCGATGGTCTGGTGAGTTGTCCAGGATGTACTCTGCCCTTGCCCAGAGTCAGCTGAGATGGGCCAGTTTCCCCACAACCTGAATTAGGATTAAAAGGTTTCGAAAATGAATGAATGACATAATTATAGACTTAAAAAATTAATTTCTGTTCTGCTTAAAGAATAAAGAAATGGCTTAGAGTCCAGTCTGAAGGCACGCTGTGTTGTAGCCAAAAGTCTTTGTGCTAACATCAGTGCCTTTTTACACAGTACAATACAATGTAGAATTATTTTTCTGGCATTACATCAGACTGTTTTACTACTACTGAGATTTATACAGTTCCAGTGAAATCAACATTACTGTGAATAATGTATATTGTCTGCTCTGTTACATAACATACTGCAGTTATATACTGCACATAGAAGTAGATTGATGAGGAGTTGTCACAAGACCCTGGCTCTCCTCATTCTTAAGGATAACACTTGTAGATTTTTATAAGCCACAACGTATCCTGGATAAATTCTGTATGCTAAATGCTACATGTCATACGAGATCAACTTCTCTGTTTATGACTTGTGAGCGAACAAGAGGGTTTTTTAAACTGAGACTAAGATCGTGATGATGATTCATGTACTGAGTCAAAAGCCAGAAGGAGTTCAGGAGCCAAATATTTCACAGCCTCTCCCTAAGCAGTGCGTGTATCGCCAAATCTACTGGAGCCAGAGCCTATCAATGAAAGTCTGACTCTTTCTTTTCATGTATCAGCTGAGCTTTGTAAAGAACTGTTTCTCTGTTGACCAGTTCACATATAAATGAGGAAATAACAGCACATTTCAATGTGCGTTTAAGAATGCAGTATATTAGTCTTTCTGCAATGGCCTGGTGAGCTGTGCAGGGTGTACCCCGCCCTCAACCGGAGTTGGCTGAGCTGGGTGCCAGCCTCGTCGCTACCTTAATTAGGATTAAGCAGTTCAGAAAATGAACTGGATGATGAAAATGAATGAATGAATGTTATTCTCTTTTTTAAGAGGTGTATAGTAAGACTAATTTATTGTTAAATAAAGTGAAAGGCAGGAGACCCAAATGTTAAAGCTTTAGTACAGGATGAGAGCCCAGTGCTGTTAAATAACGTCCTCAGTGCGAATCCTGTCCCAGAAACACGTGCAGTATCTTCTACTAAGCAGGAGAGAACACAGCTTTCCAGATGTGGTTGGCACCATTCTGTTTGAGTCAATGGAATGTCCGACAGTCTGCACTCAGACACCATATCAGTACTGATAGAGGCCCTCTGCCAAAACAAATGAAGTTAACTGCTAAAGATTAGACAACTTTGAATAAATAAACTGTGAACCTGTCTGAATACAGGCAGTACATTTTTTCAACAAATTGCTTTAGAAATGTTTAGCAATTATTTTTACTGAAATTAATTTGTCGTTACTAATATCTATACAAATTTTTAGCATATAAAATTAATAACAAGATAACCGTAATGAAGGGTCAGTGCTGGCCTGGTGGTAAGGTGTTGGATCACTGATTCCAAGGTTGGGGGTTCAAGCCCCACTCTCAACAGATTGTCACTGTCCACCCCAGTGCAGCTAACTGGGTTGTCAAAGGCCTGCCATGTCTCTCACTGTCTATGGTGAGAGGCGTGTAAAAGAACCATTGCTGACATTCGACAAGAGTAGGCTGCATAGCCGTCAGCATGTTTGTGCCCTGTGATAGCTGTCCAGGGCGTACTCTGCCCTCGCCCAGAGTCGGCTGCCTCCCCCTAATCAGGATTAAGCAGTTCTGAAAATGAATTAATGAATGAATAACCATAATGGCCAACATAGTGACTGCCAAGTGATGCACTGACAAGGTGTGTGACAATCAACCCGGACATAACAAATTCGGGTTGATTCCACAGCCATCCATGACCGAGAGTCCATGGGAGCTACTTGGCCGAGTCATGTCATGGGAGGGCTCACTTATGCCCACTTCCCTGTCTCTCACAAAGATCACCAGCCAGTCATGGGTGACTGTGAAATGGAGCTAATTCTTATAAGGGGGCGGATAAGCGCTTTTCC
This sequence comes from Plotosus lineatus, assembly GCA_024760905.1. Lineage (NCBI taxonomy): Eukaryota > Metazoa > Chordata > Actinopteri > Siluriformes > Plotosidae > Plotosus > Plotosus lineatus. The sequence goes on from CM045728.1 coordinate 48,452,695, forward strand.
TCAGAGTGTGTTAGTGCGCCCCAAATACGAATGTGCAGCAAAAAGCCTTACAGCAAGCAAGTCCTGGGTTTAAGCCTCGTGGTCAATGAGAGCATTTCTGTGTGGAGTTTGCATGTTATTACCATGTTCATGTGGGTCTCCTTCGGGTAAATAATTTTTTCTTCAACAGTCCGATGACAGGCAGATGAAGGCAACTGGTTGCTCTAATTGTATCAGTGTGGTGTGAATAGATGCTTGTGCTTGGGAATAATATTCAAGTAATCTTAGCCATTTCTGTTAAAATAATGCCTCGGGTGGTGTGAACACCACATTGCAGCTGGTAATCCTTTTTTATTTCTGGGGCAGCTGCATTTTAGAAATCCTTGGCTATTATTACCTTCAAGGGTTTCCCCAAGTGGCCAGTGTATTGCTTCTCAAGATCACTCATGTTAATTAATAAATTAGCTTAGTTTAAAATAGTTTGTCTTGAAATGGTTTCTTTAATGCCAAATGCCTACTTTAGGTACAGGAGGTAAAAATAATGCATTTTTTTGTTGTTGTTGATTGTTTGATTTTGATATACGGTACTGTATTTATCTTGTAAGGGAAACTATTTCCTCTGCATGTAACTCACCCAAAGTGAACACACACACACACACACACACACACACACACACACACGCACACACACACACACACACACACACACACACACACACACACACACACTTGGGGCAGTGTAGCAGTGGATTGCCACACACATTGAGATCTTCTGGTGAGCAGATGGGGGTTAGGTGCCTTGCTCAAGGGCACTTCAGCCATTTATGTGAAAGAAGGGAAGGTGCAGCTCACTCCTCCATTGCCACACACTTTGTCTTACTGGTTTGGGAATCAAACCAGCAATGTTTAGGTCCCAAATCCACTTCTCTAACAATTTGGCTATATAATGAATTACTTCCTGGATCAGTAGGAGACAAAAAAACAGTTCACCCCTTGCTGCACTTCTGCAAAAACACAATATGCACAAATAGACAGACAAACAGATATATAAAGTATAGGTAAAATCAAATAGATGTATTTACTATTATAACATGAATGCCAGTATCTCAGATTCACATAATTATTAGAAAACGTCCATTACCTCACATGGGAAGGTTTGAGGTTCAAATATTGGCCAAGGGACTTTCTGTGCATTCTCAATGTGCTTGCCACAGTCCAAAATCATTGACATTAGTCAACTGGCTATTCAAAATTGTTCGTGTCCAATATGAGTGTGAATAGGTGTTTTTCTCTGTGTTAGTCCTACTATAGACTGACAATTTGTTAAGGGTGTACTCAGTTTGTCACCCAAACCTGATCGGTATGGGGTCCAGCTACCTATGTGACCTTGCCTCAGAAGTGATACACCTGAGAATAGATGGATTTGAGACCGTTTTCCCCATGCTCTTCCCTATAAATCTTTTAAACTAAGAGTTCAAAGAAATAGTGTTCTGTGTATTGTATAGAATGATATTTGAGTAATGTAACCACAGATTTGTGTTCTCCGGAAAGCTTATGTTCTTATGTTATATGGGAATGATTCATGAATTTCACAGCAGTAAAAGAAACAGCAATGTGAAAATACCCTTGCGTTATCTTTATCAGGTTTAAAGGTTAGTTGAAGTCTAAAGACATCACAACGTTAATCGGTTGTTCCTACACAGAATTTGATATGAAAATCAAACAACTTCTCAGAATTAAGTAACGTATCCTAAATAAACCCTCGTAAGCATGAGGAGAACACGCAAACGCCACACAGAAATGCCAGTGTTGTGCTTGGGACTCAAACCCAGGACCTTATTTTGTGAGGCAGGTATGCTAACCAATACAGCACTGTGCCGCCCCTAAATTCAGTCAGTCAGTCAGTCAGTCAATCATCTTCTGCCTAATCCGGGGGATCTGAGAGAGCAGGAGTCTAAGCAGTGAAGTCCAGGGTTCCCTCTTCCCAGGCACTTCTTTAGCTTTTTCAGGGGACATGGAGGCATTCCCAGACCAGTCAAGAGACACAGTCCCACCAGCTTGTACTTGGTCAACCCTGGGATTTTCCCAGTTAAACATGCCCAAAATACCACACCAGGGATGTGTTCGGGAGGCATTATAATCAGATGTGTGAGCCAGCTCAACTGGCTCCTCTCAATGTGGAGGAGCAGCAGTTTGTCTCTGAGTTCCTCCCGGATGCCCAAGTTTCTCACCCCATCTCTGAAGGAGAGTCCCATCAACCTGTGAAGAAAGCTCATTTTAGCTGTCTGTTTCTGCTAACTTGTTCTTTTGGTCACTATTCAAAAAGTTTGACCATTGGTAAAGGCAGGAATGTAGCTCGAATGGTAACTTGAGAGATTTGCCATTCAGCTCAACAACGTCTTCTTCATGACAGACTGATACAAGCTCCAACCTTCCCTCACTCATAAACAGGACCCTGAGATACTTCAACTCTTTCACTTGGTGCAAAAACTTTATTCTACACCTGGAGGGTGCATTGTACCCTTTTATGGCTGAGAATCACGGCCTCAGACTTAGAGGTGCTGATTCTCATGTCAGCCGATTCACACTCAGCTGCGCATCGCTCCAGTGTGAGGTCCCGGCTTGATGAAGCAAAAAACCAATGTCATCTGCAGAAATCAGAGACCAGATACTATGGCCACCAAACCCGAACCCCTCAGTGACTCGACTGAATCTAGAAATTCTGGCCATAAAAATTATGAACAGAACTTGTGACAAAAGATAGACTTGGCAGAGTCCAACCATCACTGAAAATGAATCCAGCCAGTTGTTACCAATATGAAAATAATTCAACCTGTTGTTACCATATGACATCTCTCTTTGGGAGTAACGAGGATGGATAGGATCAGGAATGAGCACATCAGAGGGACAGCACATGTAAGACGTTTTGGAGACAAAGTCAGAGAGGCTAGATTGAGATGGTTTGGACATGTACAGAGGAGGGATAGTGAGTATATTGGTAATAGAATGCTGAGGCTGGAACTACCAGGCAGAAGGCCTAGAGGAAGACCAAAGAGACGATTCATGGATGTGGTGAAGGAGGACATGAAGGCAGTTGGTGTAAGAGAAAAAGATGCAGAGGATAGGGTAAGATGGAGGCAGATGATTTGCTGTGGTGACCTCTGAAGGGAAAAGCCAAAAGGACAAGAAGAAGAAGTTACCATATGGCATCTAGCAATGGGTCCGGTATACCATATTCCCGGAGCAGACCCCATTAGATAGCCCTAGTGACATGGTTGAAAGCTTTTTCTCAATAAATAAACACCTGTAGACAGATTGGGCAAACTCCCATGCCCCATCCAGGATCCTGTAGAATGTGTAGAGCAGCCTGAGGGTGCTGTGAACTGGACAAAATCCATTCATTCATCATTCGTTTTCTGAATGGATTAATCTTAATTAGAGTTGCAGGAAAGCTGGCACCCATCTCAGCTGACTCTCAGGCGAGGGCAAAATACACCCTGGATAACTAGCCAGGCCATTGCAGCGCAGAAACACACTGATGGCTATGCAGTCTACTCTTGATGAAAGTCAGGAATGGTTCTTTTACATGCCTCTCACCATAGACACTGAGACATGTCTGGCCTATTATAAACCAGTTAGCAGCACTGGAGGAAGATATATATATATATAAACTGTATATACATTTACGTTAACAGTTCAGGAGAATGAAAAAATTTCAGATTATAATATAGGCAGAAATGCTTGATAGAAAGGATTTACCTTGGTGATTCTTACACAACAGAGTGTACTAGATGCTGAGTACATATCTCTGTATGGGTCATTGTGTGTGTGTGTGTTTGCGTGTATGTGTGTGTGCGTGCGTGTGTGTGTGTGTGTGTGTGTGTGTGTGTGTGTGTGTGTGTGTGTGGGCGCGCGTGTGTGTGTGTGTTCTTGTAGCGTGTGAGTGTGTGTGCATGTTTGTGTGTGTGCGTGCGTGCGTGTATGTGTGTGTGTGTGTGTGTGTGTGTGTGTGTGTGTGTGTGTGTGTGTGTGTATGTGCGTATGTGTGTGTGTGTGTGTGTGTGTGTGTTTGCGCGCGCGTGTGAGTGTGTGTGCATGTTTGTGTGTGTGCGTGCGTGTGTGTATGTGTGTGTGTGTGTGTGTGTGTGTGTGTTTGCGTGTGTGTGTGTGTGTGTGTGTGTGTGTGTGTGTGTTTGCGTGTGTGTGTGCAGCGTGTGTGTGTGTGTTTGCGTGTGTGTGCGTGTGTGTGTTTGCGTGTGTGTGTGTGTGTGTGTGTGTGTGTGTGTGTGTGTGCGTGTGTGCGTGCGTGTGTGTGTGTGTGTGTTTGCGTGTGTGTGCGCGTGTGTGTGTGTGTGTGTGTGTGAAAAGGGAGCATAATGTGCAGGGGAGGAACTTCTAAGCCCATTCCAAAAACTACAGAGAAGGACGGATGCTCCTGCTGTCTCCTCAGTAGACATTTGACAGAACCTCTGTCCTTGTGTCCAACCCACTGACACTACCCAAAATTATTTTTGCAGCAGGGAGAGAGAAAAGCAAAATAACAGTCCTCTGAATATTCCAATACTGTCAGATTTAAAGGGCCAGTGTCATGGTTGCACGAAGAAAACGCCCGAATGTCATGACTGGTGTTCTCAAACAGGACTTAACCATTTACATAGATATAAATTTGGCTTACGAAGGATATTAGACATGAATTGGATTCATGCATTAAATTCCTAAGGCATTTAGTTCACTCAAAAAGATTTCAAAAAGTCCATGTTTCCATCCGTTTCACACATCCATGTCTTCTGTTTTTACAAAGACACAGAAAATTACTTTGGACATTCATTGCATATTTTGATGTGGTTTTGATAAAAATCTTGACACAGCTCCTATAAGGAGTAAAAAAAAAAAATCTTTGAAGATTTTCATAAACAGATAATCCTGAAACTATGTGGGAGTGATAATGATGTATCTCTGGTAGTCTGCAGCTGTGTGATTTTTCCACCACTCGTACCGCTAAATTCACTTCCAGAGTGCGTTGCTCCTCAGAAGCAACTCCTGTCTGTCAGCATACGATCCCCTCATTGTGTTGATCTTGGAACTATATGCAGTCAGACACATTTCCTTTATTTATGCATTAATAGAAAGTTGAAGTGAAGAATAATAATCAGAGTTTAAGATTTGGAGCTGAATATCACACTGCAATTAGAGCTCTTGGCTGCTTCCTTGTCAAACCTACCAAAATGGCTAAAAGGTAAGGCTGAGTGTGTGTGTGTGTGTGTGTGTGTGTGCGTGTGTGTGTGTGTGTGTATGTGTGTGTGGGAGAGACAGACTGTGAGAGACACTCACAAAGTCTGCTGAACCATGAGACGGTCTGGGAGAGCTATGTGCTGAATAAGGATCTGCAGTGAGGAAATTGAGAGCTCTGCCATTCTCTCGCCCCTCACTGCAGGACACTGAAAGCTAAACCCTGACTGGACTAATCGCACAGCAACTGTTTTCCACAGTTCTTGGAAATGTGTCTTTGAACTTATAAAGGCCTCTCACGTCTCTCTCATGTCGAAAGTGGATATTTAGGAGTCATTATCAGGAAGACTTGTCGATATTATAGGCTACTACTGTGAAATGACTGGCGATGCAATACTTACTGTGAATTTGGAAATTATATTCTCAGGCAGTTAATGCTGCCGTAAATTATTTTACATGAGTTTCTCACTTGAGAAGTCCAATATATCTGTTTAGTCTCATGCTCTCCATCCAAACCTCACTTCAACAGCATGTTAAAGCATAATAACTCATGCCTGTGTGTGTGTGTGTGTGTGTGTGTGTGTGTGTGTGTGTGTGTGTGTGTGTGTGTGTGTGTGTGTGTGTGTGTGTGTGTGTGTGTGTGTGTGTGTGTGTGTGTGTGCGTGTGTGTGCGTGTGTGTGTGTGTGTGTGTGTGTGTGTGTGTGTGTGCATGTGTGTGCATGTGTGTGCGTGTGTGTGTGTGTGTGTGTGTGTGTGTGTGTGTGTGTGTGTGTGTGTGTGTGTGTGCGTGTGTGTGTGTGTGTGTGTTCCACATTAGCAGTTCCACAACTGATTTAAAAAACTTTTCAGTTGTTGCACTCATTCAGTTTGTCGAGGTAGCAGATCCTTGATTTAAATATGAGTATTCTCTGCCATCACGTCCATAATCTGGATCAATAATCCCATTCTCATTCTGAGCATCTCTGCTACTCCATCAAACAGGTGCTTTTTTTTGCTCTTTTAAAAAAATCTGTAAACCAACAAAAACACCATTAATGCCATCCCAGTAAATTTACAACTTACTACATCACTTCGGAGAAAGAGCTGTTGCATCATCAGACTGCTTTCTCAGACGGAAAGGTCTGTTTTGTGCAAATGTATGTGCACCTGCAGGCCATGCTTATCAGTGCTCATCTGCTGAGCATTAAATACGGTTACAGTAGGTCATAGTGTCTATTGAACACTATAAAGGTAGACAGGGCATGAAAACTCTGTTTGACCCTCAACAGCATGATGTACAGGCAAAGGTTATGACTGATCATCCACAGGGAATTACGTGTGAAACATCAAACAGGTGCATATGGTGAAGAACATTATTAATGGTATTGTATGATATTCTGCTCTTCAAATAATAATAATAATAATAATAATAATAATAATAATAATAATAATAATAATTCAATTAGATGCACATGGTTTTTCATAATTGCCTGCGGGAAACATCGACCTCCATAGTGATCATTAAAAAACTCACCACACCTCTCAGCATGTTTCTCACCAGTCTGCCCATGTGTTTTGTCCATTATGGTACGAATTTGCAGGGGAGGGTGAATGGGTGGGCTGTAGTGCAGTGTTAGCAAGATATGCCAGCATGACTCTTTCTTCAGCCAAATTTCATCACTCAATACCTCAAACTGATCATCTGTTTAACCTGGAAATCAAAGCTGGATTATTAGCGATTTTGCTAACCTGAAAACGTATAAATGCTTACCATGATGAACAAAAAATAACAAGAAATAAAACTGCTAAACCATACGGTATTCCATAAGATGGATACTTACAGTTAAAAAATTTGATGAGCAAAGTCATGTGCAAAGCAGGAAGAAGATTGTCTATACATGCGCCACATCAGAGTAAATGATTTTCACATTCATAGCTCAGGTGTGAAACAAAAGGGTGTACCCCGCCCTTGCTCAGAGTCGGCGGAAATTGGCACCTGCCTCCGTGCAACCCTATTTATGATTGGTTCAGAAAATGAATTCAATAAGGACAGTGGTGGCTCAGTAGGTAAGGCAATGCGCTACTGATCCAAAGGTCAGGGGTTCTAACCCAATACCACCAGTCTTGGGCCCTTGAGCAAGGCCCCTATCCTTCAATTGCTTATTTCTATAAAGCATTGGTAATTGCAAGTCGTTCTGGACAAGAGCATCTGCTGAATGCCAAAAATGTAATTGCAATAGATAAGTCAGCTCACAAAAGAATATCAACAATTTGCTGGAGGCTTTCCGCCAATCAGAAACGAGAAAACATTACGAATGACTTACAATGCAAAGCAGGTGACAGTTAGGTAAGTTTCAGAAATAATGTTTTAGTGTACATACCAAACTCAACAATGATGTTTGCAAATGGATAAAATGAACAGTTAAATATAAAGACAAATATGCCAAGTTCAAAACCATACACCGTAAATCTGTAAAAAAAAATGCATTTAAACAAAAATCAATAATTTTTTGATAACTTATGAGTCCACAGACATTTTATTTTGAAAGATAAAATGCAAAAGTAACTCAATAAAGTAAGCCTCTTAAAAATCTGTTTCCCACACACATAATGTAGGAGACACGTGTCATCCTCAAGACCCGCGGGCCAAATTCAGCTCAGAAACATATCTTACGTGGCCTGTAAGAGCTTTCAAACAGTATGATTAGTATATATTCTTTGAATTGGTCATCACCATGAAACTTAAATCAACATCCTTTCCCTGGGCGGCAGTAGCCTATTTCAACTAAACAGCTAGTCATGTATGAAGCAAGAAAGATTGCATGATCGCCTGGCACTCTAAAGGGTTGTCAGAAAATGCACGTGAATAAAGGAAAAGAGGACAAATGCCTAAACAAATAATTTTTCCATGCAGATTTCATGATTCCCTTTTGGGAATAGATTTTCAACAGTTGTTCAGCTGCAGCTAATTGGGTCATCGAAGGTCGGCCATGTCTCTCACTGTCTGTGATGAGAGGAATGCAAAAGAACCATTGTTGACTTTATAAAAGAGTAGGCTGTATAGCCATCAGCATGTTTCTGCCATACGATGGCCTGGCAAGCTGTCCATGGTGTACTCTGCCATTGCCCAGTGTTGGCTGAGATGGGCCCCAGCCTTCCCGCAACCATAATTAGGATTACACGGTTCAGAAAATGAATGAATGATTGTTCTGCCCTCAACCATCTTCAAATTTAGTGAAACAAAAATGAGTGAAAATGAGTTTGACACCCCTGATGTATTCCATTGTTATTGGTGTTTACATTTGATGTTTACAATACAGTAATGTGAAAAAATTAGGATACCCAATGAAATGGTCAACTCTTTATTAAGAAATGTTCACATAACAATGTCCAATCTTGTTTTATTTATTTATAGAAAAGAAAGCAATTTAATTGTAATTAAATAACATAAACTAATATATTTTTACTAATCAAACATAACATCTGAACAATAATGCATATTCTAATGGAGGCAAAAATTAGGACACCGCCACATATGTATCTTCCAACTTATATATATATATATATATATATATATAGCGCGTAGGCCTCCGTCAGTCCCGAAGGACTATGGCTGCGCTCTGGCCAGTATCCCAGCTGGTGATACTCCCCAGTGCACAGAGCCTGGGTAGGGAGTAATGAGAGACAGGCTGTTACCCAAGCAGCAAGTCCCCCCCTGTCTCGGCGCCACCGGAAGGATCCAATGGAAAGGCAAGTGCCGATACGACTGGGTTCCAGTGCCGCTGCAGGAGAGAAACTACGGTCAATTTAGAACGGCCAATTAACCTACAGTTACAATTAATAACCTTCCAACTTAAATTGGCTATAATCACAAACATGTGTATCAGATCAGGTGTACATGATCGGGACGTTGCTACCCAGAATTTTGAAGAAGGTTTGCCCTATTTAAATCACAGACATTTAGCTTGGTGTTCCCCTGTCTACTTCGAATGAAGCTCAGTAGAACCGCTGCTCCTTCGCATTGAGAGGAGCCGGTTGAGATGGCTTGGGCATCTGGTTAGAATGCCTCAGTGGAACCTTCATGGGAGGCATGCAAGGAGTAAAGCTTTGCTCTCTAAAAAAGAATATAAAGGCCAGGCTGAAGTTTGGCAGAGACAACATAGACAAAGACCAGGTCTTCTGGAATATGCTCTTTGGACAAATAAGTCTAAAGTTGAATTATTTGGACACCAGAACAGAAGACATGTTTGAGGTTTGAAAGAACCTCATACCAACTGTGAAGCATGGAGGTGGAAGTGTCATGGTTTGGGGATGCTTTACTGCAGAAGGACTTGGCCAGCTCACCATCATAGAATCTACCAGGAATTCTACTGTGTATCAGAGGGTGTTGAAGAACATGTAAAACTATCAGTAAAAAAACATTAAAGCTGAAGCAGAACTGGTCACTGGAACATGTCAACAACCCAAAACATACCAGTAAATCCACCAAGGACTGGCTGAAGACTGAGAAGTAGGGAGTCCTGGGATGGTGCAGTCAAAGCCCAGATCTGAATCACAATGAGATACTGTGGACTAACTTGACTAATTGTGCATCTGAAAACCCCTCAAACATCTCATAGTTGAAATAATTCTGCATTTAGGACTGGAGTAAACTTTCCTCAGATCGATGTGAGACACGGGTAGATGGCTACAAGAAGCATCTTACTGAAGTTATTTCAGTCAAAAGGCTTAACACTAGTTATTAGGGGGTAGAGTGTCCTCAATTTTTCCTCTATGGAAATATGCATTGTTGTTCATATCTTTTGTTTGATGCGTAAAAATATGTTAATTACATTTCAATGACTTTCTTTCCAGAAATGCATAAAAACAAGACTGGATATTGTTATGTGAACGTTTCTGAATAAAGAGTTGACTATTTAATGGGGTGTTTTAATTTTTTTCACATAACTGTATGTGTGCAAGAGTGACTCAGGAGAAAACTGCTTCTTTTCCAAAGCTCTCCATGTATCTGGGAGGGAAAATGGCAAATGATTTACACACATTATCCCACAGACACTGCCAAGAATGAGTCACAAAGGTTTCTTCTTGATGATTCAGTAGAACAGAGATTCTGAAATAACACTGAAAAGCACTTGAGAGACAAAAAAAAAAAAAGCTGGATGAAGCATATGTCATTAGTCAATATGACTTGCTCTTAAAAACACACTTAAACATTTTGAAGTAACTTTAGATTTGCTGATAGAACACGTAAAATACCAGCTGCTGAGTGTTTAGTATCAGTGACACTTTATATTTCACTAAGATGTACATTTACTTTTCTTAAGTGAAAGCGAAATCTCCAAAATCACACCTCATAAACTGAATAAAATGTGGTTTGCTGTAAAAGGGTCAGATTCTCTAGAATGATTCTTAGTCAAGGGTAAAAAAACAAAAAACAAAATTGTGCTTGTTACCACAGGAGAAAATGAAACCAAATATATTCTGCAATCCTCTGTTTGTTTTGAGTTCTCTGATTGTTGCACTTTTTCCCTGGTCACATCATCAGTCACACATTTATTAAATCGTACTGGCTGAAGAGGAGGGATATGCACACACCAAAGAACTTTTAAATAACACAGCCAATAAATTGTTAGTTTGCCCCCGGCAGACGTCAAAAGAGCAAAATAAAGGCTTGATATTTAGGAGGACGCAGGATTGCTTCTGTATGTAATAGTGATTTGTAGATGGCTCACTCCCAATTAGAGCTTGCAGTACAGTGTACGTATGGAAGCAAATCAGTCTGATCACATTTTGAAATTTAAAAATCTCTGAATTACTAGCACTGAATTTTTTTGCACCAAAATTAAGCATCTGAATTTTTGTCTACAAATTCAAAACATCATATTTTTAATCACTCATTTTCAATTTTTAAAAAAAACCGTTTAATGTTTACAAATTTGGGACTAAAAATACGAGCAGTTAAAAATTCAAAGTCTATTTTTTCAGTGGCAAATTCAGTATCTAAAATTCAGTGTCAAAATTCGCTCTCAACGTCTGGGGCACCAAGAATGAGCAATTAAACACAGATCCACAGATTTTACTGGTTTACATTTTAACTGGTGAAATTGTCTGACACTCCATATCCAAGACAATTTCACCAATGCAGCAGTGAAGGGAGTCCCAAGCCCAGAAAAATGCAGAGGGTTGTGTCAGCAAGGGCATCCGACGTAAAACCTATGCCAGATCAACCATGCAAATCATCAATATGACTTCCAAACCAGATCAGTTGAGGCCCGGGTTAACAACGACAGCCATCAGTGCAGTTAATCAACAGGGTGCTGGTGGAAACTGGACGACTGTTGGTCTACTGTTGTAGGAGAGGCGGGAGGTGTGTCCGTAGGCAGAGAGAGAAGAGGAAAGGCATGAGTCTAGGACTGAGAATAAGAACTTTGAATGTTGAAACCATGACAGGAAAAGCTAGCGATCTGGCTGACATGATGCAGAGCAGGAAAACGGACATACCGTATGTTCAGGAGACTAGGTGGAACGGTAGCAAGGCTAGAATCTTAGGAGCAGGGTTTAAGCTGTTTTATCATGGTGGGGATGGGAAGAGAAATGGAGTAGGAGTCATCTTGAAGGAGGGGTTGGTCAGGAATGTTCTAGAAGTGAAAAGAGTGTCAGACAGAGTGATGAGTCTCAAGTTAGAAATTGAAAGCATGATGCTCAGCGTTGTTAGTGCTTATGCCCCACAGGCAGGATGTGAGCTAGAAGAGAAGGAGACATTCTGGAGTAACTTAGATGAAGTGATGCAGAGTACCCCCAGAGGAGAAAAAGTGGTCATTGGTGCAGACTTCAATGGACATGTGGGTGCAGACAACAGGGGGGGACGAGGAAGTGATGGGCAGGTTTGGTATTCCAGACAGGAACATAGAAGGACAGATATTGATAGATTTTGTGAAAAGGATGAAAATGGCTGTGGTAAATAATTTCTTCCAGAAGAGACAGAGGAGCATAGGGTGACTTATAAAAGCGAAGGTAGGAGCACACAGGTCGACTACATCTTGTGCAGGCGATGTAATTTGAAGGAAGTCACTGACTGCAAAGTAGTAGCGGGTGAGAGTGTTGCCAGGCAGCATAGGATGGTGGTGTGCAGGACGATGCTGATAGTGAGGAAGGTGAAGAAGGCAAAGGTAAAGCAGAAGAAAAAGTGGTGGAAGCTGGAAAAGGAAGAGTGTCGTGTTGTCTTCAAGCAGGAGTTGAAACAGGCTTTGGGTGGTCAGAAAGTGCTTCCAGATGACTGGACAACTACAGCTAATGTGATCAGGGAGACAGGTAGGAGAATACTTGGTGTGTCCTCTGGAAGAAAAGTAGATAAGTAGATAGTAGCTGCTAAGGAGGGAGAAAATGATTTATGCAGGTTGGCACAGCAGAGAAATAGAGATGGGAAGGATGTGCAGCAAGTTAGAGTGATTAAGGACAGAGTGGGAAATGTATTGACTGATGACAGAAGTGTGCTGGGAAGATGGAAAGAGTACTTTGAGGAGCTGATGAATGAGGAAAATGAGAGAAAAAAGGAGTAGAAGAGATGACCGTGGAGGACCAGGAAGTAGCAAAGATTAGTGAGGGTGAAGTGGGAAGGGCATTGAAGAGGATGAAGAATGGAAAGGCAGTTGGTCCTGATGACATACCGGTGGAGGTATGGAAGTGCCTAGGAGAGGTAGCAGTAGATTTTCTGACAAGAACATTCAACAAGGTCTTAGAGAGTGAGAGGATGCCAGAGGAATGGAGAAGAAGTGTGATGGTGCCCATTTTTAAGAACAAGGGAGATGTGCAAAGTTGTGGCAACTACAGAGGGATAAAGTTGATGACCTATATGATGAAGTTATGTGAAAGAATAGTGGAAATGAGACTAAGGGCAGAGATCAGCATTTTTGAACAACAGTTTGGTTTCCTGCCAAGAAAGAGCACCACAGATGCAGTGTTTGCTTTGACGAAGTTAATAGAGAAGTACAGAGAAGGTCAGAGGGAGCTGCATTGTGCCTTTGTGGATCTGGAGAAAGCATATGACAGGGTGCCGAGAGAGGAACTGTGGTATTGCATGAGCAAGTCTGGACTGGCAGAGAAGTATGTTAGAGTGGTGCAGGACATGTATGAAAGACGTAAGAGTGGTGAGGAGTGCTGTCAGCGTGACAGAATAGTTCAAGGTGGAGGTGAGACTGCATCAAGGGTCAGCTCTGAGCCTCTTCTTGTTTGCTATGGTAATGGACAGGCTAACAGACGAGGTTAGACAAGAATCTCCATGGACTATGATGTTTGTAGATGACACTGTGGTCTGTAGTGAGAGCAGAAAACAAGTGGATGAAAATCTAGAGAGGTGGAGGTATGTCCTGGAAAGGAGAGGAATAAGGGTTAGCCTCAGTAAGACAGAATACGTGTGTGAAGGAGAAGGACCCAAGGTGAAAGGGAGCAGAGATAAGGAAGGTGGAGGATTTTAAGTACTTAGGCTCAACAATCCAGAGCAATGGAGAGTGTGGAAAAGAGGTGAAGAAGCGTGTGCAGGCAGGTTGGAACGGCTGGAGAAAAGTGTCTGGTGTGATGTGTGATAGGAGGGTATTGGCAAGAATGAAAGGAAAAGTGTACAAGACGCTGTTGAGGCCAACGATGTTGTATGGGTTAGAAACAGTGGCACTGAGGAAAAGACAGGAGGCAGAGCTGGAGGGAGCAGAGATGAAAATGTTGAAGTTCTCTTTGGGAGTAACTAGGATGGATAGGATAAAAAATAAGTACATCAGAGGTACAGCAGGAGATTTATGGATGTGGTAAAGGAGGACATGAAGGTAGTTGGTGTAAGAGAAGAAGATGCAGAGCATAGGGTGAGATGGCGGCAAATGATTTGCTGTGGCGACCCCTGAAAGGAACAGCCGAAAGGAAAAGAAGAACAACAAGAAGACTCCACCCATTCCGCCACCATTTACTTTACTTCTGTTTGCATTCTGCAGATTCATAAAGACGACAACTCTCATCCAAAGTGAGATCTGGTGCTCTGCTTTGCAGTACAATAAAGTGAAACATATGCCATGTCTCATAATTATGAATAAAAGAGCAAAAATAAATGAATACAATGAATAAACATTAAGATAATTACAATAAGTGCAGCAGGATTTGAACCCGTACCTCCCCGCTAAGAAAATGAAATGCGGTATCAACAAGGCTCTTATCATTGAGTGCTACCACAGAGGGCAGACATTTTATCTCTCTCATTTTATTGTACATTTACACTTAAATATACAGCATGGGCGTTACGCCTGGATGGAAATATGGATTTCCGTCAAAAAATAAAAATGCCAGTACAGATATACCTCGACTTACGTTGTTTCGAGTTAAGTTGTTTTCGATTATACGTCGGTTTTCAAAAAATATATATAAAAAAAAGGTTACATCATTATTATCATATGATCGCGCCCCACTATTTGAGAAGCACTGAATAAGCAGCAGCCCCGGCAAATTATACATATGCATCATCACGACATCACTGGCATGTGACTCAAATTTAGGCAATGGCTGAGAGCTTTTGTTTCTCCCTCCTGCTGATTGGTTGCAGATGATGTGTACACCTCTTTTTTCTCCTTTCGGCATATGTCAACGTGATTGCTTGAATTATGAATTCATATTTTTTAGTGTCTTTTTAAAATTATTATTTAATCCCCATGATGCCACTCAAACATCTTGTATCTTCTCTAGCTTTTGGTAAGCAGCCTAACCTAATTCATTCATAAATATTATCACAGTACAAAATTAAAAAGTTTCTACTTAATCACTACATGTTACTGCATTACTCAAGATTCAATTAATTTATTACTATATTAATGAGTAAGACTGTCTATAGAATGTGTTTAAGAAGCATATTTTTGCACATGTAATATAATACATAGGGTTTTTAAAACTCTCAATAATTCCCGGATTTCCGAGATCTGCAGGTGGTGGTGGTGGTGGTGGGGTAAGTAACGAGGACTTTCTGTATATATTATACAAGTAAATTTGGTGTAGCATAGCCGAGGCTAGCCTAGAGGGGCTATTCGTGGGCCGTGTGTCAGAGGGGAACGAGCTGGAGTACCGGTCGGTCATCGTTGACTTCGTGGACTGGTGTGAGCGCAACCACCTGTGCTTGAACACTAGGAAGACGAAGGAGATGGTGGTCGACTTCAGGAGAAGCACTCAAACACACACACACACACATTTACTAGTGAACATCCAGGGACAGGACATTGAGACAGTGGACAGTTTCAAGTACCTGGGTGTTCACCTTAACAATAAACTGGACTGGTCCCACAACACCAACGCCCTGTACAAGAAGGGCCAGAGTCGCCTCCACCTTCTGAGGAGACTCAGGTCCTTCGGCATATGCAAACCTCTGCTCAGGACATTTTATGACTCTGTGGTAGCCTCTGCAATCCTCTACGCTGCCATCTGCTGGGCCCCGGGCAGCACAGAGCGGGACAGAAAGAGACTGAACAAGCTGGTCAGGAGGGCCAGCTCTGTCCTCGGCTGCCCACTGGACTCTGTGGAGGAGGTGAGTGAGAGGAGGATGGTAGCAAAGCTCACATCCATCCTGTTCAACAGCTCTCACCCACTGCACCAGACTGTAGAGGAGCTAAGCAGCTCCTTCAGTGGACGACTGAGGCATCCTCAGTGCAGGAAGGAGCGCTACCGCAGGTCGTTCATTCCCACCGCTGTCAGACTGTACAACGCCACTTTGTAACTGTCTGTGAAAATACCGGTTATGTGCAATAAAAACCCCACCCACTTTAATCAACCACATCTACCCCACTGACTGTGAACCATATCAACCCAT
Organism: Plotosus lineatus; assembly: GCA_024760905.1. Taxonomy (NCBI): domain Eukaryota; kingdom Metazoa; phylum Chordata; class Actinopteri; order Siluriformes; family Plotosidae; genus Plotosus; species Plotosus lineatus. Next base: position 48,468,714 of record CM045728.1, read on the forward strand.
CTACTCTGCACTCAGATACATTACACTTTAATATAGGCCAGTCTATAAAGTTGCTCCATTCTTTTCTTTTATTGTTTAGTAATTTATACTATTTATGTATCTATTTATTTATTTACTTATATAATATATGTATGTGTGTATGTTTGTACTTGTATCTATTTTTGCACCCCCTACTGATAGTACCTCAAGAGCCTGTAACAGTGAATTTCTCCATTGTGAGATTAATAAAGCTGTATCTTATCTTATCTTATCTTAGAGACAAGCTAATTTGAGTTAAGTAGTTTTCAATTTACATCGTCTTGCCTGGAGCCAATTAACGACAAAAGCCGAGGCATGCCTGGATTCTTTTTTTTTTCTTTAATAAAAACCATCAAAGTAACAGCAATTATATAAACTCTTTGTTTTTTTCTGTCGCAATGTGTCGTAATTAGCTTGTTCAGTCTCAGGCATGTTCATGTGTCTAAGAAATCCGAACATTGCCAAACTGTATCTTAGTAACTACATCTATCAATATTCATGCATGTTTGCTTTCCGAAAGGTAAAAAAATAAAAAACAAAATGATTGAAGTCTGGCAAGTATAATGCCAAATTTCCTGGAAATCGGTACATCTAGAGCAGATATTAAGAGACGAGACAGTGGTACAAAAAATCGTTGATGAGATGACTGGTTGAAGGAAACCGACAATTTTGGAAAGCCTGTCAGCACATGGAGTCGAAGGTTAGCACACAAGCCAGGAGTTGCATTTTGTTTATTGTGTCAGCAAGATATTAGATCTGGGCAGAATGGAAATAAGGTGCTATTTAAGCATGCAAACGATGATAAAACACCATAAAGCCATCCGCCAGAAAGCACTGACACAAACTTTGCCTGGTTACTACATTTATTTATTTCACGAAAATGGGTAACTTTTACGTTAATTCCTCCTTGTGATGTTGCAATAGAATATATATCTGCTGCAAAAATGTGAATATCTATTTTCATGGCTGGACAGTAATACTATGATTCTTTAAGAATAAACAAATTGGATTTTTGCAACATTATCACCGCATCTAATAATTACGAGTCCAGAATTGGGGGATCATAAATTGGCATAATTTCTGCTCAGAAAATACAATTGGGCTTAGAAATTATTCCA